>OX377622.1:20523289-20906545 GCA_947397865.1 Polietes domitor | reverse complement strand
CAACCGAAAAGAAGCGATAGCGAGACAACGACAACGACAACAACAAATGAGCACATAGCATGCTAATTTATGAAGTAGCAAATGCAAAGACATGGATGCAATAATTATAGCTTCATGCAGTTTGGTGGCATACACTCTCAATCTTACATACAAACATATGTACATACGTGCAACCAGCATTCAAGACCGTGCAACATCCAGCATCACTTGCATGCATATGAAAACAACAACATTGCTAGTCTCCGTGCAAACTGTGCTCCGTTTTGCTCAGAGGAGAGCAAGTGGCCGTAATGAATTTCATTTCAGGAGCAGTACAATCTATACACAGTAGCCGTAGTTGGCAGTTGGCCAGTTGTAAGCAAGTTTTAGTTGTTTCACATGCATGTTTGTAATGTTGTTGTTTCTGTAGTTGCTGTTGTGTTCTTTTCTTGACAAACGAACGAAAAATATGAAATCCAAGACAGTTTTTCTACGAATATTAACAACGACAACACCATCATCAACAGCCACAGTCACAGCCAACAACAGTTGCAGATCAGGTGTACTGCAAGGAACAGTGTTTGGAAATCGCTTTTGCTTTTTTTTATACCCTCCACCTCCAGGATGGGGGTATATTCACTTTATCATTCCGTTTGTAACACCTTGAAATATTCCACGGAGACCCCATAAAGTATATATATTCTGTATCCTGGTAAAATTCTAAGACGATTTAGTCATGTCCGCCTGTCTGTCTGTTGAAAGCACGATAGAGGCCGAACAAAATGAGCTAGGAGGTTCAATTGTTCCCTAAATATGTCTTATGGTTGCAGATCGGTTGGGATTGAAACCGGGCAAAATCGGCCAGAAAAATTTTTCCCTAACGTGGGCTGAAAATATCCCTAATATTTAGACTATTTAAGCAATTTTTTGAAAATTTCCAATTGTATACACTTGATATTTGTTTCGTACCTTCCTCCAGTAACGTGTAATCACAAAAAAGTACAGAAAAAGTTTTAGTGGATTAAATGGGACAAAAGGGATAAAAATAGTACCTTTGATACGACAACAGCTAGAAACATGAAATTCGATGTGTACGTTCCCATAATTACGTAGACAAGTAAAATATAGAGAGTTTTCGTTTTTTGTACTTTTAAGGGATACAATTGGAAAAGGGGGATAAAAATGGTACCAACCAAACCGCTGAAGATAAAATCACGAAATTCGGTGTATGCATTTATCTGACTGTGAAGACGTGAAACATAAAGGATTTGTTCGAAAATTGTACTTTTAGGCGGAAAATGGGGCGAAAGGGATAAAAATGGTACCAATTAAACGATTGCAGTTAGAATAGTGAAATTCGGTTTGTATATTGCTGTGACTGTGTAGACACGAAAAATAAAGATATCTTTCGATATTTGTACTATTATGATAAAAACGGGATAAACCACGCAAGCGGCTGTAGCTAGAATAATGAAATTCAGTGGTTATACTCGTGTCTACGAAGACAGGTAGACACGCACAATATGAGAATTTCTCCCAAATCGTACTTTAAGGTCATATTTTAAACTTACTTCACTCCTTTGTAAAGTCGGCAGGCGGTTCGATTCTGCTGTACTGCAACTTGATTTGGTAGTCTATCCGATATCCTATACAAGCAGTGTTTACCACGCCGAAGTTTTTATACCCTCCACCTCCAGGATGGGGTCATTCTAACTTTGTCATTCCGTTTGTAACACCTTGAAATATCGACCTGAGACCCTATAAAGTATATATATATTCTTGATCGTCATAAAATTCTAAGACGATCTAGCCATGTGTGTTGCTAGCATCTAAACGAAAGGAGCTAGGATGTCCAAAATTTCCATAAATGTGTCTTATAGTCGTAGATCGGTTGAGATTGAAACTGGTCGAATTCGGACCAAAGAGAAAAACTTTTCCCTCACAAGGACTAAAAATACCCATAATATCCCTAATATTTTAGAGTATTTAAGCATATTTTTTGCTTGTACTTACTTGATATCGGGTATGCGCATTCCCCCTATAACAAAAAAACGTGCACCATAAAGTGATTCTTATTCGTACAGGGTGAAATGGGGGCAAAAAGGGATAAAAATGGTACCTATTAAACGACAAAAGCTAGAAACACGAAATTCGGTGCGCACATTCCTCTAACTGAGTAGAGACATAACATAAAAGTATTTTTTTCAAATTCGTACCTTTAGGGGGTAAAATGGGAATAGAGGGATAAAAATGGTACCAAGCAAACGGCTACACCTAGCATAATGAAATTCGGTTTAAACATTCCTCTGATTGCGTTGATACATAAAATAAACCGATTTTTCGAAATTCGTACTTTTTGGGGTAAAAATGGAAAAAGGGGATAAAAATAGTACCAACCAAAAGACCGCAGCTAGAGTCATGAAATTCGGAGTATACATTCCCCTGACTGCGTAGACACAAATAATAAAAGTTGTTTTCCAAATTCGTACTTTCAATGGATACAATGGGTACAGAGGGATAAAAATAGTACCAAGTAAACGACTACAGCTAGAATGATAAAATTCGGTGTGTACCTCCCTCTAATTGCGTCGACACGTCAAATAAAGAGATTTTAGAAAGCCGTACTCGTAAGGGGGTAAAACAGGAAAAAGGGGATAAAAATAGTACCAACCAAATGACCCTGACTGCGCAGACACGGAAAATAAACGGATTTTTCGAAATTCGTACTTTCAAGGGATGCAATGGGTACAGAGGGATAAAAATAGTACCAACTAAACGACTACAGCTAGAATGATAAAATTCGGTGTGTAGCTCCCTCTAATTGCGTAGAAACGTAAAATAATGAGATTTTAGAAAGTCGTACTCTTATGGGGGTAAAATAGGAAAAAGAGGATAAAAATGGTACCAACCAAATGGCCGCAGCTAGAATCATGGAATTCGTTGTATATATTCCTCTGACTGCATAGACACGTGAGATAATGGATTTTCAAAAGTTATACTTTTTGAATTACTATAGAATGGAAATACTGAAACTGAAACATCCACTATCTACCATTATTTATGGTATTTAAGCTTTTTGAAAATATAAATATAAGAATATTTATATTTTGAATTAAGTTGAAGTATTATTTCGATATGTAAACATATTTGTTGCCTTGCCTTAAAAGTGTGGTTTGAAATTATAAAAATATTACTTGAACTGGGATATTGTCCTGGCTCAAGGCCATTTTGCATCAATATTTAATAGAATGCAAATTTATCTACAAATGGCATGGTGACATCTACTACTTGGCTGCAGACTACCACGATCACGATCTCAACCATGTCTAAAGTCTTTCAAGTGGCTTCGCAGCGACTTTTCAACATCAAACCCGGCCTCTATAAGGAGATGATTCTCACAAACGAACGAGAAGCACAACTCACTTGCCGAATTTGCGTTTAAAAAATCGCACACATGCCATCTTACAAGCATCTCATTGAGTTGCATATGTAAGTATGTTATTTATAAAATTTATTTATTTATAAAATAATTTTTTCAATATTTGTACTTGTTTTGGTTTGGCTATATTAAAAAAATATATTTTTCTGTAATATTACTGCACTTCTACGATAATCGACAGCATCTGTGTAATGCAATCCATGGTGGAGGGTATATAAAGTTCGGCCCGGCCGAACTTAACACCGTTTTTACTTGTTGCTATTTGATAAGTAACGATAGCATGACTGTCCTTAACATCTAATGAAATAGTGAAGACGCTATCAGATCAATGGATTTGGTCATTGAATAGCTTTACAACATTCATCTTATTTAGGCGCCAGGACATAGGGACATCTCTACGAACTATAAAACTGACGGGTATGCTACATTGGGAACAAACCACTGACACTGATATCAACATGCAAGCTATATGCTCAGAAAGAAAGCAGAATGCCAGCTGCACACGTGCAGAGTCACGAAGATGGTTTGGACTAAGAATGATATGAAAAGGTCAATCTATATTCTTCACTTGAAATATTTCAATTTTACATTGATTTCAGTATTGGCCTGGAACTGAATATGCTTAGGAGCTGGACATCCAGCGTCACGTGCCGAGTCACGACTAAGAATAATATGAAGAGATCAAACTTCCCTTTTTTACTTGAAAGATTTCATTTGTCTACAGTGGTTTCAGTATTGGCGAAGAATTGCATATGTTCACGGGCTAGACATAGAGTTGAGCGACTTTTGCAGGATGTGGAATGACGAGGATGATGTATAAATTGTCGGACCTTGTCTATCTCTGGTAACACCCAGTTTCAGATTTCTGTGAAGAATTGGGCGCATTCGGCAATTTAAAGTTATTCTTTCATCGCACAGGTTGGTTCTGAACAGGGACGAAATAGCTCAGACCATCACATATGAATATATTTTTACTAGGCCCGTTGGACCCAGCTTTATGGAATACATGTATATATTTTTAATCCATTTTCTCCTATGCATGAGTAGCATAGGACCTTAAATAATTGATTCCAATCTATTCTATTTACAGCACGAACTTGAAATTAATTTTGACATCAATTTCAATTTGCCTTTTCCACATAGGTCTTCATCTCCTCTTGCTGCCTTGCCTGCGGTTCCATTCGCAGGTTTCTTTAGGTTTCCGTGTGGCCTATCCATCCCAATTGGAATGCAAACTTTTCATTCCACCAGAAATTGTTTGGATAAACCATCTAGTAAAAGTTGGTTGAACCAGTCATGCACTGATTCTGTGAAAGCTTTCAGGAAATATCGTTGAAATAAAAGGCTATCAAATATGCAAGAACCTTGTGTTCCGTAGTACCTACACGTGAAAAGTTGTTGTCCGAATAGGTGTCCAGGATCTCTCTTCAACAAGGAGAACTAAGCGATTTTAGGCATTTGTATGAAAGGTATATATATTTTTCTACGCAAGACATAATGTTTCTGTTGATCATGGTGCTCCCATACAAATTATTGTAGGTGGGTCCAGGTCGGGTTCATGCCAGAACGTTTCGTGAGAGTGATGTCGTTGCTCTGGATATCTCTAAGGTCCTACATAGAGCCAAAGCTCACCGATTTTTGGCAACGACATTGACTTCCTCGATTTTTATCTAGCTTCAGCTTATATCGCTTTATATATATATATATATATATATATATATATATATATATATATATATATATATATACATACACATTTTGAAAATTCACTGTAGGTAGCACGTGTTTTTGCTTCCCCTAAAACATGTACTTTGTTTGGTAATACGTTCACACTTGTCGTCACGCATCCTCCTGATATGTAAAAATTTTGGAATATCCATTTGTGTTCCGCATTTACGTAATTAAAGAGCTGTAAACCATTTGTACCCGTTTTAGTCCCGCGCACCGCTTAAAAGTGCAAATTTCGACGAATACAATTTTACTGCGCTTCTACATGGTCAGAGGAATTTTCATATCAAATTTCACGATTCTGGCTGCAATACTTTAGTCGGTACCATTTTTATCCCTTTTTTATCCATTTTGATCCCCTTTTAAAAGTACAAAAATGCATTTAAGCTTCTATGACGTGAGAGGAATTTACACACCAAATTTCACGACTATAGCTTCAATACTTAAATTGGTACAATTTGTATCCCTTTCTGTCCCGCTCAAAATTTCGAAAAAATCCAGTTAGATTACGCTTCTACGTTGTCAGACATTATACACCAAATTTCACGACAATTCAATTCTACTGCGCTACGTGACTAGTGGAATGTACACACCAAATTTCACGATTCTAGCTGCAATTCTTAAATTGGTACCATTTTTAACCCTTTTTGTCCGGGGTGCGCGAAAAAATCAATTTTACTATGCTTCTACATGGTCCGAGGAATTTCAATACCAAATTTCACGACTATAGCTGCCATACTTCAATTGGTACAATTTTTATCCCTTTATGTCCCGCTCAACCCTTAAAAGTACAAATTTCGAAAAATCCATTTTTGTTGCAAATCTACGTTGTCAGAGAAATTTACATACCAAATTTCACGATTCTAGCAACAATGCTTTAGTTGGTACCATTTTTATCCCTTTTTTGTCCCGCTCACCTCTTATAAGTACAAATTTCGAAAAATCAATTTATATTGTAAGTCTACGTTGTCAGAGGAATGTAAATACCGATTTTCACGATTCTAGCTGCAATTATTAAATTGGTACCATTTTTATCCCTTTTTGTCTCTTAAAGTAAAAATTTCGAAAAATCCCTATTTGTAGCTCGTCTACATGGGCATTGCAAGGAACACACCGAATTTCATGTTTCTAGCTACTACCGTTTAGTCAGGACGAAGGTTCGATGTTTCTCCCTTTTTGTCCCATTTTACCCCCTAAAAGTACGAATTTCGTAAAACCCTTTCTTATGACGTAGACATATTTGGGAACTACCCTGCAAATTTCATGACCCTGGCTTCAGCCGTTTGTTCTGGGGCTGGTCAATGATAAGTCAGTCAGTAACGCAACTCTTAGATAGATATATATATCAGATCTATGGTCTTCCTCCCTCTACTTTTCTTATCTTCATTGACGTCTTTTCACTGATGAGAGTAGCCTATCGAATTTATATTCATTCGTCCATACAGCAAGTCTTCCAGAAATTGAAGAGCAACTTCCATTCCATGGATGGATCACTTGGGCAAGATCTGTTGGATATTTACAAATGGAGTCGAGATTCTCACAAACAATTCACTAACCTACCACTCTTGATGACACTCATCAACAAATATATGAACGGTGTGGATATCGAATTATTACTTCGAAGCTCTTGATGCTCTGGCTTCCATAGGAATCAATGTAGGTTGAACCTGATGGAGTTTTTCTCAGAAGGAAGCGTCATGAACGTTGTGTTTATCGAACAATCACTTAGACGCTCATGATGTTCTGGACATGAATATGACAATGTGTCGAAATAAGCTCTCCACAGTCTATGTTTTTTAAACGGCGCAATAAATACTTCACTCCTTCTGATCTTCTTGATATATACTCTGGCTTAAGAAGGAACAAACTCTCATATATGGATCATCCTCGGTGATCATTTGACCGTGTCCAAAGTAGAGCGATGGTGAGATAGGTGGCGGTATGATAACCAATTTTATTGTCTCTCTTCAACATCGGGACAGGGACCATTTTGGGGTCGACTGATTTCTCACAAGCGGTCGTTTGTTTACATCTGTCAGTTTATCTCTCTCTCTTCAACGATAGGATTTGTTATTCCGTTTACAACGCAAATTCGGTAAGTGAGTTGTGCTTATCGTTCGTTTGTGAGAACCATCTCCTTATAGAGGCCGGGTTTGATGTTGAAAAGTCGCTGCGAAGCCACTTGAAAAGACTTTTGACATGGCTGAAGTCATGATCGTGGTAGTCTGCAGCCAAGTAATAAATGTCACCATGCCATTTGTAAATAAATTTGCATTCTGTTAAATATAGATGCAAAATGGTCTTGAGCCAGGACAATATCCCAGTTCAAATCAAATATTGATTACAGACCAA
Source organism: Polietes domitor (assembly GCA_947397865.1). Classification (NCBI taxonomy): domain Eukaryota; kingdom Metazoa; phylum Arthropoda; class Insecta; order Diptera; family Muscidae; genus Polietes; species Polietes domitor. The sequence continues at coordinate 20,899,047 of OX377622.1, read as the reverse complement.
AAAAATACAAACGAAAAAACTAAATTCTAAAATATCTTCGAGTTATTCCGACTTATATTTGGTAAACTTTCAGATTTTAAAAAAGAAATTTCGGCCAACCGAATGTATCTGAGACTCGCAACAACATCCATTTGTTACCCTTTATCGTATTATCCGCCAGCCCCCTCCATATTTATGCGACAAATGCCACTTCCTCAATAACTTCATTTCGAAAACGACACTGTGAAACACTGTGTGCGTGTGTGTGGTGCTAGTGCTCCCCCCAGGCAACATTTTAGGAGGTAGCTTCGACTTTTTTCTCTCCGGATGGTGCGCAGAGAAAAAAAGGTCCTCCCCAGCGGCATTCTAAAATATGTTTTAACAAAAATCACAAAGAAAGCAAAACTGAAGCATGGCAACATGCTGCTCTTTATGTCGTTCACAACGACGGAGGTGCTGCTCCTTTTTCCTGTTCTCGATGCAATGCATCCCAGGCATACATGGCTGTGGGATGGAATGGGATGTTGCTGTTTCTTTTTTTTTTCCTTGGTTTGGACACAATAACGAACGAGTATGGGCTATTTTGCCTCGTGCAACATATGCCTCTCGAGTTAAGAAATATGTATTTGTTGAATGTGAGATGCTGCTGGAGTGGTTGCTCGATGCTTCATTCCTCTGTTGCCAATGGTGCTGTTGTTGCTGCTGCAGTTTGTTGTTTATGCCTTGTAAACGCCTAACACGCACCTAACATGCATTTAACTGGTAGCTGCATGTATTTAGTGACCACAACAACTGCAACATACGGAAGATCCGGAGCCAGAGCCAGAGCCAGAGCATGATGTACTCTCAGTAGAAAACTGGAACAGTTTTGGGGGTTTGCTGGCAACACAAGGCATGCCCAACAAATCGTGCATCACCAGCTAGATGTGCGCATAGATGCCGATGATGATGGGGCTGATGTTGATGCTGCCGCTAATGTTGCGGCTGATATGGATGATGTTGTCGACGATGATCATCAGCATCTCTGTGCTCACTGTGGTACATATTGGGAGAAAATCACAATTTAAAATTTAAAACCGTCGATGGATGTTTATATTTGTTTACACCCAAAAGGAAACAAGATAGATCGGCTTAGAATCACTTTTTGAGTCGATTTAGCCATGTCCGTCTGTCTGTCTTTCCGTCTATTATTGTAATCAAAGTACATGTCGCAATTATTGCCCGATCCTAACAAAAATTGACATAAGTAAGTTTTGCGGATCAAAGATGGACGATATTCATTTTTTAGAAAATCGGCTCAGATTTATATATAGCTCCCACACAAATTTCTCTCTCGATTTGACTTTTTGCGCACTAGAGACCACATATTTTAACAGATTTCCTTTAAATTTGGTACAATAGCTTATAATTCAACTAGAAACATCTACGGTGAAATTGAGTCAGATCGGTTCAGATTTAGATACAGCTCCCATATAAATTTCTCTCTCGATTTGGCTTTTTCCGCTCTAGAGACCACATATTAGAATCGATTCTCTGCAAACTTGGCACTGTATCTTGTAATTCAAATATAAATATCTGTAGTAAAAGTGGGTCATATCGGTTCAGATTTAGATATAGCTCCCATACAAATTTCGCTCTCGATTTGACTTTTTCCGCTCTAGAGACCACATATTTTAACCGATGTTCTTCAAATTTGATGCAAGACCTTATATCACAACTAGAAATATCTGTGGTGAAAATGAGTCATATCGGTTCAGATTTAGATATAGCTCCCATACAAATGTCTCTCTCGATTTGACTTTTTCCGCTCTAGAGACCATATATTTCAGCCGATTTTCTTTAAATTTGGCACAGTAGCTTAAAATTCAACTACAGACATCTGTAGTAAAATTGTGTCGTATCGGTTCAGATTTAGATATAGCTCCCATACAAATTTCTCTCTCGATTTGACTTTTTCCGCTCTAGAGACCATATATTTCAGCCGATTTTCTTTAAATTTGGCACAGTAGCTTATAATTCAACTACAGACATCTCTAGTAAATGTGGGACATATCGGTTCAGATTTAGATATAGCTCCCATACAAATTTCTCTCTCGATTTGACTTTTTCCGCTCTAATGACCACATACTGTAACCGATTTTCTTCAAATTTGATGCAGGACCTTATATTACAACTAGAAACATCTGTGGTGAAAATGAGTCGTATCGGTTCAGATTTAGATATAGCTCCCACATAAATTTCTCTCTCGATTTGACTTTATCCGCTCTAGAGACCATATATTTCAGCCTATTTTGTTTAAATTTAGCACAGTAGCTTATAATTCAACTAGAGACATCTGTAGGAAAAGTGGGTCGTATCGGTTCAGATTTAGATATAGCTCCCATACAAATTTCTCTCTCGATTTGGCTTTTTCCACTCTAGAGACCATATATCTCAGCCGATTTTCTTTAAATTTGGCACAGTAGCTTATAATTCAATTACAGACATCTCTAGTAAAAGTGGGTCATATCGGTTCAGATTTAGATATAGAAGCCATACAAATTTCTCTCTCGATTTGACCTTTTCCGCTCTAGAGACTATATATTTCAGCCGATTTTCTTTAAATTTGGCACAGTAGCTTATAATTCAACTACAGACATCTCTAGTAAAAGTGGGCTATATCGGTTCAGATTTAGATATAGCTCCCATACAAATTTCTCTCTCGATTGGAACTTTTCCACTCTAGAGACCATGTATTTCACCCGATTTTCTTTAAATTTGACACAAAACCTTATACTTCAACTGGCAACATCTACGGTGCAAATGAGTCAGATCGGTTCAGATTTAGATATAGCTGTCATACAAATTCCTCTCTCGATTTGACTTGTTCCGCTCTAGAGACCACATATTAAAATCGATTATCTTCAAACTTGGCACAGTAGCTTATAATTCAACTACAGACATCTCTAGTAAAAGTGGGTCATATCGGTTCAGATTTAGATATAGCTCCCATACAAATTTCTCTCTCGATTTGACTTTTTCCGCTCTAAAGACCACATACTGTAACCGATTTTCTTTAAATTTGACACAAAACCTTATACTTCAACTGGCAACATCTACGGTGCAAATGAGTCAGATCGGTTCAGATTTAGATATAGCTGCCATACAAATTCCTCTCTCGATTTGACTTGTTCCGCTCTAGAGACCACATATTAAAATCGATTCTCTTCAAACTTGGCACAGTAGCTTATAATTCAACTACAGACATCTCTAATAAAAGTGGGTCATATCGGTTCAGATTTAGATATAGCTCCCATACAAATTTCTCTCTCGATTTGACTTTTTCCACTCTAGAGACCAAATATTTCAGCCGATTTTCTTTAAATTTGGCACAGCATCTTACATTTCAACTAGAATCATATGTGGTGTAAATGGGTCTTATCGGTTCAGATTTATATATAGCTCCCATACAAATTTCTCTCTCGATATCACTACTTTCCCCAAATAAATATTTCAACTTTCTCCATGAAACTCTTGATTTTTCATTGCCCTGTTGCTAAAAATGCACCACTGTGTACGGTCCCGGTGACTGCTTGATTGGATGTGTGCTGAGTTGGGCTGCTGGCTCAAGACGAGCTCTCTTTCGTTTCACCTTCTGTATTTTTCTTTTGTTGTTTTATTTTTTCTTCGGTTTTTAAATGTACACCAACGCCTTCGCTGTACCAAGCAGCCAGCCAGCCAGCCGGGGCACCACTAATTCCAAAGATACACGCTTAATGATTTCTCGGAGACTGTGGCTACACACGTTACTTGAGAGCAGATTGGTAAGGGGGGTATCTCTCGGGTTGCTGGTTGCTTCTAGCTTCCAGCTACAGCAACTAGTTGCTACTGCTTATGGGGCGTTTATGCAACATAAATATCGGTTGTTCCATGCTCCATTGCTCGCAACAGACTCGCACACACACACACATACACACGCACACTTTGTATGATTTCTTCAACTTCGGCCTATGCATGGCATTGTGTTGTTTTTCACTTTTTGTTGTTGTTATAAAATAGTAGCTTTCACACAGTCACATTTCGCATTGCTGTAGCACAGCATGCAACAAAGTCTTTTGGGAGGGGGAGAGATGATTTCACAGTGCCTCGCTCGCTAACTTACAGTTATTTTCTCGATAAGTACAGCTCACATGAGCCTCATAAATTTGCATATGCTAGCAAATGTAACCTTTTTTGCTTTCTTTTCTGCTCACTTTTAATGCTACAACCCGAATGCAACCTGCTGCGCTTGCCAGTTTGTCAGGGTGTTGCTGCTCCTGAGATTCACCTAGAAAACGCAAAGCACAGGGTATCCATCCAATAGCTGGTAGTTGCAAAGTACTCATTAGGCTGTGTACAAGTTTTCATCATCATCACAATCACCATCACCACCATGTTAATTTTCCATGTCAATTATGGTGTGGAGTGGGTCCCATTCTTGCCGCACCACTCACACACACACTCTTAGTTATCATCTTCGTCAAGCGGCACATGCGTCGTTATCTGCCGCATGATGAGTTTATTTTGTTTAGAGCCATGCAGCAGAGGTTAACTGGATTCATGATGAGCACTACCGGGTGTCAATAGCCATCTCTTGTTTTGTTTAAGGCAGCTTGCAACAAATGTAATAGATTTTAAAAAAAAAAATGGCATAGTTTGTCACAAGAGGTATCTAAAAAGCTGCTAAACAATTATAAATCAATTGGAAATTGCAATGAAATATAATATTGAAGGATGATAACCGGCATCAGTCGTTTGTGACAGAGATTTCCTTTGGGAAATCAAAAGACTTGAGACACAAACTTTTTTTGATTCGAGCAGTTACACTTTTTATACCCTCCACCTCCAGGATGGGGGTATACTAATTTTATCATTCCGTTTGTAACACCTTGAAATATCGACCTGAGACCCTGTAAAGTATATATATTCTTGATCGTCATAAAATTCTAAGACGATCTAGCCATGTCCGTTCGTCCGTCCTAGCATCTAAACGAAAAGAGCTAGGACGTCCAAATTTTCCATAAATACGTCTTATAGTCGTAGATCGTGCACCACAACGTGATTTTTATTCGTAGAGGGTGAAATGGGGCAAAGAGGGATTAAAATGGTACCTATCAAACGACAACAACACGAAATTCGGTGTGTACATTCCTCTAATTGAGTAGATACATAATATAAAAATATTTTTTCCAAATTCGTACTTTTAAGGGATAAAATGGGAATAGAGGGATACAAATGGTACGAAGCAAACGGCTGCACCTAGAACAATGAAATTCGGTGTATACATTCCTCTGATTGCATAGACACGTAAAATAAACGTATTTTTCGAAATTTTTGGGGTAAAAGTGGAAAAAGGGGATAAAAATAGTACCAACAAAATGACCGCAGCTAGAGTCATGAAATTCGGAGTATAAACTCCTCTGACTGCGTAGACACGAAAAATAAAATTGTTGTCCAAATTCGTACTTTTAAGGGATACAAGGGGTACAGTGTGATAAAATAGTACCAAGTAAAAGACTAGAAAGAAATTGGTTGAATCATAAGCTAGGTTATTTTACACTATGTATGTGTGAGATAATGGATTTTCAAAATTTTAACTTTTGATATTAAAATATAATGGAAATACACCAAACTGTAGCACCCACTATCTACCAATATTTATGATATTAAAGATTTTTTGAAGACATAAATATAAAATATTTATTTTTTGAATTGACTTGAACTATTATTTCGATATATATAGTGTTAACGTATTTGTAACCTTGCCTTGTAAGCGTGGTTTGAAATAATAAAAATATTATATTTATTTTTAAAATTATTTTTTAATATTTGTTTTACTTTGTCTATATTAAAAAATATATTTTCCTGTAATATTACTGCACTTCTACGAAAATAGAATGTAATCCATGGTGGATGGTATATAAAGGTCGGCCCAGCCGAACTTAACGTCATTTTTAATTGTTTACGGCTAATTTTGAGCTTTATTTTAAATTGTATCATCATGTGATTGCACAAATATGTAAATCGACAATCTTTCCCTCCAATTACGGCATTCAGAGATTCAAAACAGATGTCAACAGACACTACTTCCTCTTTCCTCCTTCCAATACCTGATCTTCCTTCCACCAACGCAATGCACTGAATTTATAGGGGACATCCCCTGAGAGTTGGTCCAGTGAAAAAACACTCTAGTCCAGCTAAATAAACGAAAAATATGAGGGCACTTTCATATCCAAATCGATGTCTTGCAATTACTTCTGCAACTTTTGATCGGGTGGCAATATTTTGCGAAATTCCACATACCTACTTAGAGCAGATGTGTTTTCCAGACGATTTGCAAAGTTTTGGATTCTTAGGTTGGGGGAGCGAGCCTCCAAAATTTGGAGTGAGCCTCCACAATTTATAATTGTCAACAGCACAATTATGTACCGATTGGAACAATACTAGAAATTTTATGTCCGAAATTTAAAAAATTATTTTTTATTCATTATTTCAACATTACTACCAATTTTTTTATTTTTTTACCAAAATTCCAATTTTGTACTCTCATTTTGGAAATATAGGTATATATTTATATCGAAATAACACTTCAGGTCAATTCAAAAAATAAATATTCTTATATTTATATTTTCAAAAAAGCTTAAATACCATAAATATTGGTAGGCAATGGGTGCTCCAGTTGGTTGTATTTCCATTCTATTTTAATTCCAAAATTACAATTTTTGAAAATCCATTATCTCACGAACATAGTGCAAAATAACTTAAATTCAACCAATTTTTGCGTAAAAGTACGAATTTGGAAAAATCGGTTTTATTTTGCTTATCTATGCAATCAGAGGAATGTATACAACGAATTCCATGATTCTAGCTGCGGCCATTTGGTTGGTACCATTTTTATCCCTTTTTCAATTTTTACCTCCTCAAGAGTATGACTATCAAAAATCTCTTCATTTTACGTGTCTACGCAGTTAGAAGGGATGTACACACCGAATTTCATCATTCTAGCTGTATTCGTTTAGTTGGTACTATTTTTATCCCTCTGTACCCATTGTATCCCTTGACAGTACGAATTTGGAATAACCTTTTATTTTTCATGCCTACGCAGTCAGAGGAATATATACTCCGAATTTCATGACTCTAGCTGCGGTCATTTGGTTGGTACTATTTTTATCCCCTTTTTCCATTTTAACCCCAAAAAGTACGAATTTCGAAAAATTCGTTTATTTGACGTGTCTACGCAATCAGAGGAATGTGTACACCGAATTTCATTATTCTATGTGCAGCCGTTTGGTTGGTTCAATTTTTATCCCTTTATTCCCATTTTACCCCTTAAAAGTACGAATTTGGAAAAAAATACTTTTATATTATGTCTCTACTCAGTTAGAGGAATTTACACACCGAATTTCGTGTTTCTAGCTATTTTCGTTTGATAGGTACCATTTTTATCCCTTTATCCATTTCACCCCAAACGAATATGAATCCCTTTTTGGTGCACGTTTTTGTTATAGGGTGAATGCGCATACCCGATATCAAGTAAGTACAAATAGTCATATTGAAAAAATTGGCTTAATACTCTAAAATATTAGGAAATATTATGGGTATTTTTAGTCCTTGTGAGGGAGAAATGTTTTCCTTTGGGCCGAATTCGCCCAGTTTCAATCCCAACCAATATACGACTATAAGACGTATTTATGCTAAATTTGGAACTCCTAGCTCCTTTCGTTTAGATGCTAGCATGCTTTCGTCAGACGGTCGGACATGGGTAGATCGTCTTAGAATTATATGACGATCCAGAATATATATTCTTTATGGGGTGTCCGATGAAAACTTCAAGGTGTTACAAACGGAATGACAAAGTTAGTATACCCCTATCCTGGAGGTGGAGGGTATAAAAATATAGTTGCTTACCCAAAAATTTAGTAAAATAAATAAAGTTTTGCGATTTTAAACTCATATTATAAATTCATATTTTGTGAATATGCAATATTTTTTTTTTGCATTTTCACTACATATGTTATTGCATATAAAATGCATATTTTAGATATGCTGTCGGAATTCGATTTCTGGCATTCAAATTCGCTTAAATACCAAATTTGAGCTCAATCGGACTATAATTGTTTTTTGCATAAAATTCCGCTGTCCAATCATAAGTAATCACAGAAATATAGATACCCAGCAAAAACTTGGTAATGACACCTCATTATTTTTAGCATTACCTAGTAATGACAGCTCGTTACGTCCTGCATTATTTTGAAGTATGAAATAATTACTTCCTTATAATGATTTGAATGAGTAGATATTGGTAAGTTAAATTTATTTATTTTATGATTTTAAAAATTAATTTTCTAAATTTTGTGGTGAGTTAGAAAATAGCAGTGCTGTTGTTGTCGCAGCTTAGCTATCCAGGCTTAAAGAAAAACAGCCCTATATTCTGTATTCAGATTGTTAACAAGTCGATACAAAATATATAATTTAATAAAGACGTTGTTTTCATCACTTATTAAGGCCATTATTGATAATATATTATTTGATTAATTTTGTATCTTCCTGAGGTCACATACTTTACAACTCGTTTAGAAGTACTTATTTCTCAACTTTTTGTAAGCTTGCGTGTAAGTACTTATTTCTCAACTTTTTTTAAGCGTGCGTGGAAGTACTTGTTTATTAACTTTTCGTAAGCGTACGTGGAACTACTTATTTTTTACAATCCCTTTATAAAAATAATTAGAAACAGATCCGAAAAATAGGTAGCGAAGGTTTTTGAGTGGTTTTGCTGGGTAGATTCCAATTTGAACAATGAATTATTATGTGTAAATATCCCTCATATTGGTATTGATAAATTAAAAAAAATAGCTAAAATATCTGGGAGGGGCTAAAAAAGTTCTGGGTGGTTAAGCCCATCCCAAACACCCCCTTCCTAAGTCTATGCTTCTGGGTGCAAAGCAGACACCCTACCTTTGTTACCTGGTACGAAAAATTAGTACACATTCACTTGTCAAAATGCTATTCTGAAAATGTTACAGAATATTAACATATTGTCAACTTTTGTTTTGCAAAAGAACTTCCTCAAATGCGGGAAATATGCAAATTTGAATCTTGGGCTGCGACTGAAATGAGCTTCCTGTGGAAGTACTACTATTTATTCCAGAGTAAGAATAATTCACCAATTTGCTATCTATATCTATCTATATATATAAAAAAGTTGCGTTACTGTCTGACTGACTGACTTATCATTGACCAGCCCCCAGACCAAACGGCTGAAGCCAGGGTCATGGAATTTTCAGGGTAGTTCCCAAATATGACGTAGATGTCGACTAAGAAAGGTTTAACGAAATTCGTACTTTTAGGGTGTAAAATGGCCCAAAAAGGGATAAACATCGAATCTTCATCCTGACTAAACGGCAGTAGCTAGAAACATGAAATTCGGTGAGTTCCTTGCAATGACCATGCAGACGAGCTACAAACAGGGATTTTTCAAAATTTGTTCTTTTAAGGGAGGAAACAGACCAAAAGGGGATAAAAATTGTACCAATTTAAGAATTGCAGCTAGAATCGTGAAAATCGGTATTTACATTCCTCTGACAACGTAGACTTGCAATATAAATTGATTTTTAAAAATTTGCACTTATAAGGGGTGAGCGGGACAAAATGGGATAAAAATGGTACCAACTAAAGTATTGTAGCTAGAATCGTTAAATTTGGTATGTGAATTCCTCTGACCATGTAGAAGCGCGTTAAAATTGGATTTTTCAAAATTTGTACTTTCAAGGGTTGCGTGGGACAAAAAGGGATGAAAATGGTACTAATTTAAGTATTGCAGCTATAGTCGCGGAATTTGGTGTATAAATTCCTCTCACCACATAGAAGCGTAATATAAATGTATTTTGTACTTTTAAGGGTTGCGCGGAACAAAAAGGGATAAAAATGGTACAAACTAAAGTATTGCAGCTAGAATCTTGAAATTTGATATGTAAGTTCTTCTGACCATGTAGAAGCGCAGTAAAATTGGATTTTTCGAAATGTGTACTTATAAGAAGTGAGCGGGACAAAAAGAGATACAAATGGTACCAACTAAAGTATTGCAGCTAAACATTTATACATTTAACAACTACAGTATTGCAGCTATACATTTGTAAATTTAAGGGATGAGAGGGGCAAAAGGGGATAAAAATGGTACCAACTAAAGTATTACAGCTAGAATCGTGAAATTTGGTATGTAATTTCCTCTGACCATGTAGAAGCGCAGTATAATTGGATTGTTCGAAATTTGTAATTTTTAGAGGGTATGCGGGACAAAAAGTGTCCCAATTTAAGAATTGCAGCTATAGTCGGGAAATTTTAAGTGTAAACTGTGTTAAAGCGCAATCTAATCGGATTTTTTCGAAATTTTCTTATAAGGGGTGAGCAACAAGGGATAAAAATAGTACCAACTAAAATATTTCAGCTATAGTCGTGAAATTTTGTGTTTAAATTTCTCTGACAACGTAGACTTGCAAAATAAATGGATTTCTCGAAATTTGTACTTTTAAGGGGCGAGCGGGACAAAAATGGTACCAAATTTAGTATTAAGCTAGTATCGTGAAATTTAGTGTGTAAAATCCTCTGACCATATAGAAGCGCAGTAGTTTCATTTTTCGAAATTTGTACTTTTAAGGGGTGCGCGGGACGAAAAGGGATAAAAATGCTGTACAATCCTTTAATTGCGTAAGCGCGGAACATAAATAGATATTTCAAAATTTGTACTTAAAAGGGGGATACGGGACAACAAGGAATAAATGTGTTACCAAATAAAGTACATATTTTTAGGGGAAGCAAAAACACATGTTACCAATAGTGATTTTTCAAAATGTGTACTTTTTGGGAAAGAAGTGCAAAAAGTTATAAACTGGCTGGCTGAATCTAGAAACATGAGATCGAGGATATAAATGGTTGTAATATTTTGTTCAAAACTTGGTAGAAAATTATAAAAATTATACATACCAAGTAATTCAGCTAAAATAGTGCATATCGACAAGCACATTCATTTGACTGTGTGTGAGTTCTAGCTAATAGGAGGTTTCCAAATTACTATTTTAGATTTATCTATATCCACCAAAAGAAAATTAAATAAATACTATCCAAAAACAGGGACGGATAAAATTAACAAATAACTGGCTTTTTCGCGTGCGAAGCAGCGGGTACTGCTAGTCTGATATTTTCTCCAAAATTTATACATAATTTCTAATTTCTTATAATCTTGTAATATGTGTATAAAATTATGTATGAAAAAGTCCGGAGATTTTTAAAATTAAAGAACTCAATACGAGATTGTATGCATATCTCATATTGACTTTATTGATGATAATCTCGTTTTGAACAACTTGCGGATCCCAATATACATATGTAGGTGATCTATTCCACACATTGGCATAGGTATAATAGATTTTAGGGCGGATACATAACTAGCAAAAACGGTCAACTTCTAGAAAATTAAAAGTATATTCACCGAGTTATTGAGCGAAGACTACTGCATATCTCTGGGTGTCACATTTTTAATAAATGCTAGACAACGAGAGTAGAGATGGTTCATTTTGACTACTTTTATTGATTCTCGTCAACATGTTAACCAATGAATTAACAATTCCGTAAAGAAAAGGGAAATTTCCATAGCAGCATCTGAGACGAGGTCAAATCTCAGCTTACACAGAGAGTACGTTGCACGGAACAGAAGCCCCCCCACTAATGACTGATGGACCAAGTGTCACCGCAAATGATGAAGTAGCCGACGTTACGTCCATTGATGGATCCATCGCCGCGGGGCCAATGGATAACTGATACTTTAATTATGGGCTATCAAATGCAAACGATTTGTCACCGAACGACTTCTTGTTCAGCCAAAAACACACAATCCAATCCAGGCAAACAGCTACCGGATTAACTCGATTAACACTATGGCAGCCAACACAGTCCCAACTACTGTTCACGTTTAATTAATCACTTGATCTCGGGGGGATGGGAGATGGGGGGCCAGTAATCGACCCCCGAGACAAAGTTTAAGTAGGTGACCTCATCAGCAGCCGCCGCACATACGAATCGCGCGCTCTGCAACATGCTGCCGGTTGACAATTTTTGATTTATTGAAATTCACTCCAGCGAGGACTGTCAATAGCCCCACTGTGTGCGTGCGAGCGTGTGTGTTTGGTGTTATTCGAAAACCCCTTCATCATTTGATTATAATTATTAATCCAATCAATGGCAGAAGCCATTTCAAACAAAAAAATTAAAATAAATAAAATAAAATAAAACCTTTAATCAAATATTTATTAATTCAGTTGTGTTTTTTTGTTGGGGGTTATAAAACACGTTCAAGAAAACAACAACACCAACAATTCTCTCAGATTACCAAAGCCAAACGAACAAAATCTCCATAAACACACAAGCCACTCAAAAGTATATGAATCGTGTATGAAATCGAAATCAAAATCTCCACAAAAAAGTAAAAAAAAAAAACGCTGCAACATTTTCCTGGGGATTTCGTAAATCAATGGCGGGATTTTTTGTGCGGTTGGTTGGCGGGCGGAGGTACGACATCTTTATCATACGCTTACAATCGAAACGGAAGTCCACTGGCAGCGATGGCCAGCAATGGCGGCGACCGATTGGTGAACTTATCAACGCTGCGCCTGTGCCCGCTCTCACAAATTGAAAGGTTAATTTTAATTTTTTTTCCTGTATCACGAGTTGGCCTGAGTTTTAAAGCAACAACAAAACAAAACAAAGGAAAAACTGGGCTGGTCAATAAGTACAGTGTAGCGTAGTGTAGTGTCTATGTAGTTCGGTAACAATATTATTGGCAAGTCATGACTATTTCAGATGAAGACCATCCATCGTAATCGTTTTCTTTTTTTGAGCAAATCGAAAGCAAAACAGTGGTCAATGGAAAGCTACGCCAACAAGCATCAATAATAACAGCCATCTCACGGTTGTTATCCCAGCAAACATTTTCGATGGCGGTTAGTATTGTCAGAGGCAGATTGAAAAATTCAATAATCTTTTCGAAATATTCTAGATATATATGCAAGCATTTTATTTCTGAAGAACAGTTGTAGACTAGTCTTAGAACAAACTTTTCAGTGCAAAACTATTTTTTTTTTTAATTTTTGCAATACCTTCTGCTGCACACAAAAATCCGCGTCCACGCAGTTTATCCCTGATGAGCGGGATCTAGGAGAAATTATTGTATGCCAAATTAGCAGATGTTCCATTGCACACTTATAGTTATTTGAAATATTATACAAAATATAGAAGAACAAGTCATGTGGTATCAAAAGTCATATAGTATCCGATTTTTTCTATTTTTATAGTTGTTTCGTGCAAGCAAAAAAAGATTTTTTTTTTTGAAAAAAAAATCTAATTTTTTCAACTGTTCGTTAAAAAAATATTTCTATGTGAAAGTGATATTCGCAACATTTATAGCCACAGCGAATTATCCTTAATTGGACATATAACAGGCTGTTATCAGACATATTTTGTACCTTCGCTGCAACTTGGAATGTTAGTAAAAAACAAGTAAAAATGGCGTTAAGTTCGGCCGGGCCGAACTTTATATACTTTCCACCATGGATTGCATTCCACAGAGGATGTCGATTTTCCTAGAAGTGCAGTAATATTACAGGAAAATGTATTTTTTTAATATAGTCAAACCAAAACAAATACAAATATTGAAAAAATAACTTTATAAATAAATATAATATTTTTATTATTTCAAGCCACGCTTATAAGGCAAGGCTACCAATACATTTACATATCAAAATAATACTTCAAGTTAATTCAAAAAATAAATATTCTTATATTTGTATTTTCAAAAGAGCTTAAATACTATAAATATTGGTAGATAGTGGTAGCTGCAGTTGGGTGTATTTCCATTCCATTTTAATTCCAAAAGTACAAATTCTGAAAATCCATTATCTACATTATCTACATAGTGCAAACTAGCTTAACTTCGTGATTCAACAAATTTTTGCCGTAAAATTAAAAAGTACGAATTTGGAAAAATTTTGTTAGTTTGCTTGCGGCCATTTGGTTGGTAGCATTTTTATCCCTTTTTTCCTACTTTACCCCCTTAAGAGAACGACTTTCTAAAATCTCTTTCTTTTACGTGTCTACGCAATAAGAGGGATGTACACACCGAATTTCATCATTCTAGCTGTAGTCGTTTAGTTGGTGCTATTTTTATCCCTCTGTACCCATGGCATCCCTTGATAATACGAATTTGGAAAAAAAACTTATATTTTTCGTGTCTACGTAGTCAGAGGAATGTATATTCCGAATTTCAGGACTCTAGCTGCGCTCGTTTGGTTGGTACTATTTTTATCCCTTTTTCCCATTTCAACCAAAAAAATCCGTTTATTTTATGTTTCTACGCAATCAGAGGAATGTATACACCGAATTTCATTATTCTAGGTGCCATTTATTGGTTGGTACCATTTTTATCCCTCTATACCCATTTTACCCCTTAAAAGTACGAATTTGGATTTTTTTTTATATTTTGTATCTACTCAATTAGAGGAATGTACACATAAAATTTCGTGTTTCTAGCTGTTGCCGTTTGAAAGGTACCATTTTTATCCTATTTTACCCCATTTCACCCTCTACGAATAGAAATCGCTTTGTGGTGCATGTTTTTGTCATAGGGGAATGCGCACACCCAATATCAAGTAAGTACAAGCAGACATATTGAAAAAATGTGCTTAAATATTCTAAATTATTAAGGAATATAGGGAAAAAATTTTTGTCTTTTGGGCCGATTTCGACCAGTCTCAATCCCAACCGATCTACGACTATAAGACGCATTTAAGTAAAATTTGGACGTCCTAGCTCCTTTCGTTTAGATGCTAGCGTGCTTTTAACAGACGGTCGGACATGGCTTCGTCTTAGAATTTTATGACGATCAAAAATATATATACTTTATAGGATGTCAGGTCGATATTTCAAGGAGTTACAAACGGAATGACAAAGTTAGTATACCCCCATCCTAGAGGTGGATGATATATTAAAAAATAGAAAAAAAAATAGATCCATTAAAAATTAATATCATTTTCGATTTTAGAAAGCCAAAATACACCGAAACTATTATTTATTGCTCTTTGGCAACATTTTATTGAATAGTATAATTAGTAAAAATTTATAAAAATTGTTTAAACTAACAAAATTGGAAAAATGGAATGAAGTGACCCACTTTCACAATGGGTTCTTCCGGTTCAAGTATAACGTGTTATGGTCAATTTTAAGAAATTCGGTGAAAATACATGGTTTCCGCCCAGAAAAAAATCAATTTGTATAGGAGCTATATATAAATCTGAACCGGAAATATAAGATATTTTTGCCAAATTTGAAGAAAATCTGGTAAAATATGTGGTTTATAGAGCGGATAAAGTCAAATCGGGAGAGAAATTTGAATGGGAGCTATGTATAAATCTGAACCGATCTGACCTATTTCCACCACAGGTTCTACCTAGTTTAAAAATAAGATGTTTTTACCAAATTTGAAGACAATCTGATAATATATGTGGTTTACATAGCGGAAAAGGGGAGCGAATTTTTTATGGAAGCTATATATAAATCTGAACCGATCTAACACATTTTTACCACAAGTATTTCTAGTTGAAATATAAGACATTTTGCCAATTTTGAAGAAAATCTGATAATACATGTGGTGTATAGAGTGAAAAGAGTCAAATCGGGAGTTAAATTCGTATGGTTGATATATCTAAATGTCAACTGATTTTTCTTAAATTAAATAGCGTTCGTCCTTATCCCGAAAAACTTGGTTGTGCAAAGTTTCATTTGGTTCTGGCTACAATTGCGACCTGTAATTTGATTACAAGAATAGATGGACAGACAGACAGGACTTTTAATGTCCAAAGGTTGTAAAGGGTGATTTTTTAGCTATTATCTTTTTGGCAACACTGGTTTAAACAGCTGACGCACGTTTCGTGTTTTGTTTCACTCTCAAACATCTTCAGTTTGGTCTATAATTTAACCATGAATCGTCTTACAAACGAACAACGCTTGTAAATTATTGAATTTTATTATCAAAATGCGTGCTGTGTTAAGAAAGTTCATCGCGCGCTTCCATTTTATGGTCAGTTTAATCGACCCACTGAGGCGGCTATTCGGGCTATTGTGACTAAATTTCGCAGCAAATTTACATTGTTGGACATTAAACCACCAACACACTTACGTAGAGTGCGAACTGAAGAAAATATCACAGCTGTATCGGTCAATGTTAATGATGACCATCAATTATCGATTCGTCGCCGTTCGCAGCAATTGTTTGATGCTTAAAGGGAAAAATGGGAATTTTTAAATAAAAAGAAGCTCCCTTTGTTGATTAATATAGATATAAGCATGGAATTTGAAGTATTTTTAACAGATGTTTCCCTCTTTCGTTTGACACTTACATCTGTATCGTAGGGTGGCAATAAATATTCAAAATAGTTATTTAAATTTTATAAAATTTATCCTACGAAACTTTGTAGTGGGAATGAGAAACTACAGTCTGCCTATAGTTTCTGGCCTCTGTTACTCAAAACCGTGGAAATGCCAAAATTGGACTAAGCGGATGGACCATTTGAGGCGCAGTCAAGGTCAACATTTGCATGAAATAATCTTCAAACATTAAATTATATGGACCGTGCTATCGATTCAAACAAAGATTTCATGCATTTTTTCTGAATTTTATGTCTTTTTTTGAAAAACTTTCCTACAGCTTTTAAAGAATCACCCTTTAGAAACACCTGTTGTGAAAATGTGTTAGATCGGTTCAGATTTATATATAGCTCCCATACAAATTTCGCAACCGATTTATTTTTTTCCGCTCCAGAAACGACACATTTTAACAGCTCCTCTTCAAATTAGGCGAAATATCTTATATTTGTACTATAAACAGACATGGTGCAAATGTGTCAGATCGGTTCAGATTTATATATAGCTCACACACAAATTTCACTCCCGATTTCACTTTTTCCACTCTATAAACCACATATTTTAACAGATCTTCTTCAAATCTTTCAAAATATTTTATATTTCAACTAGAAACACCCATGGTGAAAATGGGTCGGAACGGTTCAGTTTTACATATAGCTCCCATACAAATTTCGCTTCCGCATAGACTTTTTTCGCCCCAGAAACCACGAATTTTCACCGAATTTCTTAAGAAGTGAGTTATATTTGAACTGGACGAACTTATTGTGAAAGTTAGTCAATTTATTCCATGTTTGGATATAGCACCGATACAAATATTCTTCTCGATTTGATAAATTGGGTCAAGTCATATTAGCCTATGATTAGGAAACATACAAAAATTCTTCCTGTTTTCACTTTTTTACCGAATTGAATTGTATTTGGATAGAAATTGGAGTGTATCATATAGTGGGCCCCGCCCGACTTTAGCCTTTCCTTACTTGTTTATACTTGTTTATGTTCTTTACATGCCAGCAAAAAATAATATTTTATCTCATTGTTTTGAGACTGTTCCTAAACCACGGTTTTTCTGTGAAACTTAAATTCACTACACTGTTTGCTATTATCGGGTAATATCGGAATTTTATTTCCAAAATAAGAGTTCAAATTAAATGAATTAAATGAAAAATTGAATTTTAGTAAAAGATTATTCGTAAACAATTTTGTTGGAGATTTTATGAATCAGTATGTCTCAAGGCACACAAAAAATAAATTATTAGGTCTTGTAATATTTTTTTTATTTTTTAATGCATTGTTTAATTTGTGACAAATGATATAGTCGAAATAAATGAAGCAATGACCGAGACTCAATGCTGTTATCCAATTTTACGAGACCATGCTCATTGTTTACAATTTTCATATCATTTTAGTAGTAGTTAGTTTTCCTGAAGAATCTCATAAGAATTACTTCTATTTGTAAGACCCATTACAGAATATCTCTCTTTAGTCATCTCCCAAAAGTTTTACTGGGCACAATCGCTCAAATCCACAACTAAAGTCATTATATTTAAACGCCAGAGCACCTTCACACAAAGTGTAACACATGTAAAACCAACCCAAGAAGGATTTATGAATGAAAATTCGAAATTGATTTTTTTCCTCAGATTCCGATACTCTGCCGACTGACTACCAAAAGAAGGAATGGAGGGAAACGCCAATAAGACGTAACGAGCGATCGAAGGAAAGGTTGTAAACTTCTGTTGGTGTTTTCTCACCTGTTGCATGAATTCGTTCTGCTGCCGATAAAACGTTGACGTTGTTGCTCTGACTGTAACTGCGGCAGTGGTAGTGGTTGTGGCTGACAACATTGTAGCCTCGCTTATCTAAGGGCCATAATCAAAAAAGTGTGCGTTTGTTGGTGTGAGTAGTAATGTAGTACCCCGGACCAGATTAAAGTTCGGCTTTGTATTGAATATTTATTCACTGCTGTTGTTGTTGTTGTTGCTGTTGTCGTTTTGTTTTGCTGAGTTGCCATGATTTGTTGGCTGCAGGGAATGAATGCTTCGTTGCGGTTGTGTTTGTGGAAGATTGACGTTTTTGATAGATGAAAGAGTCACTCACTGTCTTCGTGCTATTCTACGAGTTGAGTCGCGAAGGTGTAGCCTGAGTCAAGTGGATGCTGAATGAAGCAGGCTGGCCGATGCATTCCTGCAACCCTCCAACACTCAACACTGCTTGGAAGCCTGTGTTGCGCCCTAAGTATGCTGCTCATTTTCCAACCAAGTCATACAAATTAATTGAGCGCCCTGACACTGCCTACTCGGTCACTGCTTGCTGGCTGGCTGACTGGATGGCTGGCTGCCTGACACTTCACATCCACATCATCCGGGGATTTCATTCAGTCAAGAGTTGAGTCAGCATAATTTGTTTGTTTCATTATTTTGGCGCTTTAGAGCCGCCTCATTATGATGAAGATGTAACCCACAATGAATGCAGCAAGTGCTGGATTGGTCACTCGATCGGGTGGGGGCCTTGGTGAAAGAGTGAAATGGGGCCCAATTGGAAATTAATAAAACAATTACAGCCCTTGTGTGCTATGAATTCTTCCCTGAGGACTTAATTCCTCCATTGCTGTAGTTTTTTGGTTGGTACCATTTTTATCCCCTTTAGACACATTTTCCCTAAAAGTACAAATTTAGCAAAATTCCTTTCTGTTGCGTGTCTAAACAGTCAGAGGAAGTTACACCGATTTGTATGACTCTAGGTGCAGCCATTTGGGCGGTACCAATTTCATCCCTAAAAGTACGAATATCAAAACAATCTCTTATTTTTCGCTTCGACTTAATTAGAGCGGCGTATACCTAGAATTTCATTATTGTAGCTATATCTCTTTACTTGGTACCATTTTTGTCCCCTTTCCTCTAAAAATAGAAATTTCGGAAAAATTTATTTATTTATTTATACACTAGCAGTACCCGCTGCTTCGCACGCGAAAAAGCCAGTTATTTGTTAATTTTATCCGTCTTTGTTTTTGGATAGTATTTATTTAATTTTCTTTTGGTGGATATAGATAAATCTAAAATAGTAATTGAGAAACCTCCTATTAGCTAGAACTCACACACAGTCAAAGGAATATGCTTGTCGATATACACTATTTTAGCTTAACTACTTCGTATGTATAATTTCCACCAAGTTTTGAACAAAATATTACAACCGTTTATATCCTCGATCTCATGTTTCTAGATTCAACCAGCCATTTTATAACATTTAGCACTTCTTTCCCAAAAAGTACACATTTCGAAAAATCACTATAGGTAAAATGTGTTTTTGCTTCACCTAAAAATATGTACTTTATTTGGTAACACATTTATTCCTTGTTGTGCCGTATCCCCCCTTTTAAGTACAAATTTTGAAATATCCATTTATGTTCCGCGCTTACGTAATTAAATGAGTGTACGCCATTTTTATCCCTTTTCGTCCCGCGCACCCCTTAAAAGTACAAATTTCGAAAAATCAAACTACTGCGCTTCTATATGGTCAGAGAAATTTGCACACTAAATTTCACGACTATAGCTGAAATATTTTAGTTGGTTCTATTTTTATACCGCTCATTGTTTATAAGTACAGAATTAGAAAAATTCGTTAAGATTTGCGATTCTCGTTGTCAGAGGAATTTACACACCACATTTCACGATTATAGCTCCAATACTTTAGTAGGTACTACTTTTATCCCTTGTTGCTCACCCCTATAAGAAAATGTCAAAAAATCCTTTAGATTGCGCTTTACACACAGTTTACACTCCAAATTTCCCGACTATAGCTGCAATTCTTAAATTGGACCCCTTTTTGTCCTGCCTACCCCCTAAAAAGTACAAATTTCGAACAATTCAATTATACTGCGCTTCTACATTGTCAGAGGAATTTACATACCAAATTTCACGATTCTAGCTGTAATACTTTAGTTGGTACCATTTTTATCCCATTTTGTCCCTCTCACCCCCTAAAAATACAAATTTCGAAAAAATCTATTTTTACTCCGTTTCTATATGGTGAGAGGAATTTACATACCACATTTCACGATTCTATCTGCAATACTTTAGTTAGTCCCATTTTTATCCCTTTTGTCCCGCTTGCCCCTTAAAAGTACAAATTTCGAAAAATCCAATTTTACTCCGTTTCCATATGGTCAGAGGAATTTACATACCAAATTTCACGATTCTAGCTGTAATACTTTAGTTGGTACCATTTTTATCCCTTCTTGTCCCGCTTGCCCCTTAAAAGTACAAATTTCGAAAAATCCAATTTTACTTCGTTTCTATATGGTCAGAGGAATTTACATACCAAATTTCACGATTATAGCTGTAATACTTTAGTTGGTACCATTTTTATCCCTTTTTGTCCCGCTTGCCCCTTAAAAGTACAAATTTCGAAAAATCCAATTTTACTTCGTTTCTATATGGTCAGAGGAATTTACATACCAAATTTCACGATTCTAGCTGTAATACTTTAGTTGGTACCATTTTTATCCCTTTTTGTCCCGCTCTCCCTTAAAAGTACAAATTTCGAAAAATCCAATTTTACTTCGTTTCTGTATCGTCAGAGGAATTTACATACCAAATTTCACGATTCTTGCTGTAATACTTTAGTTGGTACCATTTCTATCCCGCTCGCCCCTTAAAAGTACAAATTTCGAAAAATCCAATTTTACTTCGTTTCTATATGGTCAGAGGAATTTACATACCAAATTTCACGTTTCTAGCTGTAATACTTTAGTTGGTACCATTTTTATCCCTTTTTCTGCCGCTCGTCCCTTAAAAGTACATATTTCGAAAAATCCAATTTTACTTCGTTTCTATATGGCCAGAGGAATTTACATACCAAATTTCACGATTCTAGCTGCAATACTTTAGTTGGTACCATTTTTATCCCTTTTTGTCCCGCTCTCCCCTTAAAAGTACAAATTTCGAAAAAATAAAATTTTACTTCGTTTCTATATGGTCAGAGGAATTTACATACCAAATTTCACGTTTCTAGCTGTAATACTTTAGTTGGTACCATTTTTATCCCTTTTTGTCCCGCTTGCCCCTTAAAAGTACAAATTTCGAAAAATCCAATTTTACTTCGTTTCTATATGGTCAGAGGAATTTACATACCAAATTTCACGATTCTAGCTGCAATACTTTAGTTGGTACCATTTTTATCCCTTTTTGTCCCTCCCTTCCCTTAAAAGTACAAATTTCGAAGAAATCAAATTTTACTTCGTTTCTATATGGTCAGAGGAATTTACATACCAAATTTCACGTTTCTAGCTGTAATACTTTAGTTGGTACCATTTTTATCCCTTTTTGTCCCGCTCGCCCCTTAAAAGTAGAAATTTCGAAAAATCCAATTTTACTTCGTTTCTGTATCGTCAGAGGAATTTACATACCAAATTTCACGATTCTAGCTGTAATACTTTAGTTGGTACCATTTTTATCCCTTTTCCCCCATTTTCACCCTAAAAGTACGAATATCGAAAAATCCTTACTTATTCGATTCTACGCAGTTTGAATGACGTATACCTCGAATTTCCTTATTCTAGCTGCATCCGTATGGTTAGTATGTACTATTTTTATCCACCTTCGCCCCGTTTTCCTTTAAAAGTAAAAATTTCAGGAAAATCGTTTATGTTGCCCATCTACTCAGTCGGAGCAATGTCAACACACAGTTTTATGATTCTAGCTGCAGCCATTTGGGCGGTACCAATTGTATCCCTTTTACCCCCTTTTCGCCCTAAAAGTACGAATATCGAAAAATGTCTACTTTGTCACTGTTACGAAATCCGAGCGACCTTTATGCCGAATTTCATTATTCTGGTTGCTTCCGTTTTGTTTGTACCATTTCTATCCCCTTCCGCACTGTTTTCCGATAAAACGTGCCATTTTCGCCATATTGCACGTCTACACGGATTGTATACACCGAATTTTATGATATCACCTTCAGCCTTGTGGTTGGTACTATTTTTATCCCTTTTCCCCATTTTACCCGTTAAAATTATGAATTTCGAAAAATTTAATTTGATGGATTTTCATGATGTATCTACATATCCCCGCTACCTTTAAATTGAGAAAAATCCCTTGTCTTCCTTATAGATTGTCTAGTGAAATATGCCTCTTTGGGGCCCGCTTCACTTTAAGGGCCCTTAACTATCTTCATACACATATTGCTTAATTGTTAATACAACCATGTAAGTGAGCTGCTGCATCCTCTCGTCCCTTCTGTTCGGTTAGTGTGGGTACACATAACGTCATATAATATGAGATCACTACTACTGATCTTTTCTCTTTATTTTTCGGATTTATTGAGATGCGCCTGCTGCATTTCCTTTGTTTATTTAGTGGATCTTTCAAGTCCGTTGCGGTCATTGATGATTATCCTTTGATATGTTGTTTTTGGGATTGACCGACCGATCGACCACTTAGACTTGATTTTTGAAGGACTCTTTGTTTTTCGATTATTCGATTCGAAAATCATTGAATTAAATCATGACTTTGTTGATTTGGGCCATCACAAATGCGCCGACACTTTATGTGTTAAGTGGGGATTTTGAGATTTAGCCGACCGAAATTGACCAAAAACAAAGAAGAACTTAAAACGACATCGGATCGTTAAATTAAGATGATTATTAATTGACTTAAAGTCTTAAACAAATAATAACAAGTAGGACAGGATTAAATACATTGCACATTACAGAAAATATAAAATCTAAGGAAATTATGACCAAAGTTATTTTTAAACAGAGGAAATGACAAAGAAATATCTTCAGACATGATTTTAATACAGAGAATAAAATTTCTTTCTCTTACATTAATGTTAATTATAACAGAGAAAAATTTTAGTATTTACATCTAAGAAACTTTTAAAATAATTTTTAAAAATGTATGTTTTTGAAAATAAAATGCTGTAGTTTGACAACAATTTTGTCCATACATTCCATGTTCACTGGCTATTTTCATTCAATAAATGAAATATACAATAAATAAATGAAATATTGACAAAAAGACTCGGAGAATATTTTATTAATAAATATGAAAATTCATAAATAATAGAAAATGCCTTTTTATACCCTGCACCTCCAGGATGGGGGTATATTCACTTTGTCATTCCGTTTGTAACACCTTGAAATATTCATCGGAGACCCCATAAAGTATATATATTCTGGGTCGTGGTAAAATTCTAAGGCGATATAGCCATAGCCGAACGAAATGAGCTAGGAGGTTCAAATTTTTCCTAAATGTGTCTTATGGTTGTAGATCGGTTGGGATTGAAAGTGGACGAAATCGGCCCAGAGGGAAAAATTTTTCCCTCACAAGGACTGAAAATACCCCCAAATATTAGAGCTTGTAGCTTGTATTTACTTGATATTTGCAATGCGCCTTCCCTTTATAGCATAAAAGGGCAACATAGAGTGATTTTTATTTGCACGGGGCGAAATGGGACAAAAATGGATAAAAATGGTACCTATCAAACGACAACAGATAGAAACTCGAAATTTGGCGTGTACATTCCTCTAATAGAGTAGATACATGGTATACAAGTAGTTTTTCTAAATTCGTACTTTTAAGGGGTTAAATGGGGATAGAGGGAAACAAATAGTACCAACCTAACGGCTGCACCTAGAATAATGAAATTCGATATATACATTCCTGTGATTGCGTAGACACGTAAATTAAAGGAACTTTCCAAAATTCGTACTTTTTGGGGTTCCAATGGAAAAAGGGGATAAAAATAGTACCTACCAAATGACAACAGCTAGAATCATGAAATTAGGAGTATACATTCCTCTGACTGCGTAGACAGGAAAAATAAAACGTTTTTTCCAAAATTCGTACTTTCAAGGGATACAATGGCTGCAGGGGATAAACCAACTAAACGAATAGATAGATAGATAGTCGTCATCTTGAGGGGGCAAAATTGGAAAAAGGGCCGCTGATAGAATCATGGAATTCGGTGTATACATTCTGACTATGAAGGGAAAAAGTGTTTTTTCGAAATTTATACATTTGGGCGGAGAATGGGGCGAATGGGGATATCTTTAAAATCTATACTTTTCTTATCACTTTGTCTGTATCTGAAAATGCTTCTTCTAATGGCGACTGACAATCGCCTAATATGTAGGCATGTTCACTTTCACAATTTCAGCATTTTATTTATATATAGTAGTCGATTATAAACAATGCGCATAAGTATACATTACAGTTTGAAATAGTAAACAAATATAGTAATGTGCATAGAAGTATCACAATTTTCGTAATATGGTACTGTGTGTAAAGTCGACATTTTTTAATCTGCTGGTAATACTGTGGAATGGTGGTGGAGGGTATATAAGATTCGGCCTGGTCGAACTTAACGCCTTCTTACTTGTTTAAATAATTTTTATGATTTTTTCGTTAAATGTTTACTCTAACGAGATCTATGGCATTAGTTGCTGATAGAATATTAGTTGCCGGAGAATATTTTCTTAATAAATATGAAAATTCATAAATAATAGAAAATCCTTTTTTTAAATAATTTTTATGATTTTTTCATTAAATTTTTACTCTAACGAGATCTATGGCATTAGTTGCTGATAGAAACAGCAAATATTCTACAATGTGGGCTATCTGCGTTAATATTATCAATTCCTACGAACAAGTGTGTTTTTATATTAAAAAAACACAATTGACAATTTTTTTAAGCGAACGGACAAAGAAACTTTTTGGCAGAAAAGAAAATGCCATTAATTTCATAATATCAAATATTTTTTTAAGATTATGAAATATGTAATAAACTAAAATTAATAATAATTTTCATTTATATTAATTAATTTTAAATCCTTTGGTTATTTATTTATTTTCTTAATAATATTGTCGATTGTTGTAAATCTTAAAATAAATCGAGATCGATTTGCTCGACTTCTGCTGATGAATTTCTACTATTTTTCAATCTGACCAACAGTTTGGGAACTATTAACAAGTTGTGTAAAAAATGTTTTTTTAGCCAAAATTGAAAGGACATTTTTTATGAAAAATCATGAAAAATAAAAAATCTTAGCCAAACTCGGGGTTGAATAGTATTATTTATTTAGAAGATCATGAAAAATATAAAAGGGAAGACATTTTAACCCTAGTAATTTTGTTGTAAAGGGTGGTTAAATTTTAAGGGCCGATGTTGATTTTGAATAAAACACAAATTATTTAGGAAATTATTGTCATTTCTTTTTATTATGATAATATTGGTATGGTTTAATTATGTATGTTACATTAGGTATGTAATAAACGGGCCGAAATCGGCCCAAAAAGGGAAAAAATTTTCTCTCACAAGGACTAAAAATACCCATAATAATCCCTAATATTTTAGAGTATTTAAGCATATTTTTTCAATATGTCTGCTTGCACTTACTTGATATTGGGTATGTACATTCACCCGATAACAAAATCGTGCACCATAAAGTGATTCTTATTTGTAGGGGATGAAATGGGGTAAAAAAGGGATAAAAATGGTACATATTAAACGACAACAGCTAGAAACACGAAATTCGGTCTGTACATTCCTCTAATAGAGTAGATACATAATATAAAAGTATTTTTTTCCAAATTAGTACTTTTAAGGGGTAAAATCGGAATAGAGGGATAAAAATGGTACCAACCAAACGGCTGCCCCTAGAATAATCAAATTCGGTGTATATATTCCTCTCATTGCGTAGACACGTAAAATAAACGGATTTTTCGAAATTCGTACTATTTGGGGTTAAAATGAAAAAGGGGGTAAAAATAGTGCCAACCATATGACCGCAGCTAGAGTCTTGAAATTCGGAGTATACATTCCTTAGACATGGAAAATAAAAGGTTTTTTCCAAATTCGTACTTTCAAGGGATACAATGGCTACAGGGGATAAAAATAGTACCAACTAAACGAATACAGCTAGAATCCCCCAATATTTATGGTATTTATGATTGCTCCCTTATATTTACTTTATGAATTGAAATATTATTTTCTTTATATATACATAGTGTACAAATATTGGTAGCCTTGGCTTATTAATTAATAAAAGGGATAAAATATTGTACCAATGATACAACAGCTAGAATCATAAAATTCGGTGTGTACGTCCCAATAATTCGTAGACACGTAAAATAGAGAGATTTTTCGAAATTCGTACTTTTAAGGGATATAATTAAAAAGAGGGACAAAAATGGGGCCTACCAAACTGCTGAAGTTGAAATCGTGAAATTCGGTGTATACATTCTGACTATGAAGACTCGAAAAAAGGTTTTTTCGAAATTTGTACATTTGGTCGGGGAATGGGGATATCTTTAAAATTTATACTTTTCTTATCACTTTGTCTGTATCTGAAAATGCTTCTTTCTAATGGCGACTGACAATCGCCTAATATTTAGGCATGTTCACTTTCACAATTACAGCATTTTATTTATATATAGTAGTCGATTTTAAACAGTGCGCATAAGTATACATTATAGTTTGAAATAGTAAATAAATATAGTAATGTGCATAAAAATATCACAATTTTCGTAATATGGTACTGTAATTATATGTAAAGTCTACATCCTTTAATCTGCTGGTAATACTGTGGAATGCACTCCGTAGTCCAAATACTGAAGATTCCTTCGACAAAAAGTGTAAATTTAATTAAAATTATCTTTTAAAAAACTCATTCATAGAAATGTCTAATATATGTTCGATTTCAGGACCCCAATATACATAATCTCTACAGAAAAAATATGTATTTTTTATTTCTAATATTTATGTGTATCAATTTATTAAAATCCACTTGTTTTCGCATTTAAAAAATTACAATTTCCATTAAATCATTAGATTTCTTCCCGTTTTCCATCTCAAACGAAATATTTTCTTAAAAAAAATCTCCAAAAAGCGAAAGAAAAACACCCACAAGAAACAATTCAGGCAAACACCTTGGTCATGGCTTAAGACGAGCGGGGCTTAAGCAAAACTGGATTAAGTACTTTAACGCCCTAATCTGACGAGCTCACACAATAACTGCTGGCGCCAGTCATTGTCTGACTTAATAGGATCAGTCTGGTTCGGTTTGGTCCGGTTCGGTTCGGTCGATGACTGACCTGAATGCACAGGTTGTTGCTCAGGTCGCTCCTGCCGCCTTAAGCCAACAGGAAAACAACAACAATCCCGAAATGGCCATGGCTATATGTGCAAAAACTAAAATGTTGTTTACTCCTTTACACGTATGAGAGGGACTTAAGTAAACTGTGTGTATGTGTGTGTTTGTGCACCTAAAGTACGACGTACTTACACGGTAGGGATAGCTGCTGCGTTGTTTATATTCGCCAAAGGGTTTTAGTTACGCTTCATAATGATTTTGTGCATTCGCATTTAAGCGTTTTATTTTCATAGGGTTTGTGCTTTAGTTCGCCACGGAGCGGCTCTGTCAATGTTATTCTAAAAGATTTTACACATTTAACACAAAAAGGTTATTGTTTTAACCTGAAACCAGGAAGCAGAAACAACAAATTTGACTCTTTTTGTTGAGCAAATGCGATTTTCGAAAATAGTCATTAGCGTAAGTCGGGCTTCGAGGAATTCCTGCTGCCGAACTGGACACGTCCTCCTCCTCCTACACCTCTCCCACTATTCATTGTTAGAGTAAATGGAATGTTGGAAAATAGTTAGACTTTCAGAACTATTTAATAAATGTCTCACTATTCGGCATAAAGCTGGAAAATTCCACAGGCCTTCCTTAAAGTGTCTTCGCCAAAGCTTATATTGTCTCATTTTTATGGATTCTTTCATTTTTTGTGATGGATGCTATGTAGTTGCCTCGACAACACCATGTAAAATAAGCCATTGCATGACAGCGGATGACGGTCTGACAGCGTCAGCTGCAATTTTCAACATGTGACCAACAGCAGCAACAACTCCTGTCTGACACACGCACATGATCCACCCCGACTGACATCACAACGCCACATTTTTTTAATGATGGTGTTAGAGATCCGGCAATATTCAAGGATGAATGCTGATTCTGACGAAAACAAAGCAACTGATGCTAAGAGCCAAAGGGCAGGGATAGAGACAAAAATTTAATATATCATTTGGCAGATTGTAGATATTCACCGGTTGCTGGCTGCAACGTTATAATGTTATAACGAAGTATGTGTCTTAAGTTTTTTGATTTATTTGAAGGTACAGGGTGGCTGATGAATTATATTACATCAAGAAACTCAAATAACATTTTTAAATTAATATAAATAAATGGTTTGTATTATTGCCCGGCTTAAGGTCTCAAGTAAATGAAAACAAAATGTTTTTTGTTTATTATTTTATTTTTCAATTTTGTTCCCGATATTTCGAACGACTTCGTCGATCATCCTCAGGGGCGTTAAAATTTTAAAAAACAAAACGATCCTTCCACTTTCACAAGTTTTTATCAACTGACAAAAAAAAACTTGTTGACAACTGAAACTTGTTGTTGTTTTCATTTACTTGAGACCTTAAGCCGGACAATAATACAAACCATTCAAATCAAACAGGTCAACTATACACACCATAACATTAATATAAATTATTTTATCGTTGTTAATTTGAAAACTAATACATATTTATTAAATCTTCTGTGCAGCCAGGGCAATAATGACAACACGAAGTCGTGAAGTAAGAACCACAATAAGAACTTAAATGAAAACAATTGGTGGACGTCAGAGGAAATCAATACAAGTAATTAGCGTAAAATATACTAGGCTTATATAGTTGAAACAAATAGTCCACTTTTACACTCAATAGAAAAATTTAATTTAAATTTTAAAATTTTTCATATAAAAAGTCGTTTAATGTCGACTTATTCTACGAAAATAAAGGGTGATTTTTAGCTATTATCTTTTTGGCAACACTGGTTTAAACAGCTGACGCACGTTTCGTGTTTTCACTGTCAAACATCTTTAGTTTGGTCTATAATTTAACCATGAATCGTCTTACAAACGAAAAACGCTTGCAAATTATTGAATTTTATTATCAAAATGCGTACTCTGTTAAGAAAGTTCATTTACCGAAAAATTGTGTTCAGCGACGAAGCTCATATTTGGCTCAATGGGTACGTAAATAGGCAGAATTGTCGATTTTGGAGTGAATATCAGCCAGAAGCATTGCAAGAGCTACCAATGCATCCAGAAAAAGTCACAGTTTGGTGCGGGTTATGGGCTGGTGGCATCATTGGACCGTACTTCTTCAAAGATGATGCGAATCGTAACGTAACTGTGAATGGTGAGCGCTACCGTGAGATGATATCCAACTTTTTTTTGCCCAAAATGGAAGAACTGAACTTGGTTGACATGTGGTTTCAACAAGACGGAGCCAAATGCCACACAGCACGCGCAACAATGGACTTATTGAGAGGCGAGATCGGTGAACATTTCATTTCACGTTCTGGACCGGTCAATTGGTCGCCTAGATCGTGCGATTTAACGCCGTTAGACTATTTTTTGTGGGGCTATGTTAAAGCTCATGTCTATACAGACAAGCCCGCTTCAATTGACGCATTGGAAGACAACATTGAAGCATTTATTCGTGAGATACCGGCCGAAATGTTGGAAAGAGTATGCCAAAATTGGACTAAGCGGATGGACCATTTGAGGCGCAGTCAAGGTCAACATTTGCATGAAATAATCTTCAAACATTAAATTATATGGACCGTACTATAGATTCAAATAAAGATTTCATGAATTTTTCTGAACTGTATGTGTTTTTTTGAAAAAACTTTCCTATAGCTTTTAGAAAATCACACTTTAGAACTATATTTAATTTCTATATTCAAAACAAACGAGTATTTATTTAAGTTCAAGAAAACGCAAGAAAAATAAAATAAAAAGTTAATAAAAATCAGTTATTTAAAGTCCCAGATGCTACATTAAATCTATATATCTAAAAGAGTTGCGTTACTGACTGACCGACTTATCATTGACCAGCCCCCAGGCCTAACGGCTGAAGTCATGAAGTTTTCAGGGTAGTTCCCAAATATGATGTAGACGTCGACTAAGAAAAGGGTTTTACGAAATTCGTACTTTTAGGGGGTAAAATGGGACAAAAAGGAATAAACGTCGAACCTTTGTCCTGACTAAACGGCAGTAGCTAGAAACATGAAATTCGGTGTGTTCCTTGCAGTGACCATGCAGACGAGCTACAAATAGGGATTTTCGAAATGTGTACTTGATAAAAAGGGATAAAAACTGTAAGTATTGCACCTAGAATAGTGAAAATCGGTATCTACATTTCTCTGACAACGTACACTTGAAATATAAATGGATTTTTCGAAATTTTTTCTTTTAAGGGGCGAGCGGGACAAAAAGGGATAAAAATGGTACCAACTTAAGTATTACAGCTAGAAACGTGAAATTCGGTATGTAAATTCCTCTGACCATGTAGAAGCGCAATCCAAATGGATTTTTCGAAAATTTTTCTCATAAGGGGTGTGCGGGACAAAAAGGGATAAAAATGGTACCAACTGAATTATTATAGCTAGAATCGTGAAATTTGGTATGTTAATTCCACTGACCTGTGCAACAGCATTAAAATTGGATTTATCAAAATTTGTACTTTTAAGGGTTGCGAGGGACGAAAAAGGGATAAAAATGGTACTAATTTAAGTATTGCAGCTATAGTCGTGAAATTTGGAGTGTAAATGCCTTTGACATCGTAGAAGCGGAATCTAAATGGATTTTTTTTTCGAAATTTGTACTTATAAGGAGTGAACGAGACCAAAAGGGATAAAATGGGACCATCTAAAGTATTGCAGCTATAGTCATGAAATTTGGTGCGTAAATTCCTCTGACAATGTAGATTTGCAACATGAATGATGTTTTTTTTCGAAATTTGTACTTTTAAGGGACAAATAAGGATATAAATTGGATCAACTTTAATATTACAGCTAGAATCGTGAAATTTTGTATGTAAAATAAATATTGATCATGTAGAAGCGCCATCAAAATAGATTTTTTTCGAAATTTGTTCTTATAAGGTGATAATTTTTTGTTCAAAACTGGGTAGACAATGATATAGATTATACATACGAAGGGAGTTCAACTAAAATAGTGCACATCGACAAGCTCATTCCTTTGACTGTACATGAGTGCTATATAATAGGAGGTTTCCAAATTACCTTTTTAGATTTATCTATATACACAAAAAAAATTTAATAAATACTATCAAAGACGGATAAAACTAATAACAAATAACTAGGTTTTTCGCGTGCGAAGCATCACAAACAGCTAGTATTACATATTAAAATAAAATCATATAAGAAAGAAGATAGTAAAGAGTAAAAATGCGTTAAAACTGTTTTCTTCTAGTACTATTTCACCCATTTCCAATTTTATGATTCCACCTACAGCCGTCTGATATGTACCATTTTGTTCCCCATTATCTTGCGCGTGCACTTTGGTTGATACCAATTTTATCCCTTTGTCCCATTACGACTCAAAAAGTACAAATATTGAAAGATCTGTCATTTTCGCGCCAGAGCGACTTATATTTTGGATTTCAATACTATAGTTACAACCGTTGGGTAGACCAATTTTATCCATTTCGCTCCGTTCTCCTCTAAAAGTACTTTTTCTCAACATATTTTTAAACATTCCATTATTTTACGTGAGTAACTTTAGCCGTATTTTTGTATCCCTCTCTACCCATTTCACCCTTAAAATTGAGAATTTTGAAATTTTGTTTAACTACTAAAAATATTAGGGCAAAAAAAAAATAAAAAGTCGACATGAAAAAATTGACTTTTGGATCTTATCAGACATCAAAAGTCGACTTTCTGATTTCAACCTTTTTATACTCAAAAGTCGATCTATAGAAATTATACCACTGTTGATTTCGCCTTAATTCTTCTATTAATTCGGCACTTTGCATTTAAAGAAATTATTTGGTAAATCAAATAGCCTTTTTTGTACTTGCGTTTGACAAAGATACAAAGCATGTGTCTGAACTTAAAATAAATGAAAAAATATTATTCAAAATTCCGAATAAAGTTATAATTTTTTAACGTAATATTTTCTTGTAGATATATCATCCAAATGTGTGTACGGATGGGTTATAATTCGACAGCGGATTTTTATGTAAATTTAATTTTTACTCCAATTAAATATGATCTGAAATATGTAGAAAACTAGCAATACCCGCTGCTTCGCACTCGAAAAAGCCAGTTTTTTGTTATTAGTTTTATTCGTCTCTATTTTTGGATAGTATTTACTTACATATTGGATATATTTCACGATTCTAGCTATAACACCTTAGTTTGTACCATTTTTATCCCGCTCACACCTTATAAGAACAAAATTCGAAAAAAAATCCATTTTGATGGCGCTTCTACACGGTCAGAGGAATTTACGTACTAAATTTCACGATTCTAGCTGTAGTACTAAAGTTGGTGCCATTTTTATCACTTTTTGTCCCGCTCGCCCCTTAAAAGTACAAATTTCGAAAAATCCATTCATGTTGCAAATCTACTTTGTCAGAGGAATTTACCCACCAAATTTGATGACTACAGCTGCAATATTTTAGTTGGCACTATTTTTATCCCGATCTCACTTTATAAGTAAAAATTTCGACAAATTCATTTAGATTTGCGCTTCTACGTTGTCAGAGGAAATTACACTCCAAATTTCACGACTATAGCTGCAATACTTTAGTTGGTACTATTTTTATCCTGTTCACCCCCTATATGTACAAATTTCGAAAAAATCCATTTAGAATGCGCTTCTACGTTGTCAGAAGAATTTACACTCAAAATTTCACTGCAATACCTTACTTAAAACCATTTTTATCCCTTTTGGCCCCGCTCACCCCTTAAAAGTACAAATTGCGTTTCTATTTGGTAAAAATTGCGTTTCTATTTGGTAAGAGGAATTTGTATACCAAATTTCACAATTCTAGCTATAATACTTTACGTGGTACCATTTTTATCCCTTTTTGTCCCGCTCGCACCTTAAAAGTACAAAAATGCATTTATATTGCGTTTCTATTTGGTAAGAGGAATTTATATACCAAATTTCACGACTCTAGCTATAATACTTTACGTGGTACCATTTTTATCCCTTTTTGTCCCGCTCGCACCTTAAAAGTACAAATTTCGAAAAATCCAATTTTACTTCGCTTCTATACGGTCAGAGGAATTTACATACCAAATTTCACGATTCTAGCTGTAATACTTTAGTCGGTACCATTTTTATCCTTTTTTGTCCCGCTCACCCCCTTATAAGTACAAATTTCAAAAAATCCATTTATATTTCATGTCTACGTTGTCAGAGAAATGTAGATACCGATTTTCACGATTCTAGCTGCAATACTTATATTGGTACCATTTGTATCCCTTTTTGTCTCTTTCCTCCCTTAAAAGTACAAATTTCGAAAAATCCCTATTTGAAGCTCGTCTGCATGGTCATTGCAAGGAACACACCGAATTTCATGTTTCTAAAGGGTGATTTTTTAGCTATTATCTTTTTGGCAACGCTGGTTTAAACAGCTGACGCACGTTTCGTGTTTTGTTTCACTCTCAAACATCTTCAGTTTGGTCTATAATTTAACCATGAATCGTCTTACAAACGAACAACGCTTGCAAATTATTGAATTTTATTATCAAAATGCGTGCTCTGTTAAGAAAGTTCATCGCGCGCTTCTTCCATTTTATGGTCAGTTTAATCGACCCACTGAAGCGGGTCGCACCAAATTTACATTGTTGGACATTAAACCACCAACACGCTTACATAGAGTGCGAACTGAAGAAAATATCGCAGCTGTATCTGCCAGTGTTAATGATGACCATCAATTATCGATTCGTCGCCGTTCGCAGCAATTGGGCCTCTGTTACTCAAAAACGTGGAATTGCCAAAATTGGACTAAGCGGATGAAACGTTTGAGGCGGAGTCAAGGTCAACATTTGCATGAAATAATCTTCAAACATTAAATTATATGGACCGTACTATCGATTCAAATAAAGATTTCATGCATTTTTCTGAATTTTATGTGTTTCTTTTTTTTGAAAAACTTTCCTATAGCTTTTAAAAAATCACCCTTTACTTACGTGAAAACATATTTAGTATGGATCGTTTAGATTTTTAAAATCAACACAATTTTTTTTTCTAAATTATTAAAATTACAATTTTCGTCTAAGTTACCTTTAGTATTTGTTTACCAATGTTGACCATATAAATCCTGTAATAACATGTTATATGTTAAATTATAGCTTATTATAATGGGTAAATATTTTGCGAATTTCACTTTCATGCATAAAGAGTGGGTTAGGAATAGCCACCCAATAATTGAGAAGAAAATATTTTTTTAATCCTGTTGTAAGTGACCTTTAGAGATTTCTAATTTTTGGATTTTATGGTCGCTTTTAATTTGCTGCAGAGTCTTTGATTCTTGGTTAATTAAATAGTCCATGTTTGAAGTTTTTCTCCCCGCTCTCTCGCACTGAACCACTGTGCGACGACAGTCTCTTAACAGTTCATCAGCGGGATAATTATGACTATTTTTATTTCTTTGATATTCTGTTCTTAAAACCCGAATACATGGCCAGACATAACAACTGCCATTCACTGCTAGCATTTGTTCGTTCGTTCGTCCGTCCGTCCTTCTGTCTGTCCGTCCAGACATCAGACCATCAGTCAGTCAAAAAAAAGGTGAAATACAGAAAAATAGAGCCTTTGGCATTTTGGCACGCATATGATATTTCTCTTTGACTAATTTGTTTCTTGGGTTGTCTTATTTTTTTTTTTGGATTTTGGCGGGGGGAGATTTGAACTTTTTCGAATTTTTTATTCATACATTCTGCACGGAGTATGTATAGATCGTATGGTAACTTTTAGTGGGGGTTTTATAACACTTTTCCGTTTTGAAACAAATCCAGCGAATAAAACTTATTTTGGCATTGGTTTGGTTCTCCTTTTTCTTTTCTGTTGGCAATGCTAATATCAGATTGTTAATGTTAAACTGTTTTGTATATGATCGCTGTGGCATTTTTAGGGAATTGTGGCCGACGGCCAGGCCAACAGAGAAAATGGTCAGCAACAATTCGCCTTGTAGGCAATACCGCAATGCCAGTAATGTACATTTATATATTAAAGTGGGTCGCGTCCCATACAAAATCGAGATAGGCGATTGCCAAAAATCTGACAACTCTAAATCAATTTTTGACGATTTAAAATCTTATAATGAAATCAAAAAATCGCTTATAAATCACGATTTACATGTGTTTTCAAGCACCACACGTAAACACAAAGGACCCGTCAATAAATGCTGACACACACTATGGTGATAAGCGAACCTCCACCCTGATAGTCATTCACCCTAACAAAATTTCTGAGATTTTCACAAAAAATCGAAGCCATTTTCAATTTGTTTGTTTGATATGGAAATTATTCATGTGGCATAAGACAATAATTTTTCCCCTACCCACTCTAATATACATAAATATTGTTTTTCTGTTATTCAATACTCGCTCTGCAGTTCTTGTATTTCTTTTTTTTTTTTGTATTTTTGTTTGTTGCTTTCTTTGCTTTTTGATTTGCACCGCTGAAAACCGCCCTCAGGTCACTTTAGGTCTTGGAATACAACTGTTTGCCCTGCTTCGGGTGGACTCTAACCGCTAAAATCGCTGGCACACGAGATTAGGAAAAACGAGAGACACACAAAAATAGCATCAAAACACGGGACGTGCTTCTAAGTTAGCCTTTCAATTTCACATTTGTACTGTTGGCGAAACACTGTCTTTGGATTTTTAAAATATATTTTAAACCTAATGATTATCTATTTGTTGTGGTCGTTTTTTTTTCTCTTTTAAAAAACGTTTTTTTTTTGCTAAACTACCGCTACTTTTGTTTTGTTTTTTCTTCGTTTTTTCGGTGTTTTTTGTGTGGTGGTGGTGTCCAAAGAACCGTTGATTTAATGATGTCTTCTGGTGCTGGGCAAACTTGAAAACTTAACAGAATTCCAAACGGTTTCTCTGTTGCTTTGCAAACAAAAGCGTTTTTTCGCTTTGCCAGTTGGAAATTTGAACATTTATCACCTTTTTGTTGGCCGACATGAGCATGAGAATGACACCACAGACACATTTGAAATCGCTCTATTCGAAAGCAATTAAATTGGAAATTCTTTTGTCTGACGAATATGGCGGTGAATAGTTTGAATAGCCGAAATGTGTTCTGCAAAGGTTGCTATTTCAATGGCCAAAGAGCTTTTGTGGATTACAATACATTGGAATCAAAATTGAGATATTCAAATTTGGCAATAATTTTGAGATATAGTTTGATAACAGGGGGGCTTAGACGGACAAGCGGAGCATTAGACAAAATCAATTCCATGTAAAACGATCACAGAAATTTTTGCACTTCTCTTTTTCAGGAAAATTTCCAAGTGCTAAACAATATTCAATCTAGTTTTTTGAAAGATAATTTTTTCAGTAATATAGTTGAATAGTGAATATTGTATAAAGTCTACATAAATTGATATATAATAACGTCTCAAAAAGTATCAAAATTTTTCGAAAATAAAGGCTAATAAGCTTTAGCATTTTCTCGCCAAAAATATACCAAAATTCCCCAATTGGGGAAATTGTGTTCCAAAATTTGTGAGTTTTTACTAAAATGGTCGACAGTCATTTGATTTATCGCTGGGATGTCTTAGTACTTTCTGAATAAGAGATCAACATATTAAATTAAAACAAGTAAGGAAAGGCTAAAGTCGGGCGGGGCCGACTTAAAATACCCTACACCACTTCCTGCACACATACATCGCCCAGGCGTTTCATGGGATCAATTTTATGTAGTTCATATAAATTCATCTTTAGTCATTTTTAACGAATATGGTAAATAATTGTTCCAATTTTCCGGCAGACAAATACAAATTATACAGTAGTAATAGGCTGAATCGTACTGACATTTGAAAGGGGCCTATGGCAACACTTGGGGCCTGGTTCAAAACATGGGTCTATATATTTATCATTTACGGTACGTATTCCTAGTTGAAATATATCACGATCCGATGTAAGACGTAGCTTCTAGAGCTGTATTAGAGTAGAATGGAGATCCCATTTTGGTTATTCCTAAGTATGGACACATATATTTGACTTTGTATGCTTAGTTGAAATATAATATAATCTGCAAAATTTGAAAAAAAAAATCCGATGTAAAATTTGCGTTCTTGAAGGGTAAAAATTAAAATGGGGCCATTTTTAAGGGCTCTACTTTAAAAAGTGGTTCCATATAGATCACTTGCAAAGTAGGTATTCTTAGTTGAAATATGACATGATATGCAAAATTATATCGAGATCTAATGCACGATGTGGGTTCTAGAGATGTAATAGAGTAGAAGGTGGGTCCAATTTGTATGGGGGTTATACCAAAATATGGACCCATATATTTGACTTTCATAATATTTCTTCTTAGTTGAAATATAATACCAAATTCAAAATTTGATAAACTTCCAATGTAAATTGTGGTTCCTGAGGGGTAATAATTAAAATGGGGTCTCATTTGTAAGGGCTCTACATTAAAAAGAGGGCCCATATAGATCACTTTCAAAGTAGGTATTCTTAGTATGAAATATATAATATAATCTGCAAAATTTGAAAAACTTCCGATGTAAAATGTGGGTCCTAGAGAGGCAATAGTTCAAATGGGGCCCACTTGTAAGGGCGCTACATTAAAAAGTGGGCCTTTACAGATCACTTTCAAAGTAGGTATTCCTTTTTGAAATATAAAATGATCTGCAAAATTTTATCAAGATCCAATGTAAGATGTGGCTTCTAGATGGATAATAGTGTAAACTGGGGGCCCATTTGTAGGGGGGCCACTCCAAAACATTGACCTATACAGCTGGCTTTCAAAATACGTGTTTCTAGTGTATATGTAACATAGTGTGGAAAATTTGATCAAGATCCGATGTAAAATGTGCATTTTAGAGCAGGAATAGTGTAAATCGGTGGCACATTTGTATGGGGGCTATATAAAAACATAGGCCAATGTAGTCCACTTTCCCGTGAGCTGTTTCTAGTTCAAAATCCCATGTAAAATGTGTATTCTAGAGCAGTAATAGTGTAAATTATAGGCATATTTGTATGGAGGCTATATCTAAATCTGAACCGATTTTCTTCAAATTCAATACCAATTGTCCTTGTCCAAAAAAGTACTTCTGCCAAATTTCATGACAATCGGACCACAATTGAGACCTGTAGAGTGCGAACAAGCTTAGATGGACAGCAGGACTGACAGACATCGTTAAATCGATTCAGCTGGCGATTCTAAACCGATTCGTATACTTAAAGGTGGGTCTAGCTAAGTCATTTCTTGGTGTTACAAATATTTGGCGCGAAACTAACTTATAATACCCTAGTCCACAAAGTGGTGTAGGGTATAAAGATATAGTAAACATATTCGCTTTGTTATTTGATTTGAATTTTTTTCAAAT
Organism: Polietes domitor; assembly: GCA_947397865.1. Lineage (NCBI taxonomy): Eukaryota > Metazoa > Arthropoda > Insecta > Diptera > Muscidae > Polietes > Polietes domitor. Next base: position 20,860,137 of record OX377622.1, on the reverse strand, counting down.
AATATTTTTTTGTATTAACAAATTTACAATTTTGGAGAGGACCTACCAGGGAGTTCCGATGACCAAAAGAATACTAGAAGGTCAGCCATTATAATATCTTCTTCACGAAAATAAAATAAATTTGCACCTACAGAAAAAAAGAGAATATTGCAAGCGATAAAAATGGGACCAATAAATTCATTAGTTTATTTAGAATTTTACAGGGTGGAACTTTTAAAATTTTAAATTAGAATCGGCATAAAAAAGTACCGATTTTTTTTAAATTCTGGTTTTATTGGGAAGGTTGAACTTTGTCATTTAATAATGAAACACAATATCATTCATATGACTACCACGACTGGCTCGGCAGTACCTCATCCGATCGACCCAATTTTTCAGTTCATTTTCGATTCGGCCCAAATCTCTTCAATGGCAATTTCGATTGCGTTGGCTGTGTGACAAGTGGCCCCGTCTTGTTGAAACCAAATGTCGTCCATGTCATTCTCTTGAATTTTTGGAAACGCTCACCATTGACGGTAACTGCGGTTCCTTGCTCATTTTTCGAAGAAAAATGGCCCAATGTTGCTGCCAGCTCAAAATCTACATCAGTGACTTGTTGTGAATGAATTAGCTTCTCAATAATCACATGTGGGTTCTCTGAACCCTATATGCGGCAATTTTGCCTATTGACATAGCCAACGAGACGAAAATGAACTTCAGCTTAAAACACGATTTTTCGGCGAAGCGAAAACGCATCGGATGGTCATGAGCCTTCAGTTGTTGGACCAATTGAACTTTGTGAGCCTTCATACCGAGGTTTTTATGCAAAATTCTTCTCAAAGAAGTGAGAGAAATGTTCAGGTCCTGAGAACGATGACGAGTTGATGTTGATGCATGTTCTTAGACATTCTCACGAGTTGGTTTGTCCAATAACGATAAACAAACAGAATTGAAGGCCGATCTCTTCTCGAAAAATGTCCACGTAAATTTCTTACAGTTAGCGTTAAACACTCACTGATGTGGTACTAAGTCTTTAATATTTTTATATTTTATATTATTCGAGCGTATAGCGTCCAATTTTGCAAATGTCAAACATAAATCTGAAAATAAAAATGAATGTTATTCCACCTCAAGTCAAGTCAAAGTAATCCAATTTAAAATTTTAAATGGCCCACCCTGTAGGTATGAAATATATAATAACAAATACAAAAGAGAATTATGAAATATGTTTGGACACTCAAACTTTCAAACCAATCCAATCAATTCCAATAGAATTACTCATACATGAAAAATTATTTTTAAAATTTGTCTGGTCAGAATCATAAAAATCGGAATCGTTGAAGTATTGTTATACGAAAATCGTTGGAAGGGGTATACTCCACAATCTATGTCCAGTGGTACACTCTTTTGTAAATAAATTTGGAATTTGAAACTGGAGGATGAATTTGCATAAAAGACATATGAAAAATTAGAATATTTTCAGGGAATGTAAAAGTTCGTTTCTCGTACGTTTGTTTTTTTTTAGATTTTTATTTGTTTAATTTTGGTCAGTAATCAATATTTGCTTTGAACTGGGATATTGTCCTGGCTCAAGACCATTTGCATCTATATTTTATAGAATGCAAATTTATTTACAAATGGCATGGTGAAATGTCTTACTTGGCTTCGCAGCGACTTTTCAACAAAATACCCGTCCTCTTTAAGTAAATGATTGTCACAAATTTTCTGAAATTCCATATATTGTATACTCTCGTTCTTAAATTGTCAATCCGAAGTTACCTATTTTTAATATTTATAATTATTCATATTAATAATATTTATTATTTGTAATTGTTGTGGAATAAGTATCAGAAACTATTATCTGTTAATAATTTTTTTAAATCGAAGTAGTACTTTTTTGCATAGTAACAAATTACAGGATCAATTAGCTTGAAATTCGCCAAAAAATATATTTTACCTCCTATCAGAAAAAGTTACGATTTTTCTCAGTATAACCTTATAACAAAAGTCCTGATTTTCGATTCACCCTACTGTCTACAATTCCCTATTGTCTCAGATTCTGTTCTATTTCTTCTTATTCAGAAGAAAATTTCTGTTCCGCTTCACATGGAATTATTCATATAATCAGGATCGTGGTAAAATTCTAAGATGATCATTAATCTGCACATCAATTGCAATTGTAAATGGGCGTAATCGGACAAGAAGAAAAATATTTTCTCTGACAAGAGCGAATTATTAGCGTGCTCGGCTATTAGCGTGGCGGTTGTGGGTTAGAGAGGCTCTGGTCTGTCGCTGCATTAGCTAGCTACAATGGTCTTAGTTACCCGGCTCAATCCGTGGATCCAATATTAGAATAGAATTTCCCTAACAAGGACCCAAAATACTCCTGGTATTTAGAGTATTTAAACGATTCTGGAGAATAACTACACTTAGAATAAAAAGGCTGCTATTAACAGCAGACATTGTTTGCTGGCAGGCACTTTTTCTGCTATAACAGCAAATTATCTGCAGTTTTGCTTCAGCAGCCAAACTGCTTAAACGTTTGCTGGCTGCTGAAAATTGTTGCTGTTAATTAAAATTAAAAAAGATTAATGGTGCCGGGTCTTATATTTGTATTAGTCCAAGACAAATGCTAATGAAAAGCATTTGATTTTTTAACAAACATGGGTCCATTGGGTTGATTAATCCGTTTAATATTTATTCTCTAAATTATTTCCGATGATACCCATATTAAGCAGATAGGTTAGAAAACATGGTAGATAGACTATATCTTCGAAATTTCTGATAGTCCTCAAAATATTTTACTCCGAGTCCTTTACAATGACAAAATAATCTGAATTTAGCGCTAACGATCGGTTTTAGATGTCTGTTAGTGTTACTATTTTAGCTATACACACATATATCCATTAGGCACACATATATGTCTGAACTGCAGCACAAATAATGATATGCTCGCTGATATAAATAATATAAATGCATTGCCCTTATATGTAGTAATAAATAAAAAATTAATAGTTTTTTTTTGTTTTTAGACTAAAGTTGTTTGCGTGAGGTGGGCAAAGAAATGACAAATAATTTTGGAGGGAAATCTCCAGCAGAAAAGTAGAGAAGTAAGCAGTCTTCTTGAAAATAATCCAAAACTGACGAAGAACCATGTTGAAATGCATATAAAATATAAATCTCTCAAAAGTGAGATCAAAAAACTATTTACGGAATTAGAAAGAGCATGTTTAGGACATAAATCAACTCCATTCGCCCAAAAATGGTTAGTAGAACCAAAAAATTCTAAGCCGATAAATTATTGCTTTTTGAATTAAACTTTTTGTAATGGAACACGTACAATTTATGAAAGGTGTTCTAAAGGTCATTTTAAACATACAGAATATTTGCGCAAAACGTCGCGTTGCACATAATTTTTCATTTGCACATTATCTCGCATTTTGCGCAATACGTTTTTGCACAAATATCTAAACCCCCTATAAACAATATATCTAGTAGTCTATTACAGAATTTGAAAGTTAGTATTTAACCATAAATCAAAAATTCCGAACACCTTTAAAATGATATAAGATAGCTATCGACGTCATCAACGCACACGCTCGTCGCCTGCCGCTATTAAACAGTGAAACACCCTAAAACGCAAAAAAACAGAACAGAACAGAAAAAAATAATAAAGGGTGTGGATAAGAAAACAATGCATAAAGTTACTGTCAAAAGAAACGAAAGCTTTTCATGGAACAAGGTAAGTATTTGTATGTGTTAGACAATGTTGTTCATTGAATTTGTTGTAAATATTTATTTTACTGAAGCAAAAAATTTTACCTATTGTGAAGCAAAAGACCGCAAATAAAAAAGAGGTATTTCATTAAACAAATTACATGTATCTAATCAAATGTTTCCATTTATTGCAGACAGTTTCACAGCTGGAACTAAAATATTTACGAAATTGCTAACTAATTGTGGAGTCCGGTCAAAAATATTAGTGGGTCGGAATGAATAAGGTTATACGGATACTACAGCGTCTTTAGCAAATTTTCAAAGAAATCTGTACGATCATGCGTTGATAATCAACCTTCTAGCAGAGACGTATACGAAGTTAGTGCAGATACAAAAAGTAATACATATAGCAGATAATAAAAACGAGTAAAAATTGTGGTGTTTGAATGAATCTGGATAAAGGGTGCCTTAAGGCACTACTTGACTTGATTCCGTGAGAACAGCCAGTGTTTATTCAATCAAGTTTTATTTTTTATAAGTGCCGTTGACAACAAACTGAAGTTAGTTCTATTCAACTGTAAGTTTAGCACTAACTTGACGTTACCTTTTGTATTTAGCGGAGGAAGAAGGTATGTACAATTTAATTAATGTTAAATAATTATAATTTATACTATAATAAAAATAAAACAGCAGACTTTACTGCTTTTTTTGCAGTCAAATTCTTTTGAGTGTACTATCCTATATTTATTATGGTACGTTCCTCTTATACCGTGAATGTACGCTACAAAGAATTTTTGCAAAATTCATACATTTTGGGGGTGAAATAGGACAAAAGGGATGAAAATGGTATGATTCAATGGAAATCAACAACACACTACATTTGGAGTGAGCATCCCTATATTTGCATAGAGAGAGAAGCTTTGTTAAGGGCTAAAATGGGAAGAGCGGATAAAATTGGTACTGACAAAATGGCTGCAGCTATAGGGTGGGCCATTTAAATTTGATCTACCGATTACTTTGACTTTGAAAGGTAGAATAACATTAGATTTTATTTTCAATTTTATGTTTGTCATTTGCAAAGTGCGACGCTCGAACAAATTTGGAAAATACAAAAAACGTATTTCCAAAGTGGTGAGTCATCAACGCAAACTGTGACTATTGAGAAGCCAATGCCTCCACATCGAGTCACTGTTTGGTGAGGATTTTGGACTGGCGGCATCATTGGCCATGTACTGAAAAATTGGGTTGATCGGATGAGGTACTGCCGAGTCAGTCGTGGTAGTCATATGCATGATATTGTGTTCCATTATTAAATGACTAAGTTCATCCTTTCAATACTTTTTTATAGCGAGTTCTAATTTAAATTTTTTAAATGGCCACCCTATACCAAGTAAATACAAACCAAACGTCCTCAAAATATTCTTGAATATTTGAAATATATTAGGGTAAATGGGGAAAAAATTTCTCTCTGTACCGATTTTGCCTGTTTTCGGTTCCAACCGATCTACAACTATAAAATGTATTCATACAAAATTTGGACGTCCTAGCCCTTTTCGATTAGATGCTAGCGGGCTTTCAACAGACGGACATGGCTAGTTCGTCTTAGAATTTTATAATGATCAATATATACTTTATAGGGCCTCAGATCGATATTTCGAGGTGTTACAAACGGAATGACAAGCTTCCATGCTATGGTGCAGGGTATAACAATAATTTTTATTTGCCCGCTATAAATTTAATTATTTTATTTAATTATTTTAAACGACTTATAACCGACTATAAACTAGATTTTTGATTTATAATTGGTGTTAGAATAGAATTGAATTTAGAATATAGATTGGATCATTGTAACCACATAATTGATCTATTTCCAAAATTTATACTTTTTGCCCGAAATCAATCATTTTGTTCTTCGAGTAGTTGTGATAGTGAAATATCTAAATGTTCCATCCAGAGCCCCCGGACAATAAGGCGACTCAACTATGATCACAACCACCACCATCGCCAACCATTGTCATTATCATGATCATCCTCATTAACATTTAACTCTATTAAATCCATCAAATGTTGTCTCTAAACCAAGCTGAGGTTGAAGAAGAAACAGAAATGAAGAAAAAGAGCAAAAGATCAATTAAACAGTAGCATTATTAAATTGCTTTTTTAATGTTATATTGAACACTCTTTTCTTTCGGTCGAGGAGGGCGAAATTCACAAAATAACAAACAATCAATTTATTCAGTTTCAGAGCTTTAATCATCGGCACTTCATCAACATTTTATATTTTTAACATCATCGTCATTATCATCATCATGGCGGTGGACTTCATCATCATCATCGTCCACGTTGTGGGTTTTTATGATTTTTTTTTTCAAAAACCATAAAAGTTTTGCTCATATTTCGTCTGCTTTATTTCGATAATTTTTGCATTGTTTGGCTGCCCGTGAAAAGGTTGGTTCTCATGATTTGTGCGCCAGTATTTCGTCAAGTCATCTTCGGAGATATAAATCAATTTTCATTTAACAAACAAAACAGAAACACGAATTTAATTGATTTACGAAAGTGTGTGAACTAAACGTGGATCAGCAGCGATGATGATGATGAGTGTGATTGGGTGATTGGAAGTAAATAGTTCTTTTTTTCTAAAAATCAGTTCAAAACTTTGGCAACAATTTAAAAAAAAATATTGGGAATATTCTAACTCTTTTCTGAAATAGATTATAACTATCACATTAATAGTATATACTCTCCAAAAATTTACAATTATATTTTATTCAAAATTATTTTAATTTAGCCACATTTATTAAAATCGAAAATAAACACAAACATGAATAATTTCAATATCAAGGCATCACAAAAAATGAATGGCATCTTACAAATCAAGAAACCAGTCCACAACCTCAACAGAATTCCAAAATAAGGTCGCGCGCAAAAAGAACCGGAAAAGGAAGTGACCCACACGACGACGATGGTGACGTCTATGACAACGGTGCCTAAGCGGCATGCAAGTAAGGGATGCATACATCACTTCCCCTATTCATGCTACAAAATACCACTCCCAGCTCCATAACTTGTTGTCCATCGTTTTCTATAGGAAACGGAAGACCACTGTGTGTCCCTCAAAAGTCAGCACAAATTAAAATTGAAAAATAATAAATAAAAAAAGAAAAGTTAATTCCCAAAAAACGAATGAAGGTGGTGGCGTGTTGTTGGAAGCTACGGAAATGTGCGTTTTGTTCACTAGCACGACAATCATTATCTCAGACAATCGGACATTTCCAGATGATCCATATCTCGGGCTGCCTTTTTGTGACTATTTGAAATGCGCCGTGATCTCATCTCATCAAAAGGTGTATCAAATCGAATCTAAACCGCATCTCGAAACAGGTTGGACACAAACGACAAAACATTCAATCAACATTTTTGTGTTCGGTCTTTCGTGGAGGGTGTGCGTGCAGAGCTACGTTTTTCTTTTCTGAAGAGCAGAAATGTCCAACCTAAATATCTACACCATTTCAAGTGTAATTCAAAAGACACCATTTGAAATTCAAAAATTCCATTTGAAATTCAAAAAATATCAATTGAAATTCAAAAAATATCGTTTGAAATTCAAAACTCGTCATTTGTAATTCAAAAGACACCATTTGAAATTCAAAAGTCGTCATATGAAATTCAAAACTCGTCATTTGTAATTCAAAAGACACCATTTGAAATTCAAAACTCGTCATTTGTAATTCAATAATTATTCTATTTGAAATTCAAAATACACCATTTGAAATTCAAAAATTATTCCATTTGAAATTCAAAAATTCCATTTGAAATTTCAAAATGTAAACAAACTTATTTAAGAAAAATATACATTAGGTGGAATTGAATTACAAATGAAGAGTTTTGAATTTCAAATGATGTCTTTTGAATTTCAAATGATGTCTTTTGAATTTCAAATGATGTCTTTTGAATTTCAAATGATGTCTTTTGAATTTCAAATGATGTCTTTTGAATTACAAATGACGAATTTTGAATTTCAATTGACATTTTTTGAAATTCAAATGGAATTTTTTAATTTCAAATGATGTCTTTTGAATTACAATTGCTATTTTTTGAATTTCAAATGGAATTTTTGAACTTCAATTGATATTTTTTGAATTTCAAACGGAATTTTTGAATTTCAAATGGTGTCTTTTGAATTACACTTGAAAATGGTGTAGTGAAAAATGAAGATTTTTTATTTAAAAGTATCAGAATAGTTGTCATTTTTTCGTGTAAAAAAGGACAGTCATTTTAATATAAATTCTTCACGATTCTTATGCAGATTTATTAAATTTTCTAACTATATGTGAAAAATTCCCCACGATATTTATTCAGTATTAATTTTTTTATCATTCTTACGATATTTTCTTTGAAAAAAAAAATAAAAATTCAAATTGTCGACTCCATTTTGGGAAAAATGGAAATATTCGTTTGGTAGATCACAACGCTCTTCACCCTCCACCACGGAGTGCATTCCATAGTATTACCGGTAGATTAGAGGCTGTCGACTTTACAAAGAAATGAAGTAACATATTTTTTTTCGAGACAACTATGCTTTAGAAGATCTTAGTTGAAATGGAATATCAGATTAGAAAGTTGCTAGAATTTAGAAGATTTTACCTTTTGGAAAAATTGCTTGAGACCTAAAATTATTTTAGATAATAAAGGCTATATTTGAAAATATTTTTTCAGCTGAGATTAAATTTATTTATTTTTTTGTTAAAAAAATATAAAATATTTTCAATTTAATTTAATTCATTTCATATTTTCAGTTTATGTTAAACAATATGCACTGGTGCTGCGGTTTGGACATCATAGATTGTCATAGATTCAGATTCGACGAGTAGCACTTGTGTTTTGATCACATGTTATCGGGTGTTCGTTTTTCGCTCCTCCCCCTCCCCTTGAAAGAACAGGCGGATGAAAACCTTAGCCTGTACGGATGGAGAATTGCGTTTTTCTATCTTCATCATCACATTTTTAGTTTTCGTTGTTTTCAATTTATAACTTGAATTGAGTTTCAATCTCAGTTTATATGTTCGTTCGTTCGTTCGTTCCTATATAAAAGAACGACAACAACAACTACAACACCAATTGTATCTAAAACGAATTTAGAGTCAAACATGCACTCGAAGCTACAACAACAACAACCACAGACGACAGCAATGATGGCGTCTCATGCACATCCGTTCGTACAACACCCATGTTTTGATTTTCAGGCTTTTTTCAGGTCGAAAAAGGCCTGTCAATGTTGGGTTGCGGACTTCAACGCAAGAGCACGAGACGGAGATGTTCTTACGTTTTATTCTGCTGCTTCTGCTTCTTCTTCTTCGTCGTCTACTTCTTTATCACGAGATTATTAAACGAACATGTAGGAATGCCTTTCGTAGCACATACATACATACATATTTATATACTCTTACTACATAGCTCTAGACATGCATATTTATGAATATATGTATGTATGTTTGTAAATATATAAGTCAGGGTATGGATATGCACGACAGGGGTTTTGTAAATCAGGAATATGTCTAATGGCTTGAAGATTTTTTCGAACGATTTGTACTGAACTCAAAGCACCGTACTCGATTCGAATTCCGACAAGTTTCCCTAAATCTAGGGAAATCTAGTCTATATTTTCCCATTTTTCTACCACAAAAATTTGTATGGCCTGAACATTTTTTTCACAAAAAATATACAGATAAACCTAATTTTATCCTGCACAACTTTCCCCAAACATTAAATATACCCAAACTTTTTATAAAAATTTTGTTTTGTTGTGGGAATAAAATCTGTAAGAATTAATGTCCGTAGATCCAAATAAATAAACATTTTCCATTGACAAAAAATGGAAAAATTTTGACAACCTGTAACATTTTTGAAATAAAATCTGTGGGAGGCTATAGCCCTCCCCAGCAGAAATCTGTGGCTACGCCTGCTTCTATATGAAAATTAAATTCGCAATCTATATCTATATATATAAAAGAGTTGCGTTACTGACTGACTTATCATTGGCCAGCCCCCAGACCAAACGGCTGAAGCCAGGGTCATGAAATTTTCACGGTAGTTCCCAAATATGACGTAGACGTCGACTAAGAAAGGGTTTTACGAAATTCGTACTTTTAGGGGGTAAAATGGCCCAAAAAGGGATAAACATCGAACCTTCGTCCTGACTAAACGGCAGTAGCTAGAAACATGAAATTCGGTGAGTTCCTTGCAATGGCCATGCAGACGAGTTACAAATAGCGATTTTTCGGAATTTGTACTTTTAAGGGAGGAAAGAGACAAAAAGGGATAAAAATGGTACTAATTTAAGTATTGCAGCTAGAAACGTGAAACTTGGTGTGTAAATTCCTCTGACCACATAGAAGCGAAGTAAAATTGGATTTTTCGAAATTTGCACTTTTAAGGGGCGAGTGGGACAAAAAGGGATAAAAATGATACCAACTATAGTATTACAGCTGGCATCGTGAAATTTGGTATGTAAATTCCTCTGACCACATAGAAGCGAAGTAAAATTGGATTTTTCGGAATTTGTACTTTTAAAGGAGAAAGAGACAGAAAGGGATAAAAATGGTACTGATTTAAGTATTGCAGCTATAGTCATGAAATTTGGTGTGTAAATTCCTCTGACCACATAGAAGCGAAGTAAAATTGGCTTTTTCGAAATTTGTACTTTTAAGGGGCGAGTGGGACAAAAAGGAATAACAACTAAAGTATTACAGCAAGCATCATGAAATTTGGAACGTAAATTCCTCTGACCATATAGAAGCGAAATAAAAATGGATTTTTCGAAATTTGTACTTTCAAGGGGCGAGAGGGACCAAAAGGGATAATAATGGTACCAACTAAAGTATTATAGCTAGCATCGTGAAATTTGGTATGTAAATTCCACTGACCATATAAAAGCTAAGTAAAATAGGATTTTTTTGAAATTTGTACATTTAAGGGGCGAGCGGGACAGAAGGGGATACAAATTATACAAACTAAAGTATTACAGCTAGAATCGTGAAATTTGGTATGTAAATTCCTCTGGCCATATAGAAGCGTAGTAAAATTGGATTTTTTGAAATTTGTACTTTTAGGGGGTGCGCGGCAAAAAAGGGATAAAAATGGTACCAACTAAAGTATTACAGCTATAGTCGTGAAATCTAAATAAATTTTTCGAAATTTGTACTTATTATGGGAGTGCGGGACTAAAAGGGATACAAATTGTACCAACTAAATTATTGTAGTTGAAATCGTGAAATTCATTTAAATGGAGTTTTCGAAATTTGTACATTTAAGGGATGAGAGGGACAAAAAGTGATAAAAATGGTACCAACTAAAATATTTCAGCTATAGTCGTGAAATTTTGTGTTTAAATTTCTCTGACAACGTAGACTTGCAACGTAAATGGATTTCTAGAAATTTGTATTTTTAAGTGGCGAGCGGGAAAAAAAGGGTATAAAAATGGTACCAACTTTAGTATTACAGCTAGAATCGTGAAATTTAGTGTGTAAATTCCTCTGACCATATAGAAGCGCAGTAGTTGGATTTTGCGAAATTTGTACTTTTAAGGGGTGCGCGGGACGAAAAGGGATAAAAATGCTGTACAATCCTTTAATTACGTAAACGCGGAACATAACTGGATATTTCAAAATTTGTACTTAAAAGGTGGATACGGGACAACAAGGAATAAATGTGTTACCAAATAAAGTACATATTTTTAGAGGAAGCAAAAACACATGTTACCTATACTGATTTTTCGAAATGTGTACTTTTTGGGAAAGAAGTGCAAAAAGTTATAAACTGGCTGGCTGAATCTAGAAACATGACATCGAAGATATAAATGGTTGTAATATTTTGTTCAAAATTTGGTAAAAAATTATAAAAATTATACATACGAAGTAGTTCAGCTAAAATAGTGCATATCGACAAGCAATTTCCTTTGACTGTGTGTGAGTGCTAGCTAATAGGATGTTTCCAAAATACTATTTTAGATTTATCTATATCCACCAAAAGAAAATTAAATAAATACTATCCAAAAACAGAGACGGATAAAATTAACAAATAACTGGCTTTTTCGCGTGCGAAGCAGCGGGTACTGTTAGTTATCTTATAAAGCTTGTAACAATGCTTACTTCATTTGAACTGGGATATTGTCGTGGCTCAAGACCAGTCTGCATCTATAGTTTATAGAATTCAAATTTACTTACAAATGACAAGGTGACATTTATTACTTGGCTGCGCACACTACCTAGTGGTATGATGATTTCAATATGAATTATTTTTTTACTTTTCATGGTCACTTTCACTGCATACAAATAAATTTGAGTTTGCTTGCGAAAAATTTTATAAAATGTAACATTTTTTAAATAAAATCTGTGGGAGGCTATAGCCCTCCCCAGCAGAAATCTGTGGCTACGCCTACTTCTAAATGAAAATTAAATTCGCAATATATTATATACATGATAGTTGTAGCCATAGGAAGTAAAAATAGTGAAGGTACTTTTAACGTAAATTTAAATTTTATTATAAAAAAATATCCATAATTTTTTATATATATTTTTTTAATTTAGAAAGCTAAAATGCATAAGAAAATATTATACTTTGCCCTTCCACAAAATTTTTGTAAACTAGTGTTATCAATCGATTGTGTTAACATGCTATTAATCCTGATCTTCAGCAATCGCATTCTCAAATAATTGAAATGGCGCCCAACGTAAACTCTCACCCGCTGCTATTGCAAAGGAACAAAGCGTTTTATTTCCTATGCAGTAATTTTAAATACTGAATATTCTTAGGAACACAACCATATTCAGTTATGAGGCTAAGATCCATCGTGAGCGTCAACATTTTCGTATTTGGTGTTCAGGCAAGGTATTGAGAATTTTCCGTTGGAGCCATATTCGGCACTAGTATTCTTTGAAAATCTGACTGGTTACTTAATAAAAGTCAAAAAGGGTCATAATTTCAACATTTATCGATAGATCTTTTAGTTAAATATATTTTTTTCTAGCTATTCAAAAATACAACCAATTATTGGGCAAACATTTAAATAAAAAATAATAACAAAGCAACACAGCCCAGGTGTTATCATTTAATGGCCTCAAGCTGTACAATATGAAAAACACAAAATATTATTTTCTATTTTTCGAAATAAAATCAATTTTTGCTCAATATTTTGGGAAGGGATCCTAAACCATCGTTTTCGAGTTCAGAAACCCAAAATATATCTGAAAATGTTATACGTAGCCCATCAGCAAAATGTTTGTCTACTATTGTATCCCTTATTTTCTATCAAAATTATTTATTGTGATATTTCCGTTCTCTGTCTATCAATTTGACGCACTCCATAAGTAATTCCTCGCACCTGAATGTCCTCTAAAAATCTATTTCTCCTCACTAAACTTATTACACCGACCTCGCTTATTTGAAGTCAGATTTTTGTGACTTTTAGCCATTTCATTTCTAAATTTCCTCCACCCTACTTCTCTTCTCTTCCCAGCCAAATACAGAAGACATTTCGTGTCAAGAGTTGTGGTGTGGTTGTTGTTGTAGTCGTCGTCGTTTCATTTCCCAATCCCGCTTCTAGTAGTAGAATCATGTGTGCTGTGTTGTTATTGTTACTGTGCCGTTTGGCTACGCAGCATTTGGTGGAATGGGCAAACGAACAGGCAGTCGGACCAGCCAGCCAGTGAGTGAGTGTCGGCAAAAGTGGCCTCTATTATTATAGCTGTCGTCTTAACTGAAATTGGTCAGCACCAATGCGCTTTGCATGTTTTTCCTTTTTTTCCTACAAACATTTTTATAAAAACCCACAGAAACACAAAAAAAAAAACAACAACAGCACCACTACTAACCACCACTAGCACCACCTAACAAACAACCAGCCAGCCAAGCCAACTCACACACAAAAAAAATCATTTTGATACAAAAATTTTGATTTACGACTTCCGGTTAAATTGAAATCTTATGTTCTCGTTTTTGTTGTTTTTGTTTTTTGGTTTTCAGTTGGAATTTTATTGTTTTCGAAGCTACTTAAGAAATGTTTTGCGGTTTTCTGGTTGGCTGTGCACGTTGGCCGTTTGCGTCCGTCCAGTGCTGCCGTCTAAAGTGGCCGCAATAAGATGAAAATTATTTAATAAAATTGTTTGTACATTTGATTGGTGCTGTTCATTTGCTGCTGATTTGTATGATGGACTCATTTAAAACGCTTATTAAGCAATATTTTCTGTTTAATATCCCTGCTGAGGGCATCCAAATGCATAGAATAAAAATCGAAAGCCCACTTGTTGGAACAGTCATGAAAAGCGGTTTATAAATGTCCATAAAGTGGTCGATCGTAAATCTGTTCGATCGCTCGCCGAGTTAAGTGGCGGAAACGGAAGTTTGGCGACGTGAAAGGAGTTGGGTTTTAAATGTTTGCATTTAATTGTTAATGGCTTAAGAAGTCGAAATAGGAGATTTTTATTAGATTTACTAGAATGGGAAAATAACATTTAATAATATATATGTGGCAGTTAGAATGATATTGGTCTAAGTCAAAAATGAGATATGTGAATTTGTTTCTTTCTTTACTTTGATCAGATCTCTAATTTAAGAACTTTTATTTTTGACATTTATAAAAAATGTACCCTTACACATCAAATTTGTCTTTAGTGTTAGTTTGAAAGTGGTCTAAGTCACACTATGTCCACTGACATTGATGAGTGGTGATGTCAACAAACATTTTTTTATTTATAATGTCCACTTTAAGCGATTCAGATTGAACTTGAATTGACTTGAATAATATAAAAAATGAAATTATTTGAAAAGTAAATAATAATTTCGGTAAATATTTATATAGTTTTCTTTTGATTTTTTGAAATAAATATTTTTTGTTTTCTTTCATTTTTGTTAAGGAAATATTACTTTTACGAATAAAATTAAAAATTTCTTTTTTTATTTTTTTCAATTTTGAGAAGAATAAAAGTGGTCTAAGTCAGTACATCCTCTGAAAGTAGTGATTCCCTTATAGATACCAACGTTGTCGATTTTGTTTTATAAAAGTTCGATATAGTAGTAGGATATTCTAAGAGAAAAAAATGTGTTTCGGTGGAAAAATATTTTTCAATTGACTCAAACGCATATCTCACAACAGATAAAGTGTAATTTCCAAAGTTTTTAGTAATTATATGTTTTAAAATGTTGGCAATCGAAAACGATTCAATTCAGTTTCTTCAAAAAGAAAGTTAAAGCTGAAAAAGGTGTTTGGCCCGGCAGAATATATTATACGATGTTGGTTATGATACACTTATACTAAAAAAATTAAAAATATAAAATTAAAAAAATAATTTGGCATTTTCAAAAAATACATTTTAATACTTTTCAACATGAAAAGTAAGTATTTAAACATTTTTGTTGATATCTCAGAAATATTGCCTATCCAACATTGAAATTTTCAGAATATGGCAAACAAATCTCAATATTTTTCACACAACTAAAGATATGACTGGTTTGTATTGCTCTTCAACTGGAGGAGATAATAACAAGTAAAAACGGCGTTAAGTTCGGCCGGGCCGAACTTTATATACCCTTCACCATGGATTGCATTTACAAAAATTCAAAGTTTGTTACTTTATAATTAATTTTACAAAAAAAAATAAAAAATTAATTTTGTTATCTAATTTGTAAAGCGGATTAAATTCAAAAAAAATATCAATATAGAGTAATATTCCCTTATGATTGAGACATTGTAAAAAAATCGGATTATCTCCACTGAATTTAACATGTAGTTCTCATAGAAGAGATGTTCTATAATTTGAAAGCTCATAAATTAAATTTCAGTAATGCGAAAGATGATCGACTTATGGATTACATTTCAACTCAATTTTATTTAAAAAAATCCGCTGCTAGTGAAGACTGGTCAGCCTACCTTCTGGTTGCTCCTGCATTACACTCTCTCCATGATAGCTAACCTCTGTTGCGTGTAACAACAAAAGCAACCCACTTAATTTTCAAGAATTGATAATAAGAAACTTAACAAACTACATAAAGGGTGATTTTTTAAGAGCTTGATAACTTTTTTTTAAAAAAAAACGCATAAAATTTGCAAAATCTCATCGGTTCTTTATTTGAAACGTTAGATTGGTCCATGACATTTACTATTTGAAGATAATTTCATTTAAATGTTGACCGCGGCTGCGTCTTAGGTGGTCCATCCGCTTAGTCCAATTTTGGCATTTCCACGTTTTTGAGTAACAGAGACCCAATTGGTGCGAACGGCGACGAATCGAAAATTGGTGGTCATCATTAACACTGGCCGATACAGCTGCGATATTTTCTTCAGTTCGCACTCTACGTAAGCGTGTTGGTGGTTTAATGTCCAACAATGTAAATTTGGTGCGAAATTTAGTCACAATAGCCCGAATAGCCGCTTCAGTGGGTCGATTAAACTGACCATAAAATGGAAGCGCGCAATGAACTTTCTTAACAGAGCACGCATTTTGATAATAAAATTCAATAATTTGCAAGCGTTGTTCGTTTGTAAGACGATTCATGATGAAATGTCAAAGCATACTGAGCATCTTTCTCTTTGACACCATGTCTGAAATCCCACGTGATCTGTCAAATACTAATGCATGAAAATCCTAACCTCAAAAAAATCACTCTTTATATATTTATTATGGACTTATTATGGATAGAGAACCAATATTAAAGGTTAAAAATTAAAAAATTAACATTCAAAATTTAGAAAGCTAAATACATGAGAATCTATTATACATTTCACTTCGGCAAAATAACTTCTAAAAAGAAATTAAAAAAAAATGATTTTTTACCTCAATTTATTATTTTTGTCCTTGATACTTTTTAAATGAAGGTATATCAATTATCAAGGAAAAAAATAAGATATTAATGGGATTATTAGATCAAGAATTAATAAAATAAATACATAAATTAGTCATTTTCTGGCGAATTATTTGTTTTATTTGTATGTTGTCTCACAAGGGATAAATGCTTAATATTATAATCTTGAATATGAGCCATTCCATGCCAAGGAGCTACAGTTTATGACCTCACTAGCTTGGATTGTTTCGAATGTTTGGTATTCTTCTCATAATAATATATCATATTTAAATATATCATACTTATTATAGAAAAAATTTCACGATTTTTTATCAATTTAATAGTGAAATTAAGAGGTGTATTCATTCAATTGCCTGTAACTCCTGAAATACTTGACTAGAGTGACCAAATACCCGGTTTTTCTGCAATGTCGGGTTTTTTCGAAAACCGTGATTTCAAAAAACCCGGGTGCCCGGTTTTTTTATAAAAAACCGGTCGGACTGAGTCTTTCGAGTTTTTTCTTGAAACAGTAATAAATGGGGAAATTATTCATCATTTTTGGGGATAAGCCAATTCTGATGCATAATCGGAATCACTGAAATCTTTTGAAAATGACTCCAAACATTTCTGCCAGAATTAGGATCATTTTGGTCCATTACCAAAAATTCATTTGACGATTTTTTAAAAAATATATCAACCCAAAATATCAGTTTAGAACATGTTTGAACACCGTACAAATTTTGTCTTGCTGAAACAGGAAATCGTTGAAAAACAGCTAATATTTTTGTACCCCTTTCATAAGTTTGACACTAAATTCAAGGATTATGCGTATACGGCTGGATCGCGAAATAAAAACAGAAATGAATACCGGTTTATTTAATGAAGACCTGCAAAATATTTCGTCCTTGGGTCAAACCGTCTGTGAGCTAAACGCTTCTGAAAACCCCTCTACAAATAATCACATATATTCTTATATGTATGGCTGATCGACATCCGCAGCGGCAAATGGTCAACGGCGTCAATTTTTCTTCTGTCCATAAGAAATGCATGTGAAATATAGGACGAATATCACCAATTTAATTTACGGTCCCTAATAAAAAACATTCTATGATGCTTGTGATAATATAAAAATAAAGAAATTAGCACTGACATAGAGACTTTTTTGCGATATGGAAAACCGGTTGATACCGACATAAAAAACCGGGTTTCCCGGTTTTCCAAAAACCGCGATTTAAAAAAAACCGACGGTCTGTCTCAGATGAAAAACCCGGTTGACCCGGTTTTCGGTCTCGGGTTTGATCACTCTATACTTGACCAAAAAAGTATTTGACGAACATTTTTATACCCTCCACCTCCAGGATGGGGGTATACTAACTTTGTCATTCCGTTTGTAACACCTTGAAATATCGACCTGATACCCTATTAAGTATATATTCTTGATCGTCATAAAATTCTAAGACGATCTAGCCATGTCCGTCCGTCTGTTGAAAGCACGCTAGCATCTAAACGAGGAGCTAGAACTTTCAAATTTTCCATAAATGCGTCTTATAGTCGTCGATCGGTTGGGATTGAAATGGGGCGAAATCGGCCCAAGGGGAAAATTTTTTCCCTCACAAGGACTAAAAATACCTATAATAATCCCTAATATTTTAGCGTATTTAAGCATGTTTTTTGAATATGTCTGTTTATATTTGCTTGATATTTGGTATGCGCATTCCCCTTATAGCAAAAACGTGCACCATAAAGGGATTCTTATTTGTAGGGGGTGAAATGGGGCAAAAAGGGATAAAAATGGTACATATTAAACGACAACAGCTAGAAACACGATATTCGGTGTGTACATTCCTCAAATTGAGTAGAAACATAATATAAAAGTATTTTTTTTAATTCGTACTTTTAACTGGTAAAATGGGAATAGAGGGATAAAAATGGTACCAACCAAACGGCTGTACCTAGAATAATGAAATTCCGTGTATACATTCCTCTGATTGCATGGACAAGTAAAATACCTACTAAATGAGCGCAGCTGGAATCATGGAATTCGGTGTATACATTCCTCTGACTGCATAGACACGCAAAATAAAAAGTTTTTTTTTTCCAAATTCTTACTTTTCCTTTTACGGCACATGTACGTCTGAGAATGGATTTTCAAAATTTGTACTTTTGGAATTAAAATAGAATGGAAATACAACCACCTGTAGCACCAACTATCTAAAAATATTTATGGTATTTAAGCTTTTTGAAAATATAAATATAAGAATATTTATTTTTTGATTTGAAATAAATAATGGTTTGAAATAATTAAAACTAATAATTAAATTATTTAAATTATTGAAATAATTAAATTATTTATTTATACAATTATTTTTTCAATATTTGTATTTGTTTTGGTTTGGCTATATTAAAAAAATATATTTTCCTGTAATATTACTGCACTTCTACGAAAACCGACAACCTCTGTGGAATGCAATCCATGGTGGAGGGTATATAAAGTTCGGCCCGGCCGAACTTAACGCCTTTTTTACTTGTTTATAGTGCGATTGTACGATTAGAAAAATAAAAAATAAATATTTCAAGGGATTGTGCCTCTCTAACTATACGATATACTTTAAAGAATACTTTAAGCGTCTCCGCATTACGAAATTGAAGTTATTTCCTAAGTTATAGCGCTTAGAAATTGGCGCGGCAGAGTCGGTATAAAGCAATAAATTTTTATATCCTCCCATCCTATTATACAGATCGGCTTAGAATCACTTTCTGAGTCGATTTCCGTCTGTCTTCAATTTTGTGCAATGGGCATCGACCATTCGACCTCTGTAGTTCGGACTAAATTAATATTAATTCGTGTCCTTTTTCGTTGGTTATATTTCGGTCTGTAATGAATAAATTTGATTTGATATTGTCCTGGCTCAAGAAAGATGAGGTGTAGTTCTCATTCGTTTAAAAAATGTTAACTTAAAGAGTCTATCGCAAACGGTCAGAAGTCATGCTAAAGTTAATGGGCAGCAGTAAATAAATTCTATGTAAAAAGTCTTGAGCCAGGACAATATCCCAGTTCAAATCAAATTTGTGTTCTTATAGGGTGGGCCATTTAAAATTTTAAATTAGAATCGGCTGTAAAATGTACTGATTATTTTTTTCAAGGGAAAAATCCAAATTCCCGAACAGGAAAAAGTCCCAAGAATTAGCTCAAAAGTGCACCCAACTGCACAGTGGACCAGTCAAAACAAATTATAGTAATGAGGTGTTAAATAGCTTGTAATACATGACATCCCTTACAATTTCATTAATTTCAATTAAGATAGCGTGGCTTGTTTGATAATCATACAATGAATTAAAATTTTGCATAATCATTTAGAAATAATCAATCTTCAGCGCCAAGAGGTATGAAGTGTTGTGAGGTGAAAGTTGAAAACAAAAACAATCAACAAAAAAGAAATGTAGATTGATGGCTTACCACAAAAACCCCGACTGCCTGGGGATTGTACAAATTAACACTGCAGCAGGAGGTGTAAAGGATTAAGAAACGAACATACATAAATGTTAAAAATTCTAAGTCACAAGCACTCACTTGTCTCAGAGAGTAGAGAAATCCCCATTGACATCTATGAAATCGTATTAACTCAGAGAATAGAATACACAACGAAGAAATTATCGAGTTGCAGGACTCTCTCTTTGTTGCAGGACAATGGCTGTTAGGCCAACAAGTGTGGTGCGGTAATCTTTGTGTCGTTTTTTGTTTCGGAAGATTAGAAAGTCCTTTTTGGGTAGGCACACGCAACATAAGGTAATCTCTTTGTGTGTGTGTGTCTTACAACCACTTCAATGTAGCCACACTGAGAAGGTGGTAACCGCACATAAAAAGGACAAAAGGACTAACAAAGACTTTTGCTAGTTTATGACTAATTTTCAAGCACCTTTTTGTGTAATCTTACAGCACAGCCACACGCACTCTCTCGCTCAAAATTGCCAATGGAATTTATGATCCTTGAAATATGTATTTCTTTGTTACGCACACACAAGCAGCAGGTCCTTAGAGGTGGGAAAAAAACAAATCGTAAAAATGTTTTATGACCTAAAACATGCGGTAGGTCGTAAAACAAGAGAAAATTTCATAATTTCCTCTGTTTTCTATTCGAAAAAAACTCAACCGGAAAAAATGAGGCGTTAGTAGGTCCTTTCTTTAATGTTTTATTTTCATAATTTCTTTTTTGTGTCGCGCTCGCGCTCGCTCTCTCTCTCTCTCCCCCCGGAGAATTTATGGCTTTTCAATTAACACCTTTCATTGTTGCTATATCGGCCACCTTGTGCACGGTCCGGGGGCCGTCTTTGTTTCCTTAAGGAGCGATGAAATTTTTACGATCTGTTGATCTTCCGCCCTGGCCGACCATCCGTCCGTCCTTCCAACCATCTTTCTATGCGGCACATCCAATATTTTGTGTAATAATGAGAATTTATGACTCCAAAACAACACATGATCGACTCATTAAATCATCATTGTGTTCGCCAGCACAACTCCCTCCCAGTGGTTTGTGATTTGTGTGGCCGCCAGTCAATGGAACAACCATTACTGCGAGCCGAGCCGCCTGCATGTGCGATGCAATGGAATCCCCGTTCATCGTCCATGCATTTGAAATTTATTAATGCGGCCTCATTTAAATCGCAAAAATATTACAAATTGCTTGCGCAATTATTCTTTTTAGCTGCATTTGTTGTTTCTGTTGCTGCCGCTGCTGTTGTTGTTGAAGTGAAAAATTGGCATTCAACTTAGACTGACTTAGAATTGTGTTGTGTTTTTTTATTTTTCGGTTTTTGTAAAAATACAAAGAACCACAATACATTGCATGCCTGGCTAAATAAATAAATTGACATGAAATGTATGATAAAGTTTTCAAATCTGAGTGTATTGACAATTGGTCCCGGTCGACGCGTTGCAGCCAACAATGGCATCACAATTTAAAAATTGCCTACAATTTCTCGCCAGATCTCATCATTAAGTTTTAATGCAATTTATGCTAAATATTAAATTCGTTTGTGGCGGTACTTATGTGTAAATACACATATAAATAAATTAATTGAGTTGCCTTTAACGAGGTGGGGAAGGAGGGTTCCGTTTGGCAACTAATGGCCTCTCTCTCTCTCTATGGAAGAATAAAGCCTAAATATTTTGACACATTCTGGAGCTTAAAATTAAATTTTTGATTGCATTTGATTTTTGATTTTTGATTGAGGCATTCAGTTGCGTGAAATTAACAATTTTTGTGAATGAGGAATTCCATGTAAAACCAATGAGAGATTTTCGAAGCCATTCCATTTTTGATGAAATTTGATTAATGCGTTTGCTATTGCAGACAACAAAAATATTAAAAATCAAAATCGGAAGACCTTCGAAAATTCCTGGTTTAATTGTCATAGAGTACCTCATTTGTACCGATATCTCAGAAACTACCTGAGATCACACTCTGAGTGTACAGCATATGCCCAGGAAAAATAATAAAATCGAATTTGAAAAAAAATCAATAAAGTTAAAGATTTAAACAATAAAATATATATACTTATATGACAAAGATAAAATTGAACTAGCCTATAAATCACATAATACGACTAACCAATTATTTAGCAGGACAAAATCACTAGTGATGGAAGAAGATGGATCCAATCTAGTATATGAAATAACGAGCATTGGATACGAATCTGATATATGCCAAATGGTATATGTCGGTATAACGAAGACAAAATTAACATGTAAGAAGGCGTTAAGTTCGGCCGGGCCGAATCTTATATACCCTCCACCACGGAGTGCATTCCACAGTATTACCAGCAGATTAAAAAATTTCGACTTTACATAGAAGCACAGAACCATATTACGAAAATTGTGACATTTTTATGCACATTACTATATTTGTTTACTATACTTATATGCACTGTTTAGAATCGACTACTATAAATTGTGAAAGTGAACATGCCTAAATATTAGACGATTGTCAGTCGCCATTAGAAAGAAGCATATTCAGATACAGACAAAGTGATAAGAAAAGTATACATTTTAAAGATATCCCCATTCGCCCCATTCTCCGCCCAAATGTACAAATTTCGAAAAAACCCTTTTTCCCTTCATATTCAGAATTTATACACCGAATTCCATGATTCTATCAGCGGCCATTTTGTTGGTACCATTTTTATCCCCTTTTTCCAATTTTGCCCCCTCAAGAGTACGACATCTAAAAGTACGAATTTTGGAAAAAATGTTTTATTTTTAGTGTCTACGCAGTCAGAGGAATGTATACTCCGAATTTCATGATTCTAGCTGCTGTCATTTAGTAGGTACTATTTTTATCCCCTTTTTCCATTTGAACCCCAAAAAGTACGAATTTTGGAAAGATCTTTTATTTTACGTGTCTACGCAATAAGAGGAATGTATATATCGAATTTCATTATTCTAGGTGCAGCCGTTAGGTTGGTACTATTTGTATCCCTCTATCCCCATTTAATCCCTTAAAAGTACGAATTTAGAAAAAATACTTTTATATCATGTATCTACTCTATTAGAGGAATGTACATGCCAAATTTCATGTTTCTATCTGTTGTCGTTTGATAGGTACAATTTTTATCCCTTTTTGTCCCATTTCGCCCCCTACAAATAAAAATCACTCTATGGTGCCCTTTTATGCTATAAAGGGAATGCGCATTGCAAATACCAAGTAAATACAAGCTAATATGTTCAAAAAACATGCTGAAATACTCTAAATATTAGGGGTATTTTCAGTTCTTGTGAGGGAAAAATTTTTCCCTCTGGGCCGATTTCGTCCACATTCAATCCCAACCGATCTACAACCATAAAACACATTTAGGAAAATTTGAACCTCCTAGCTAATTTCGTTCGGCCGCTATCGTGCTTTCAACAGACAGACAGACGGACATGGCTATATCGTCTTAGAATTTTACCACGACCCAGAATATATATACTTTATGGGGTCTCCGATGAATATTTCAAGGTGTTACAAACGGAATGACAAAGTGAATATACCCCCATCCTTAGATGAAGGGTATAAAAACTATACTTTCCTCACACAAATCTTACCATAAAGCCATCGACAAACCTGTAGAACAAAAGACAAGACTTACAGACCACTGTACACTAGGCTGGGTCGCCGTCCATACAAATGGAAAAACAAGTTCCAGTCACCCAACGAAAATAAAGTTTGGATTGTTTAATGAGGATTTGCAAAATATTACGTTCCTAGATCAAGCCATCTGTGAGCTAAACGCTCCTGAAAATAACCCTAAAAATCATGTTTTCCGGTATAATTTTTTATACCCTCCACCTTCAGGGTGGGGGTATACTAACTTTGTCATTCCGTTTGTAACACCTTGAAATATCGACCTGAGACCCTACAAAGTATATATATTCTTGATCTTAATAAAATTCTAAGACGATCTAGCTATGTCCGTCCGTCCGTCTGTTGAAAGCACGCTAGCATCTAAACGAAAGGAGCTAGGAGGCCCAAATTTTGCATAAATAGTCGTAGATCGGTGGGCGAAATCGGTCTAAAGGGAAAAAATTTCCCTCACAAGGACTGAAAAAAACCATAATAACCCCTAATATTTTAGAGTATCTAAGCATATTTTTTTAATATGTCTGCTTTTACTTACTTGATATTGGGTATGCGCATTCCCCCCTTAAAAAAACGTGCACCATAAAACGATTTTTATTCGTAGGGGGTGAAATGGGACAAAAAGGGATAAAAATGGTACGTATTAAACGAAAACAGCGAGAAACACGAAATTCGCGGTGTACACTCCTCTAATTGAGTAGATACATAATATGAAAGTATTTTTTCCAAATTCGTACTTTTAAGGGATAAAATGGGAATAGAGGGACAAAAAATTGTACCAACCAAACGGCTGCACCTAGAATAATGAAATTCGGTGTATACATTCCTCTGATTGCGTAGACACGTAAAATAGAAGGATTTTTCGAAATTCGTACTTTTTGGGGTTCAAATGGAAAAAACGGATAAAAATAGTACCAGCCAAATGAAATTCGGAGTATACATTCCTCTGACTGCGTAGACACAAAAACTAAAAGGTTTTTCCAAATTCGTACTTTCAAGGGATACAATGGGTACAGAGGGATAAAAATAGTACCAACTAAACGAATACAGCTAGACTGATGAAATTCGGTGCGTACATCCCTCTAATTGCGTAGACATGTAAAATAAAGAGATTTTAGATAGTCGTACTCTTGAGAGGGTAAAATTGGAAAAAGGGGATAAAAATGGTAGCAACCAAAGGGACGCAACTAGAATCATGAAATTCGGTGTATACATTCCTCTGACTGCAAAGACACGCAAAATAAGAAGATTTTTCCAAATTCGTACTTTTAAGGCAAAAATTGGTTGAATCATGAAGTTAAGTTATTTTACACCATGTACATGAGATAATAGATTTTCAAAATTTGTATTAAAATAGAATGGAAATACAACCAACTGTGGCAACCACTACATACCAATATTTATGATATTTAAGCTTTTTAGAAAATATAATAATAGTTTATCTTGCTCTTGAGAGAGTATCGATTTTTTTGCAGATTGCTGTCTTATATTTACTTTTTGAATTATTATTTCTATATATATTATAAACGTATTGGTATTATATTTATTTATAAAATAATTTTTTCACTATTTGTATTTGGTTTGGCTATATTACAAAAACATATTTTCTTGTAATATTACTGCACTTCTACGAAAATCGGCAGCCTCTGTGGAATGCAATCCATGATGGAGGGTATATAAAGTTCGGCCCGGCCTTAACTTAACGCCGTTTTTACTTGTTTTGTGTTAGATTTTTTCCCAATTTTTTCTGAAATAATAGACCTCTGAAAGCACTTTAAATAAAAATTTTGATTCTTGTCTTAGAGTAACTTATTGGTCGAATTATTGGAAGTTTATAGTATTTTTTTGTTGATTTTCACAGTGACAACTGAAAATTTTTTCGTATTTGGTGTTAGTATTTTATAAACAAACAATAGCGGCAGTCAAGACCTTTCGAATGATGCCTAAATGATGAACATCGGAATTAAATTGACGCCGCTGCGCTCATTTTTCTAAAAAGAGTTTGAACATTTTGGCTCTGAAAAGCCATCTCCTGTATTAAATTATTGCACAAAAATGGAGACAGTGTCGCCATTTATCATCCTGTATTCATCACTTAGGCATCATTCGACAGATATTGATCCCTTCTATATATTTTTCATATCAAATCTTACAAAATGTTTCCAAGAAATATGAGTTTTTAGTTGTCGCCTTGAAAGCCACAGAAAAATCAATATAAACGTCCAATAATACTACCAATGAGTTATTCTAAGACAAGAATAAAAATTTGTATTTAAAGTGCTCCCAATGGTCTATTAATTCAGAAAAAAAATTTGGACATAAATCCAACATAAAAAAATACACGGGAAAAACATGATTTTTAGAGGTGTTTTCAGGAGCGTTTAGCTCACAGATGGCTTGACACAGTGACGAAATATTTTGCAGATCATCATTAAACAATCCAATCTTTATTGCTGGGGGGAGCGCTGTAATTTATTTTCGTGCCCCCTCCTAATGGACAGTAGTCATTTGTTGCATATTTGGACAGACCAGCTACTTAATGAAACCCAAGACAAGAAAAAGACAAAGAGTGACGGGATCGAGTTCCATTTTATCGCTGGCCAGAGCCATTTTGTTAGCAAAGGTTTATTAGTTGCGAGTGTCTTAATTGAAAAATAAAAAAAAACTTGAAAATTGATAAAATATAAAATAACATAAGCCCCATAAACTGGCCTTATGAATGGTCTTACGTTCCACAATGAAACAATGAGAATAAATATAAATAAATGTACTGACCAAATCACGTAGAGACAGTCGTCATTCTAATTAAGAAAACAATGCCTATTTATATCTATGGATAATGATCATATGGCTGGGGAGCCATTTACTCACGTAATTTGTACATATATAGTTTATATTAATTTCTTTTATGGATTTGTTAAGGTGCAGTCCTATTTATTTTTTATACAATACTGACACCTAATACGAAACAGTTTTCAGTTGTCACTCGACTTCAGTCTGATATATGGGACAGAACTTAAAACTGCTTAACACCTATATCACAACACTAACACAAGTTTTCTGAAAAAAAAAACATATTATTTTTAATAATTTTTATTTAAAATTAAATGGTAGAGTGTATAAGTAAAAAAAATCATTTTTATCCCAAAAAACTACCAACATGGATATTTGTGTGTTATTGCCTTTATTGTATAATATAATCCGGGCAAATATATATCCGAGAAAAATTGTAGGTCACATAAAGGGTGATTTTTTAGCTGTTAAGAAAGTTCATCGCGCGCTTCTTCCATTTTATGGTCAGTTTAATCGACCCACTGAAGCGGCTATTCGGGCTATTGTGACTAAATTTCGCACCAAATTTACATTGTTGGACATTAAACCACCAACACGCTTACGTAGAGTGCGAACTGAAGAAAATATCGCAGCTGTATCGGCCTGTGTGAATTGGGCCTCTGTTACTCAAAAACGTGGAAATGCCAAAATTGGACTAAGCGGACGGACCATTTGAGGCGCAGTCAAGGTCAACATTTGCATGAAATAATCTTCAAACATTAAATTATATGGACCGTACTATCGATTCAAATAAAGATTCCATGCATTTTTCTGAATTTTATGTGCTTTTTTTTTTTGAAAACTTTCCTATAGCTTTTAAAAAAATCAACCTTTACTAAACTCAGCTTTGATAGAATTTGAAATTTTATTAGAAAAATAAAAAGAAAAGTATATCCATAAAATGTTGGTTGTTGATCTCATAGAACAGAATGCCAAAATGTACACCAATAATAAATTTTTATGTCCCGGCAAAATTTTCTTGTTGCAAAAGTGGATTTTATTCTTATCAAGTTTTCAAGATCAACGTTGATCTAGAATTCCTTTTTACCCTTGCATATCAAATGATGCTATTATCTTGACAATATTTCGTATAGAAATAGTATACAAATTATATGCAAATGAACCTATTAACTTTATAGGGTCACCGAAGTAAGTTTAATAACATATAATTCTTGTTCGTAATTTCTAGTTTCTACTCTAAGAGATGCATATTACCTTTGTATATATATTTATTTTTTTGATAAAAATACATTTACGAAATATAATTACCTACGTCACTGTGCACAGCATTAACTTCAATTGAATACTTAATAGCTTGTCTGATAGACTTGTGTCCATTAATTATTATAATCTGTGTGATGAACTGACGACTCTGCGGTCACTTTTAATTGTCATATAGATTTCTGTTCATAATAATTCTTATTTATTAAGTACTAATTAATGTTTTTCATTAAACAGGGTTAGCAAAAAAGGGCGCCACGCGGGAACGAAAAACTGTCTGCCAATTATGGGAATGTACCTCATCATCTGAGTGTAATTTATTAAATTTACATTTCATATGAACTGTATGAAATGCTATTCACAATGAAAAAGCAGTGATAAAATTAAATTAAAGAATTGGATGAAGAAAGGAAGAAATTATCTCCCAAATTAATTGTGCCAACAAAAATTTTTTAAATAGCCCGAGAATCATTTATTATTCGCTTTTTTCTGTCATAAATATTATATTTTCAGAGTTATAGATGCCGTAATAAGGGAATGTAGCTCATTTTGAAAGGGAACTGTGAATTATGAACTTTTTGTTTGAATATATAATTTGTCCGTGTACATAGTGGACACCAATAATGAGAATTTACAATAATAATAAGTTCTTCTTCTATGACTGCAGAGACATCATCGCCTAATCAAACTTACCAAGTTCGTGTCTTAAGTCTTTTGTTTTGCACACAACTATAACGCACTCAGTAAAGGAAAGCACACATTTTGGAGACAAAGGCTCTGGAGATTGTTTGTGACATTATTTGAAATAATACCATAAATTATCCAGAGGAGTTTCGGAATATAATTACTCCATATGATGCTGACAAAGTACACTTTGAAATAAAGAAAGTGGATAACGTTAAAAGTATATAAATAAATAGCTTTTATATTTCCCAAACTGGCTGTGAACTTTGCATCCCTTTCAATGTTCACAAAATTGTAGAAATCACAATTCATTCAATAAAAAAGAAGCCACCTGTCCCGTATAGAATATTCAGATAATTGTTTTCCTTTCAAATCTCAAAAACATGCCTTATCCCGTCTAACTCTTACACACTTAATTGTGCTTTACAAAATTCAATTAAAACCAACCAAATTATAGACCTTTAAGAGCTAATCTACATTTACAGCTTTCGCTGCATTAGCTAGTCTATTAAAAACAAATATATTAAGATGCCGGCATGCCCTTCTTGGAAAAAATATTCACCAAATTTCCATTGCAAATCCTCACCAACATTGTTGCTAACAGCAGCAGTTAGCAATGCAACATCCAAATGGACTGAAAAGTTTTTTTAAGTGCAGGACTGTGCAACGAACGCAGACAATAAAAAAATATTCGTGGCATTTCAAGTGTTTGCCATTAGCACTTGATTATGGTTCTCAATTTCATGAGCATGTTCATGACATGTCTACTAATGCTGCTGCTGCCTTTTTTTCATGCATTGCAACGATAATTGCACTTTGGTGATTCGTTAAATAAATAAATAAAATCTAACCAGAAAAAAATATTTTTTCGTTGTGATTTTTAATGGATTCTTGGTTTAGTTCAGCTCAAATGCACAGTGTTTGAAAATGGTATTTTTTTATTTTTAGGGGATTGAAAAGACGCAACTGATAAAAGCTGCATAGTTCTTCATCAAATGTGATGTTTTTAATGGCCCCCACCCAATGGAAAAAACTCAAAATTTTCTTCCGATTTAATTTAAATTAAAAAAAAAAACAATTTAAGAAAATATTTTTTATGGATTCCTAAAATAATGGTGGAACATTAACAAAAGTTTACAGTGCTGATAAAAAACATATCCTGAATTTGTATTTTTTACAAGGTGCTTTAAATGAGAAAATATAAAATGTCCGGAAAGATTTCTGCAGCATTATAATCTGCTTGACAATTTTTCTGTGGATAAACAATTTTTCTTTCTTTTAGAGAAATTATGCTTGAAATTTAGATGTATATTTGCATGAGGCTATATCAAATCTTGGACCACTTAAAAAATGTATATTTCTGAGCGAAATTTAGCAATTTCATTGGCAGGTACCTTTTATGGGGGGGATATAGTACCACATTTCATCCAAAAACGCACACACTTTTAGTTTTGGACATAAAGACGGGTTTTCAGATGGATCTTCAATGGAGGAAATGTTAGTTATAATATCGATGGTCTGCCAATCCTAGACCATCGATATTCTTCAATATGTATCATTTAGAGTTTAGATAATATTAGAAGGGGGAATTTTAAACAAGTAAAATGGTGATAAGTTTGGTCGGGCCGAATCTTATACACCAGAGTTACAAGCCGACCCATAATTATCGGCGGCGGCTTTCGGCTGATTTGCCGGCTTGTTCTGTCATTCGATCTCCCCTATTTATTTGACAATTTTGGGAAAATTGAAGGAACAATTTGTATTGGTTGTTTTCTTTATGTATCGTTGACCTTTTTATTTATTTAATTTCCTTATCGATTATTTCAGCTTGAGGCCATGGAAAAAACTGGTGGTGTTGTGTATTATTTATTTATATTTTATTTTCCCGATATTTCGGTTGCCTTCGTCAACCATTATCAGGGGATAAACACTAAACAAAAATATATAAAATTTATAACAAATATTCACTATCAATATAACAAAAAAATTTTTAATAATAATTACATTAAAAATTAATAGGCGTCGTCCTGTTGTCTGCACAAATTAGATTAGATTTAGTTTTGCTGAATAAATTATTTACTGTACTATTTGTTTTGAGTGCTAATTGAAAATTGTCTTTGTTATAAATGTCGGCATTTTTGAACCTTTCAGAAAATCCTTGTACATACGTCAGCGGTATATAGATTTTCTCCTCCTTTTTCTCTTTGTCATTTTTATTTTTTTTCATCTTGGTATGATTTATCAGATCGTCGATGGTTTGTTTAGGGAAGTCATTTGATCGTAGAATTTTCTTGATTTTGCGTTCATTGTCTTTGTGAAATGATGAGTCACTTATATTGAATACCCTATTTATAAAATTCGTCGCTGTGTTGATTGTTGTTCGTCTATGGTGTTTGGAATGAAAATTTATAAGTCTTCCTGATGACGTTGGCTTCTGGTATCAGTTCAATTGTAGCAGGCTTCCTTGTCTATGAATTATAGAGTCAAGATATGGGAGTTTATTGTCTTCTTCTTTTTCCATAGTGAATTGTATTTGTCGATCAAATGAGTTCAGTGTTTTTAGGGTATTGTCAACTTCTTCCTTCCTTAGTATCCCAAACAAATCGTCTACATATTTTGTGAGAATTCTTGGTTTTTAAAACATTTTCTTTTATTTTTGACAAGTATTTCAATATTCGTTAATATTAGCCAATGTTCCCATAATTTAATATTATTATCCCATACAATTATTTTTCGGGAGTGGGAATCCATTCCCAACATTTATAATATGGATGAATTTTATAAATATTTTTGCTATTACAGCTTTTCATGTGAGGTATATTTGACCAGACATCTTCAATATAATCATTCCAAAGATGTATAATACTCTACCTACTTTGACACACTAAAGACGCACAATAGAGGAGCTATTGTTTATTGTTATTTATAGGAACACATGGCCACACGTACTGGAATTGACTATATAAATGTGACTTTCAAATCAAAATACAATCATTATATAGTGGGATACCAAATTCAAAGAAAGATCAATATATTTCACAGTAGTAGGTTGTCTAAGTCGACAGTTATATTTTCTTTTGTAGTTTGAGGTGGGTTGCCTATTTTGGTAGTAAGATTTGACTGAGATAGAATTCCGTCAAATCTCGGCGGCGTGGTTGAAGTCGATTTGAGCCGAGCAATCTTCAAAAATGTGCCTAGAATATTAGGTGTATTGTCAGTCAGCATTAGAAAGAAACATTTTCCCTCAGGACCTATTTTCCCCCTTATAATTTTTTGCTTCTAGCTACAGACCGTTTGGTTGGTACCAGTTGTGTTCCTTGTTTCATTTCGACCTTAAAAGTACAAATTGGCGTGCCTCGCAGTCAGACAAGCGTAAATACCAAATTTCAAGATTCTAGGTACAGTCGTTTAGTTGCTACCAATTTCACCCCGAATATTGAAATATATCTTTATTTTTCGCATCTGATTGGCACTTTGTGTATCCCTTTCACGTCATTTTCTCCCTAAAAGCACAAATTTAGCAAAACAAATCCCTTTTGTTTCGGGTCTACACAGTCTGATGAATGCATACTCCGAATTGCATGGTTTCAACTTCAGCGGTTTGGGTGGTAACATTTGTATCCTTCTTTTTCCTGGCGCATTTCGTTCGCAAGCTAGCGTGCTTTCAACAGACAGATGGACATGGCTAAATCGTCTTAGAATTTTACCAGTATACGGAATATATATACTTTATGGGATCTCTGTTGAATATTTCAAAGTGTTACAAACATAATAAGAAAGTTAATATATCCACATCCGAAAGTGGTGGGTATGAAAATAAAAACAGCTGAATTTTGAGAATCCACTTAACTTAACTTAATCCACTTAATTCAACATCAAAGCAAACGATTTTCGCAAAAAAAAAAAATGCGTTGACGTCTCCGATTTTGAATAGAATTGAGTCTCTGAATTGAATTTGAAACAAAATGTAAACAGAAGTATGTATTTGTTTTCAGACAATGTTCGTGTCTTAAGTCTTTTGTTCCCAGGCACCTGCTGAACATAGGCTTGATCTGAGAGATGGTGATGAAAAATAAAAAAAATCTGCTACCAATTTAAAATTCACTAAAAGAAAGTAAACGCCTCTGAATCGCGTTGGTCAAAATAGAATACTTTTTCTTTTTTATAAAATATATTGGTGTTGATTTCATGTTTTTATATGCATTGATTGAGATCCAATATATAGCTGAATTCAGACAAGTTATCGAATAGTCCACTCTCAATTTTTGAAATCTGTTATATCCATTTCACAATTTTTATATCCCAGTCACATTTTTTGTAATCAATGCATAAATATGCGTCGTTGAGCGATATACTGAACAAGAGATATACTTGTATTTGTATATATCTTTATAAAAACATTGCAAACTTTTTCCTCTGTTTTTTTTTTTGTAAATCTCCCTTAAAATGTCGACTCGTTGTTATTTGACCGTAATCTTATTAAATAATATTTTAAAACAATGTAAATAAAAATTTTCACAAATATTGTTAATGTGCATTTCGAATGATTAACTGCCCAGAGGTCTATGGATCTCTAATTTTGAAGTGGTGTTGAGTTTATTTTAGTTAATCAATTTTTAATTGTTGAATATAAAAAATTACACTTGCCGTATATAATGGCTTCAGTTGCGAGTAAATTAAAGGTTTAATTAGAATAATTATTAATTTAAAATATATTTACACTAAATAGCATAATTACTGTCGGTTATTGTTATCCAAAAACAAGTAAGGAAAGGCTAAAGCCAGGCGGGGCCGACTATATGATACACTCCACTTTCTATCTGAATACAATTCAATTCGGTAAAAAATGAAACCGGAAAGGTTTTTGTATCCTGTAAATGTATGTGTTTGACACAAAATGTTAAATCGAAAAGGACATTTGTATGGGGGTATATTGAAACCTGGAACGAAATAGCTGAAATATAATATGTCTACTTTGGCCAAACTCGGTTAAACATTTGGGATCAACATTTGTATGGCGGCTAAATCTGAATATGAACCGATCTTACCCACTTTCTGCATAGGTGTTTCTAGTTGGATAATTTGAAAACGAATAAAAGTCCTGGCTTCGACAACATTACACCAAACATGTTGTTGGTACGCGTGTCGGCACTTACACTGATTTTTAATAATATGATTGAAGAGGCCAAATATCCTAATGTTTTAAAAGTCCACAAAATTATACCCATTCCAAAATGCGCGAGCTCCAATACAGTAGAAAACTATCGTCCAATATCGGTCCTTCCAATCATAGATAAGATTTTTGAAAAATTAATTTTTGAACAGCCTTCGAATTACCGTGACGACAATGATATTTTATTTGATCGGCAGTATGGATTCAGAAAGGGTACTGGTACTGAAGAGGCTGTAATAAATGTTATTGAATAAATTTGCAATGGACTTGATGCAGGATATAAGGGAGTGGCTGGAGTTTTCTTTGATCTATCTAAGGCATTTGATTTGGTTGACCATGATATTTTAAAACGGAAGCTAGATTTTATTGGATTTTCCCGCGGTTCCATTGAAATATTTAAAGACTATTTACAGAAAAAAACTCAATTTGTCCGGGTCGGTGAATCTAAAACAACTCTTGGTGATCTGTTGTTTCATATTACATATAAATGGATATTTCATATTACAAAATGTTGCACATATATTTAGAATTAGATATTATTATTTATAATAGAATAGAATCCCATAGGTATTATGTGGTATTCTACTAGTTTCCAATAGCATATATTTGGCATTTTTTAATTGGTCTTTACACCTGTGTCAAAATAACCACCTCCTCTCATTCACTTACCTACCTATCACCTACATTTCTATTCTTTTGTGTCTCCGTCGTTGTTTTTTTGCTTTGTTTTCCTTTTCAAAATTCAAAGCTGTCTGTTTTGTTTTTGGGCGCCATGTTTAATTTCATTTTCTTTTCCATATCTCTTTACAGCTGTCCATCATGTGTGTCTCTGTTGTATGGTCAAGTGTCTCTTTTGGCATGTACATCTTCCACAAACCTTAAAAATGTGCTGGAATTAGAAAAGTAGTTAGAAATACTCGTGCATACATATGTACTCATATAATTATAGGTGTTAAGTGATGTGGCACCTTTGCCGAGTGTCATTCGAAATTTGAGGAACAATTCTAACATCTACCTCTAGAGTGCTACCCCAAAGGTGTTACTTTATAATTGCACTAATCCAAAATGGTCAACATTACTTTGTGCACTCGCATACTTTTTTCTAATTGTCTATTGTTATTTGTTATTTAGTCAAATGAAATAATTTGTTATAGAGGATCTTATCTTTGAATATAGAAATGTAATTATTATAAATTCGGTAGGGATTTGGGAAATTATGTCCCTCATTTTTCACACGCAATTCTGGTGTATATTCCATACTTGCTATTGTAATATTCCATTTGAAGGACAAATATTTGTGTCCACAGAATTGGGTTTTTGATTGGCAGAAACATTTTTATGAATTACACTTTTCAACAGCAAACAGATTTCAATAACTACCATATATTGGTATAATTATAATATTTCCCTATTAAAAAGATAAACAAAATTTCAAATATATGAAAGAGATTTATTTATTTATTTAGTATTTTTTTAATATATTCTTCTACTTGTCCGCCTTTATTCGTAAAAATAACAAAACATATTCAGAGCTGAACTGTCTCTAAGAGTATCCAATATTAAAAATAATTTCGGAGGTATTTAAAATTTTGTATCGAAAACGACATTCGATCTGAATGAAATGAGCATTTCTGAAGAAAATCAACGGTTAAATTCTGATATTATTTGAGTTTTTCTTTGTTTTGTGTCTATACACATTTGATTGTTGGATTCCAATTGGATAAAACATGGTGTTAGAACGCTAGAAAATAAATATGAAATATCGTTTTGAATAGAATTTCAAATTGTTGTTAAATTTGAGTTTTTGTTTTTACCCATTAAATAGTTGGATTCCAATTGGATAAAAAAGGAGTATTATTCAACTTGTAATTCATCCATTAGCCATCGGGCCAATATCAAACAAATTACAAAATACATATACTTTTTTAACTCAATAATATTGTAGTATAATTAAAAAACTAAATAAAGATCTTATATTATGTGTATAATAAATTAACTAAATGCATATACAGAAATTATTTTGTAGAGCTAAAAAAACTACTCCATAAATATATTCTTTCAATTTTTATGACGGCGCCATCTGCTGGTCGTTTACGGAACATCTCGCTACATCAGCGGCATGTAGCGGTGTCAAGCAGAAGCGATACTTTTTCAATATGTCGATAAAACCGTGTCCAACCCTGCCATATTGTTTGAAAACATTCTTGCAAAGGCATCCAGTATATAAAGATGTCGCCTTGTCGTTTCCACCCCAGATGTTTAGATGGCGCTAGTGAATATAAATCCAATCTTCCACTCAAAGACATTGACACTTTTCCTAGTAAAGGGTGGTTAAATTGTAAGGGCCGATGTTGAATGTGAACCACACCCAAACGTCAAGTTTTATTTTCTGCATTTGTATTTTATTCAAAATCAACATCGGCCCTAAAAGTGTAACCACCCTTTTAATACCGTATTCACACTGAGTGCGAAATCTACCTTAACTCCATTTCAAATGCCATATTCGGTGTAGACATTCCTCTGATTGCAAAGACACGTAAAATAAACGAATTTTTCGAAATTCGTACTTTTTGGGGTTCAAATGGAAAAAAGGGGATACAAATAGTACCAAACAAATGACCGCAGCTAGAGTCATGAAATTCGGAGTATGCAATCCTCTGACTGCGTAGACACGAAAAATAAAAGTTTTTTTTTCAAATGCATACTTTCAAAGGATACAATGGGTACAGGGGATAAAAATAATACCAACTAAACGAATACAGCTAGAATGATGAAATTCTGTGTGGGATGCACAATATACTAATTGCGTAGACACGAATAATAAAGAGATTTTAGTTAGTCGTTCCCTTGAAGGGGTAAAATTGGAAAAAGGGGATTAAAATGGTACCAACCAAATGGCCGCAGCTAGAATCATGGAATTCGGTGTATACATTCCTCTGACTACATAGACACGCAAAATGAAAAGATTTATCCAAATTTGTACTTTTCCGGCAAAAATTGGTTGAATCATGAAGTTAAGTTATTTTGCACTATGTACGCGAGATAATGGATTTTCAAATTTTGTACTTTTGGAATTAAAATAGAATGGAAATACAACCAACTGTAGCACCCATTGCCTACCAACATTTAAGCTTTTTTGAAAATATAAATATAAGAATATTTATTTTTTGAATTGACTTGAAGTATTATTTCGATATATATAGTATAAACGTATTAGTAGCCTTGTCTTATAAGCGTGGTTTGAAATAATAAATATATTATATTTATTTATAAAACTATTGTTTCAATATTTGTATTTTTTAACGCCGTTTTTACTTGTTAAAAATAAAACATGTCACTTCTTACTTTTTGACCGATTTAGCCCATTTCCAATACCAACTGATCTAAAACTATTAGACGTATACTTGAGAAATTGGGATCTTCTAGCTCCTTTCGTTTAAAAGCTCATAGAATTTTATGACGATCAAAAATATATACACTTTTTAGGGTCTCCATTGAATATAATTATTGAATATACTATTCCAATTTATTTATTTAGAGTTTTCTCTTCATAGTCCAGTACTAAGTTCCCTTATAATTTCTCATTTCTCAGTGAAATAATATACATGTCTATTATTAAGATTGAAAATATGTTACGAAGGCAGTATTTAAGAGCGAACTTAGTACTAGGCTTTAGATGGAAATAGAATTTTCACAACTGTTACACGAGGAAAAATTAAAAATGATTTCCTCTCTTTAACGTTTAATGAAAATTTCACTTCCAATCACGATTGAAAATCGCTTATATTAAACTTAAAATAATCCATGGATATATTTGACTAGAATAATACTCATTATCACCCTTTACCGTTCAGAGTGGAATACTTAAAAGTAATGATCTCCACCACCACAAGTTACTTTGATTCTTCGACTCAGCCTAAATACGATTATAGCGCAGCAAATCCGATGCATAGGGGCCTTGAAAATTTCCATCCTGAGTGTAAACCATAAAATCAGTACCATCACCATCGACTGCATTCTCCATCAGAGGAACATAATTGGCTCCAGCGATATCCTGCTGCAAAAGTTGATCCGGTTTGCGGCCCAAAGAAATAACTTTGCCATAAAGTTCCGTGTCCAATTGTAGAGCGCGATCAAAGTCCTTCCAGTGCACAAACTTCACATTATCTCTGGGTATAGCATTTTTATCCAGCAACTCCCGCAGAGTATTGGAATTTACAGGCTGAACCACACTTAACTCGCTTTCAACGGCCAGGCGATTTAAATGGGGGCTCATAAGGACGCGCTTGTTAATAGCCTTGGTAGATTGTGTGTGCAGCCAATTGTTGAAGAATGTAAAATCGCGATCCTGTCGGAGGGAGAAATTAATTAAAATATTTAGGAGTTGATCATTGTCATACTTACACTTTCCACACTTCTTCCTATGCGTGGTATGGATTTGTAGTTTTTCATGAATCCCGCTTCAAACTCCTTATCCGAACGCCGACCCAGACGGGGTACATTTTTGGTAATTTTCAAAAAGAACCCGGGACTATCATCAGCCTTACATGAAGTCCTTGCTCCGAGACAAAGGCACAGTATTAGTGCATAGGCGATCATCAGGAAATAGCGCATTATGAGGGGATCCTTGGTGAGTGATGGAGGATTTAGAGATGTTTGTATTTGTAAGTTTAAACTGCAACTGAATTCTAATCGCTACGACTGTATCTTTTATACTGTGAGCTGAACTACTAGGTATTGGCATCGATATGGTACCGTATGGCTAATAAGGCCAATAGACGGTGGATGGCTAACATATGCGGGTCCTTTGCTGTGTAGTTTTTGTATTGGTTGGGTGTTATCAATTGAATTTGATAAGCTTTGGAGTGAATATAACTTCCATTTTAATGAGGTAGAAGTTAGGTTATATGGTTGCTTTAGATGTATTGAGTGATGGAGTGAGTCTCTTAAGAGCAAAGGAGGGAGGGATGTGGAGTAGTTGCAGAGAAAATTTTCCACAGCCTATCTCAGTACCGTGTTATTATGGAAATTATAGTATAAACTATGTATCTCTCCCTTGCTCTCAATTAGTGCTTTCAGAGGCTATATCGATCGAGCCGATGGATAATATAATCCGACAGGTGCTAAGCATTCCAAATAAAGATCTTTCATACGATCTATGTATTCATTTGGTTTATCTATGATCAGAATTTTAAGATGAGAGTGCTGCCAATTCAGATGATATGACTTTGTATATGTAAAAGTCATATCATCCGAATTGGCAGCACTCTTTTGGCAGCAATGACAGCTGTGAACTGTGGCAACACCATTAAACTTAAGCATAAACATGGATGATACCACAGTGACTGGTTTTTGTTTGATGGTCATGCATAGAGAACAATCTAAGTATGGTCAACATTGGTCACCGGAGGAGTCTACCATAGTTGTCGACCTCAATAGTTCCCGAAAGTCCACATAATCGTACTGTGTGACCGCGACAAAAAGGTTGTCGTTCAGCACCGTTTCAAATGATTATTGTTAAATCTGCGAGGACGAGGAGGAGATTGAAAGCATTGAACGCCTTGTCTGTCTTTACGAGACCGCTCTCACGGAAGCTTCAAGTGGTGCCTTAAGGCATAGTTTAGAATGGACCACACCACTCGGAAAGGTCTTTATATCCAGCCTGAAAAATTTAGATTAGATCTCTATTAAAAATTCCCGATGTCTCGTCAAGGTCGTCAATTGCTTCCCGAAGGTCCTGTGCCGTGAGTTTATTAGAGCTGGGCAGTCGCATAATGTTAGTAATCGTTGAATAGCTTCAATTTTCGCTCATTATCTCCAATGACCCATTATCGCGTAATCTTCTATATTGGATGAGAAAGTTTCTAGTACGTTCTTTATATTTAGGCCAGGTTTGTTTGGATATTTGACAAGTGTCTAAGTTTTTCCACTGGAAGTTAGTTTGGTTTAGGTAGTGCATCGTATCGATGTTGCAATCAACTACGTAGCAAGGGTACTTAAAGTAGACCCCACGCTCGCCAACTCGTCCGCTCGTTCGTTCCCATTAAAGACCCCGTGTCCAGGGACAGTCTGGATTTGTATGCCTTATTATTCCAATAAAAGTATGAATGTGAGCGCCCCGGTAGTCGAGTTGGTAGCGTGCTCGGCTATCAGCGTGGGGGTCGTGGGTTCGATTCCCACCAGAGGCTCTGGTCTGTCGCTGCAAAAACTAGCTACAATGGTCATAGTCACCCCGGCTCAATCCCTGGACCCAAAATTAGAACATAAATTTACTTCGTATTGTAATTCATAATAAATAAATAAAAGTATGAATGAAATTAAAACAAGTAAAAAAGGAGTTAAGTTCGGCCGGGCCGAACTTTATATACCCTCCACCATGGATTGCATGCCACAGAGGCTGTCGATTTTCGTAGAAGTACAGTAATATTACAGGAAAATATATATTTTTTTAATATAGTCAAACCAAAACAAATACAAATAATGAAAAAATAATTTAATAAATAAATATAATATTTTTATTATTTCAAACCACGCTTATAAGGCAAGGCAACCAACACGTTTACATATCGAAATAATACTTCAAGTCAATTTCAAATCAAAGTCAAATCAAAAAGCTTAAATACCATAAATATTGCTAGATAGTGGGTTCTACAGTTGGTTGTATTCTATTTTAATTCCAAAAGTACAAATTTGAAAATCCATTATCTCACGTACATCGTGAAAATAACCTAACTTCATGATTCGACCAATTTTTGCCGTTAAAGTAAAAAGTACGAATTTGGAAAAATCTTTATATTTTGAATGTATACACTGAATTCCATGATTCTAACTGCGGCCATTTGGTTGGTACCATTTTTATCCCTTTTTCCCATTCCCCCCGACTTTCTAAAATCTCTTTATTTTACGTGTCTACGCAATTAGAGGGATGCACACACCAAATCTCATTATTCTAGCTGTAGCCGTTTAGTTGGTACTATTTTTATCCCTCTGTACCCATTATATACCATGAAAGTACGAATTTTTTAAAAAACCTTTTATTTTTCGTGTCTACTCAGTCAGATGAATGTATACTCCGAATTTCATGACTCTAGCTGCGTTCATTTGGTTGGTACTATTTTTATCCCTTTCTTTCATTTCAACCCCAAAAAGTACGAATTTCGAAAAATCCGTTTATTTTATGTGTCTACGCAATCCGAGAAATGTATATACCGAATTTCATTATTCTAGGTGCAGCCGTTTGGTTTGTACCATTTTTGTCCCTCTATTCCCATTTTATCCCTTAAAAAAGTACGAATTTGGAAAAATACTTTTATATTGTGTATCTACTCAATTAGAGGAATGTACACATCAAATTTCGTGTTTCTAGCTGTTGCCGTTTGAAAGGTACCATTTTTATCCCTTTTTGCTCCATTTCACTCTCACTTAATGGTACACGTTTTTGTTATAGGGGGAATGCGCACACCCAATATCAGGTAATTACAAGCAGACATATTGAAAAATTTGCTTAAGTACTCTAAAATATTGGGGAATATTATGGGTATTTTTAGTCCTTGTGAGGGAAAAAATTTTTCCTTTGGGCCGATTTCGTCCAGTCTCAATCCCAACCGATCTACGACTATAAGACGTATTTATGTAAAAATTTGACTTCCTAGCTCATTTCGTTTAGATGCTAGCTTTCAACAGACGAACAGGCGGACGGACGGACATGGCTAGAGCGTCTTAGAATTTTATGACGATCAAGAATATATATAGTTTATAGGGTATCAGGTCGATATTTCAAGGTGTTACAAACGGAATGACAAAGTTAGTATACCCCCATCCTGGAGGTGGAGGGTATAAAAGTGCTTAAATACTCAAAATATTAGGGGATATTTTCAGTTCTTGTTAGGGGAAATATTTTCACTATAAGAAAAGGTAGCGGTTTGAATCCACCGTGAAGACTAAATTAAGTCTGATAATGTGACAAATTTAACAAAATTTATTTATTTACTTATTTATTATGAATTACAATACAAAGTAAATTTATATTCTAATTTTGGGTCCAGGGATTGAGCCGGGGTGACTAAGACCATTGTAGCTAGTTATTGCAGCGACAGACCAGAGCCTCTGGTGGGAATCGAACCCACGACCCCCACGCTGATAGCCGAGCACGCTACCAACTCGACTACCGGGGCGCTCAAACAAAATTTAAATATGTGGCTTCCAATACAGTAAGAAGCCAAATTGGAAGATTTGACAAGTTTCATCAATATCGATTCTAATATGGCTTGGCATTGTTAGCCGATATGTATACTCAAAAGTGCTTTCAGGATGCTACCCAATACTGGAGGTAAATAACTCGCACGAAGGAAATTACTGGTCACAGTGGTAAATACTGTGAACTTCTATGTATCTCCCGTATAGGAGGGGAATTAAACTCACAGAATGAGCTGTCTACTTCAAATCTTTGGGCATATATCTGATTGATAATGCACTTGCTGTAATGAAGAGAAAATATGATAGAAACCGGGAGAATGAAAGAATGAATAATTGAAGTAACGTAATTTGACGCCGAATACGTCAGTACGGATTGGCAGGAGACACTGAGACTCAAATATCAATGTGACGTAGTTCCTAACAAACTATGGGGGGATACAGAAAGATTCTGCACAGATTTGGAAACGATAGATCGCCTATGGTTGGACACTTGTAATGCTAAAACTACGAAGTATAGACAGAAATAGAAGAAACTCATAATTGAATTAAAATCGGTGTCATACACTCTTTTAAGCAACTCAAAATCATATTTTTAATACCACACTTCCTTCAAAAAATTATAATAATACCTTGTCCCACAGAGTGGTGGAGTTCATATATACTAGGCTAGGCCTCAAAAATTAATTGCAGCGGTCACCCCAGAAATGAAGATTGTATTGTTTAATGATGATCTACAAAATATTTCGTGAAGACATCTGTGAGCTAAACACTTCTGAAAACACCTCTAAAAATAATGTTTTTCCCATGTACTTCTTATGCTGCATTTTTGTGCAATTTTTGTTTCTGAATTAATAGAACCTCCACCTCCAGGATGGGGGTATATTCACTTTGTCATTCCGTTTGTAACACCTTGAAATATTCATCGGAGACCCCATAAAGTATATATATTCTGGGTCGTGGTAAAATTCTAAGACGATATAGCCATGTTCGTCTGTCTGTCTGTTGAAAGCACGATAGCGGCCGAACGAAATGAGCTAGGAGGTTCAAATTTTTCCTAAATGTGTCTTATGGTTGTAGATCGGTTGGGATTGAAAGTAAACGAAATCGGCCC
Organism: Polietes domitor; assembly: GCA_947397865.1. Lineage (NCBI taxonomy): Eukaryota > Metazoa > Arthropoda > Insecta > Diptera > Muscidae > Polietes > Polietes domitor. The sequence goes on along the minus strand of OX377622.1, from coordinate 20,817,272 downwards.
AGAGGGAAAATTTTTTCCCTCACAAGGACTGAAAATACCCCTAATATTTAGAGTATTTCAGCATGTTTTTTGAACATATTAGCTTGTATTTACTTGATATTTGCAATGTGCATTCCCTTTATAGCATAAAAGGGCACAATAGAGTGATTTTTATTTGTAGGGGGCGAAATGGGACAAAAAGGTATAAAAATGGTACATATCAAATGACAACAGATAGAAATACGAAATTTGGCGTACATTCCTATAATAGAGTAGATACAAAATATAGAAGTATTTTTTCTAAATTCGTACTTTAAAGGGGTTAAATCTGGATAGAGGGATAAAAATAGTACCAACCTAACGGCTGCACCTAGAATAATGAAATTCGATATATACATTCCTCTGATTGCGTAGACACGTAAAATACGCGGATTTTTCAAAATTCGTACTTTTTGGGGTTAAAATGGAAAAAGAGGATAAAAATAGTACCTACCAAATGACAGCAGCTAGAATCATGAAATTCGGAGTATACATTCCTCTGACTGCGTAGACACGAAAAATAAAACGTTTTTCCAAATTCGTACTTTCAAGGGATACAATGGCTACAGGGGATAAAAATAGTACCAACTAAACGAATACAGCTAGAATGATGACATTCAGTGCGTACGTCCCTCTAATTGTGTAGATACGTAAAATAAAGAGATTTTAGATAGTCGTACTCTTGAGGGGGCAAAATTGGAAAAAGGGGATAAAAATGGTACCAACAAAATGGCTGCTGATAGAATCATGGAATTCGGTGTATACATTCCTCTGACTGCATAGCCACGTAAAATATTTTTTTCCAAATTCGTACTTTATTTTGTTGCATTTACGACAAAAAATGGTAGAATCATGAAGTTGTCTTATACTGCGTACATGAGAGATAAGGTATTTTCAAAATTTATACTTTTGATATTAAAATAGGATGGAAATACAACCAACCAAACGACTGTAGCTGAAAATACACTCTCTCTCTATCCCCCAATATTTAGGGTATTTATGATTGCTCCCTTATATTTACTTTATGAATTGAAGTATGATATCCATTATATATATAGTATACAAATATTGGTAGCCTTGGCTTATTAATTAAATTTCTTATTTTCATACAGTTAAATTTTGTTGGGGACATTCCTCTTGTAGCTTGGAAGCACCACAAAGAAAATAAAAGTTTTAGCGGGCGAAATGGGACAAAAAGGGATAAAATATGGTACCAATGATACGACAATAGCTAGAATCATGAAATTCGGTGTGCACATCCCTCTAATTGCATAGACACGTAAAATAGAGGGATTTTTCGAAATTCGTACTTTTAAGGGATATAATTAAAAAGAGGGATAAAAATGGGACCTGCCAAATCGCTGAAGTTGAAATCATGAAATTCGGTTTATACATCCCATACACAATCGAAAAAGGGTTTTTTTCGAAATTTGTACATTTGGGCGGAAAATGGGGCTTTAAAATTTATACTTTTCTTATCACTTTGTCTGTATCTGAAAATGCTTCTTTCTAATGGCGACTGACAATCGCCTAATATTTAGGCATGTTCACTTTCACAATTTCAGCATTTTATTTATATATAGTAGTCGATTTTAAACAGTGCACATAAGTATACATTATTGTTTGAAATAGTAAACAAATATAGAATGTGCATAAAAATATCACAATTTTCGTAATATGGTACTGTGCTTCTATGTAAAGTCGACATCCTTTAATCTGCTGGTAATACTGTGCAATGCACTCCGTGGTGGAGGGTATATAAGATTCGGCCCGGCCGAACTTAACGCCTTCTTACTTGTTTATTCTTGTCTTAGAATAACTCATTTTTCGAATTATTGACGTGTAGATTGATTAATCTAAAAACTCATATTTCTTGGAAACATTTTGTAAAAGGTGATATGAAAAATAAATAGAATGGAGCAATACCATTCGAATGATGAATATCGAATATAGCTTGCAAAATAATGGGAGATGGAGATGGGTTTTCTGAGCCAAAATTTTCAAACTTTTTTTACAAAAATTTCCTTCCAATGTTCTTCATTTAGGCATAATTCGAAAAGTATTGACTTCGCTATTTATTTCTTATAAAATACTAAGGAAAAATTTTCAATTTTTACTATGAAAAAAAAAACAGAAAAAAATACTGTAAATGCCCAATAATTCGAACAATAAGTTACTCTAAGACAATAATCAAAATTCACAGACAAGTGGATTTGAAATAAAACAAAATTTGAATTTAATGCCAAATATATTTATTTCATTTCATTTAAAATAATCCATGGATATATAAAGGACTCGAATAGTACTCATCGTCGTCTTATTTCACACAGAGTGAAGTATTTCAAATTATTTTACACCGCTACAATTTCCTTCAATCCTTAGACCACAACAACACTCTAAATGTGATTATAGCGCAGCAATTTCGGAGCATAGGGCCCCTGTACACCACGATCTTGACTGTAGAGCACTAAATTTGTAGCATCGGCATCCACCATATTACCCATGGCAGGAACATAGCCTCCCTCAGTGATATCCTGTTTCAAACGTTGATCCGGTTTGCGACCCAACGAACTGACTTTGCCATAAAGTTCCGCATCCAATTGCAAAGCGCGATCGAAGTCCTTCCAGTGAACAAACTTCACATTATCTCTGGGTAACATTTTTGTCCAGCAACTCCCGCAGAGTATTGGCATTCACAGGCTGGACCACAGTTAGCTCCCTTTCAGCCTCAATGAGATGACTCATGACGACACGTTTGTTTATATTTTTCGTTGATTGTTTTTTAAGCCAGTGGGTAAAGAATGTAAATTCACGATCCTGAAAATTTAGTCAAAAATATTATTTATTTTTAAAAAACTTAGGAGTTGATCATAGTATCCTTACACTTTGCACACTTCTTCCTAAGCGTGGTATTGATTTGTAGTTTCTCGTGAATCCCCCTTCCAATTCTTTATCCGAACGTCTACCTATTCGAGGTATATTTTTGGTTATTTTCAAAAAGAAACCAGGACTATCGTCAGCCTTGCACGTAGACATTGATCCGAGGCCAAGGCACAATATCAGAGCATAGGTGATAAGCAGGATATAACGCATATTGGATTGATGATGATCCGCTGATTGTTTATATATTTTTAGGTTTCAAATATAACTGAATTATAAAAGCTTTGTTTGTAGCTTTTATAGACTATTTTCTTTTATTTAATGGAAATTTTGAGTATATTTCAACATTGAGACATTTGAAATATTTAAGCTTATCTATCTTCAATACCGCTGATAACAGGCAATTCGTCACTCAAAGCAGTATATCGCAATGGACCCGCATGTGATAGCTACCCTCCATCTATTGGCCATATTACCATTAAGGTACCACGCCACTGCCAATACCTCAGATCACAATATAAAAGCTACACTCAGCCGGATTAGAATTCAGTTGCACTTGAAACTCCAAAATAATCACATCTTCAGCGGAGCATCAACAATTCAATATGCGTTACTTCCTGCTTATCGCCTATGCACTAATACTGTGCCTTTGCCTTGGATCAAGGTCTTCCTGTATGGCTGACGATAGTCCCGGGTTCTTTTTGAAAATCACCAAAAATATTCCCCGTTTGGGTCGGCGTTCGGATAAGGAATTTGAAGGGGGATTCATGAGAAACCTATACAAATCAATACCACGTTTAGGAAGAAGTGTGGAAAGTGTAAGGACACTATGATTTGAAGTTTTTATTTTAATAACATATTTGAGTACCTTTTTAGGATCGTGAATATACATTCTTTATCAATTGGCTTCAAACACAATCTACGAAAAATGTTAACAAACGTGTCGACATGAGCCATCTCATCGAGGCTGAAAGTGAGCTAACTGTGGTCCAGCCTGTGAATGCCAATACACTTCGAGAACTTTTAGATCGAAATGCTATACCCAGGGATAATGTGAAGTTTGTGCACTGGAAGGACTTCGATCGTGCTCTACAATTGGATGAGGAACTTTATGGCAAAGTCAGTTCGTTGGGCCGCAAACCGGATCAACGTTTGAAGCAGGATATCACTGAGGGAGGCTATGTCCCTGCGTTGGGTAATATGGTGGATGCCGATGGTACAGATTTTGTGCTCTACAGTCAAGATGGTGGTGTACAGGGGCCTTATGCTCCGGAATTGCTGCGCTATAATCACATTTAGATTGTTGCTGATCTAAGAAAATTGTGGCCGTAAAAAAATAATAATTTTAAGTACTTCACTCTGTGTGAAATAAGACGATGATGAGTATTATTCTAGTCATTTTATAATTCAAAATATATCCATGGATTATTTTTAATATAAATAAATATATTTGGCATTAAATTAAAGTGTTCTTTTATTTAATTTGAGCGGGATATTCGATTGGCTCCATTTTGCATCTATGTTTTATAGAATGCAAATTTATTTACAAGTGGTATGGTGGCATTTATTACTTGGCTGCACACTACCACTATCATGATTTCTACCATCGTCAGGTGGTATCGCAGCGACTTTTCAACAGCATACCCGGCCTCTATAAGTAAATGATGCTCACAAACGAATGAGGAGCACAACTCACTCGCCGAATATCCGTTTAAAAAATCGAACCAAGCAATAAAGCACACATGCCACCTTAGAAGCATCTCATTGAGTTGCATATGTAATTGTTTTATATTAAATCCACCAGTCTGTGGATGTGATTTTCAAATAATTTTAATTGATATATCAATATAAAAATCCTATAAAATCTCGCAATTTACAGCCAGTCGACAGACTTTCTGTACAGACGAGAAGGAATTAGTAGCCATTTGATATGTGTCTATTAGGATGGACCACGAAAATAAATTACTTCGGTCACCACCCAAAAATTAAGATTGGAATATATAATGTTCTGCAAAATATTTCGTCGCTGGGAGAAGCGGTCTGTGAGCTAAACGCTCACTCAAAATCATGTTTTTCCCGTGTGATTTTTTATGTTGCATTTTTGTTCAAAATTTTTTCTGAATTAATAGACCCTTGAAAGTCCTTTAAATATAAATTTTTATTCTCGCCTTAGAAAAGCTCATTGGTCGTATTTTTGGATGTTTAGATAGATTTTTTGTGGTTTTCAATGTGACAGCAAAAAACTCATTTTCCTGGAATTATTTTGTAAAAGGTTTTATGAAAAATAAAAAGAAGGAATCAAGACCATTCGAATGATGTCTAAATTATGACTATCGGACGTCACTGACTCCATTATTGTGAAATAATTTAATGCAGGAGACGGATTTTCAGAGCCAACATTTTCAAAATCTTTTTAAAAAAATATAAGCGCTGCGGCGTCAATTTCATTCCGATGTTCATCATTTAGGCATCATTCGAAAGCTATTGACTGCAGGTATTTATTTTTTATAAAATGCTACCGCTAAATACGAAATAGTTTTTTATTGTCACTATGAAAAAAACATAAAAATCGCGCTAAGAAGATATCGCTCATTTCGTCACATCGCTCATTTCGTCACATGTTGAAAAGTCGCTGCAAAGCCACTTGAAAAGACTTTTGACATGGTCGAAATCATGATCCTGATAGTCTGCAGCCAGGTAATAAATGTCACCATGCCATTTGTTAATAAATTTGCATTCTATTAAATATAGAAGCAAAATGGTCTTGAGCCAGGACAATATCCCAGTTCAAATCAAATATTGATTACAGACCAAAAAATACAAACGAAAAAACTAAAAAAAAATGCATATATTTAACATATGCTCGATTTATGCAAATATAACTTTGCATAAAATATGCAAAATATTGAAAAGTTTATATATTTCGAATAAAATTTTGGTTACAAACATTTGTGTAGCATTACCCTTTCGATACAATCATCCAATCAAAATATGCAATTGCATATATTCCGCCGTCTATTTATTATAATAGTTCCTTCCATACAAATTATTCGGCCGTAAGTAATTTTTTTTTATTCCATCTTATGATTTCCATAGATATGTTATCTGCGAGTGAGGGTATATATAAGTCGCTTTAGCCGACTAACGTTTTCTTACTTGTTTTTTATACACTCCACGAGAGTATTATGTCTTTGTGCATTTGTTTGTAACACCCAAAAGGAAAAGAGATAGACCCATTGTTAATTATACCGATCGACTTAGAATCACTTTTTGAATCGTCTGTCTGTCTGTCCGTCCATCTATTCTTGTAATCACGATAAAGGTCGCAAATGTAGACAGAACCAAATTAAACTTTGCACAACGAAGTTTTTCGGGATAAGAACGAACGCTATTTAATTTGAAGAAAATCGGTTCACATTTAGATATAGCCCCCATACGAATTTCACTCCCGATTTGACTATTTTCCGCTCTAGAATCCACATATTTCAGAAGATTTTCTTCAAAATTGGCAAAACATCTTATAGTTCAACTAGAAACACCTGTGGTAAAATGGGTCAGATCGGTTCAGATTTATATATAGCTCCCATACAAATTTCGTTCCCAATTTGAATTTTTCCGCTCTAAAATCCACATATTTTAACAGATTTTCATCAAAATTAGCAAAACACCTTATATTTCAACTGGAAATACCTGTTGTAAAAATGTGTTAGATCGGTTCAGATTTATATATAGCTCCCATACAAATTTCGTTCCCAATTTGAATTTTTCCGCTCTAGAATCCACATATTTTAACAGATTTTCATCAAAATTAGCAAAACACCTTATATTTCAACTGGAAATACCTGTTGTAAAAATGTGTTAGATCGGTTCAGATTTATATATAGCTCTCAATTTGAATTTTTCCGCTCTAGAATCCACATATTTTAACAGATTTTCTTCAAAATTCGCAAAACACCTTATATTTCAACTGGAAACACTTGTGGTAAAAATGTGTTCGATCGATTCAGATTTATATATAGCTCCAATACAAATTTCGCTCCCAATTTGAATTTTTCCGCTCCAAAATCTACATATTTTACCAGATATTCTTCAAAATTGGCAAAAACATCTTATATTTAAACTATGGTGAAAATGGGTCACATCGGTTCAGATTTACATATAGCTTTCATACAAATTTCGTTCCCCCAGAAAACGCGTATTTTCAGAGAATTTCTTAAAATTTAGCATAACACGTTATATATATAGCCCCGATACAAATATTATTCTCGATTTGATAAGATGGGCCAGGTCATATTAGCCTGTGATTAGGAAACATAAACAAATTTTTACCGTTATTACATTTTTACAAATTGAATTGAATTCCGATAGAAAGTGGAGTGTATCATATAGTCGGCCCCGCCCGACTTTAGCCCTTCCTTACTTGTTTGTTTTTACATTTTTGTGCTTTAAAGTTACAAAAGGAATATCCGCAACAAATTTCATGTGCATGTCCACAACAAAGCAGACATTTTCAGATATGTTGCTTAAATGATCCAAATATTAAGAGGGTATTTTCAGTCCTTGTTAGGGAAAATTTTTTACCTCTGTGTCGATTTCGCCTACTTTCAATCCCAACCGATCTGCAATCATAAGACACATTTATATTCATTCAGGAGCTAGCGTGCATTCAACAGACGAACGGACACACACACGGACATGGCTTTATACTTCATAGTCTCCGATGAATATTTCAAGGTGTTGCAAACGGAATGACGAAACGAATATACCCCCATCCTTAGGTGGAGGGTATTAAGACGCGCTTAAATACTCGAAATATTAAGTATTCTCAGTATTTTGAACTCATTTTATTATTTTACAACCTCACGTTATTATACCCTCCACCTCCAGGATGGGGGCATACTAACTTTGTCAATCCGTTTGTAACACCTTGAAATATCGACATGAGACCCTATAAACTATATAAATTATTGATCGTCATAAAATTCTAAGACGATCTAGCCATGTCCGTCTGTTGAAAGCGCGCTAGCATCGTAGATCTGTTAGGATTGAAACTGGGAGAAATCGGCCCAAAGGGAAAAATTTTTTCCTCACGAAGACTAAAAATACCCATAATATACCCTAAAATTTTAGATTTTTAAAATTTACATGATATTGGGTATGCGCATTCCTCCTATAACAAAAAAGTACGCCATAAAGTGATTTTTATTCGTAGTGGGTGAAATGCGGCAAAAAGGGATAAAAATGGTACTTATTAAACGAAAACAGCTGGAAACACGAAATTCGCTATGTACACTCCTCTCATTGAGTAGATACTTTTGGGGTTAAAATGGAAAAAAGGGATAAAAATAGTACCAACCAAATGACCACAGCTAGACACGAAAAATAAAAGATTTTTTTCAAATTGGCACTTCCAAGGGATGCAATGGGTACAGAGGGATAAAAATAGTACCAACTAAACGACTTACTAGAATGATGAAATTCGGTGTGTACATGACTCTTATTGCGTAGGCACTTAAATAAAGAGATTTGAGAAAGTCGTACTCTTAAGGGGGTAAATAGGAAAAAGGGGATAAAATGGTACCAGCCAAATGGCCGCAGCTAAAATCATGGAATTCGGTGTATGTATTCCTCTATGCAGTCAGACTCGCTAAACAAAAAGATTTTTCGAAATTTGCACTTTTACGGCAAAAATTGGTTGAATCATCAAGTTAGGTTATCTTGTACGTGAGATAATAAATTTTCAAAATTTATACTTTTGGAATTAAAATAGAATGGAAATGCACCTACTATCTACCAATATTTATGATATTAAAGCTTTTTTGAGGACATAAATATAAAAATATTTATTTTTTGAATTGACTTGAACAATTATTTCGCAGTATAGTGTTAACGTATTGGTAACCTTGCCTTGCAAGCGTGGTTTGAAATAATAAAAATATTATATTTATTTTTAAAATTATTTTTTTAATATTTATTTTGCTTTGGCTATATTAAAACAAGTAAGGAAAGGCTAAAGTCGGACGGGGCCGACTATATGATACACTCCACTTTCTATCCGAATACAATTCAATTCGGTAAAAAATTGAAAACGGGAAGGATTTTTGTATGCTATTTTTCTATGTCAAATCGAGAATAATATTTGTATCGGGGCTATATCCAAACATGTAATGATGTGACCCACTTACACAATAAGTTCTTCTAGTTGAAGTATAACGTGTTATGATCAATTTTAAGAAATTCTCTGAAAATACGCGGTTTGTGGGGGAACGAAATTTGTATGAGAGCTATATGTAAATGTGAACCGATGTGATCCATTTTCACCATAGGTGTTCCTAGTTTAAATATAAGATGTTTTGCAAATTTTGGAGAAAATTTGTTAAAATATGTGGTTTGTGGGGCTGAAAAAAACAAGCCGGGAGTGAAATTTGTATGGGAGCTATATCTAAATCTGAACCGATTTTCTTCAAATTAAATAGCGTTCGTCCTTATCCCATAAAACATCGTTGTGCAAAGTTTCATTTAGTTATGTCTCCAATTGCGACCTGGACTTTGATTACAATAATAGATGGACAGACGGACGGAAGGACATTGCAAAATCGACTCAAAATGTGATTCTAAGTCGATCGGTATACTTAACGATGGGTCTATCTCGTTTCCTTTTGGGTGTTACAAATAAATGTACAAAGACATAATACTCTCGTGGAGTGTATAAAAATATATTATCTTGTAATATTACTGCACTTCTGCGAAAATCGACAGCCTCTGTAGAATGCAATCCATGGTGGAGGGTATTTAACGCCATTTTTACTATTTTTCAAATAAATATCTCCGAGGTAGTCGGAATCCGAGTAAAAAAGTGCGGGCATCGCTAACACAGAAAAAAGTGCGAGAACCTGTGAGAAAGCACCTTCTAGTACCTCCCAACTATAACCTATAACTGCTAGAAGGGCTGAATACGCCATTCAAGCCATCATAAAGACCACTTACCCCCTAGGCGCAGATTATGAGTGGGCTTCGATCCTGGCAGCAGTCGTTTGGTCTTCATGTCGACACAATCTGGGGTGATATGATGACCACAGACTCGGCGGGCGTGTTTAATGGTCTGAAGATTCCAGATTCCTATAATCTCCTTCCATATCGCCTTGTTCGCTAAGGTGAATCTGTACATAGGTACTCCATCACCTCGTCCAACTTTGCAGCCTTTCACTGCACACTTTTCTTTGTACATACTTGTGTACATAATTAATTATTACTTATTTAATTTATAAAATATAAATCACATTTAACGGGCGCGGGCTTTGGGAGCTTTACGCTTTACGTGGAAGGAGTTGCGAGTTGCTAAAAAAGGAGTAGAAGCAGAGCGCAGAGTTGAGTATAGGGGAGTATAGAATGGATTAGAATGAAAGACAGAACAATAAGAATGAGAGAGCATAAAGGGCAGAACAATAGTGGTGAGTTTACTGATTTCACCACAGGAGAGCACAGAGAGAAGAAAAAAGTTATCCACCATAGTGTAAACTCACCGCGGTTTGTGTCTGAACTAATTAAACAACACCACACAGCGTTATCGACCGAGTTAAATTCCTCTAGCGTTATCATGGACACTGCCTTACCGGCAAAATTGGAAATGCAGTCTTGCAGTAAATCAAAGGGTATCCCTGTAATTTCTATTTTGAACATCGCACATCGCGGCCACTGGATGGCGTATGTGTAATTAGATAAATACATCTCTGTATATAAAAATGAATCTGTGTTTGTAAGTTTGTTTGTTCTTTATAGCAGCCTAAACTACTGAACCGATCTTCTTGAAACTTTCACAGTATGTTCATGCTGAACCGGTTGTTGAAATAGGCTATATATTTTTTTGATATTATCAGTGGGCCTGGCACCTCCCACACAAATTTGGGAATTATTCGTTTTTTATAAATTAGCATATTCGGAGTATTGTTGCAGCTAGAGTCCTGAATATTTGTGAAAGTTCATTAACTGTTAGTCTACACAGTTGTGCAAAAAAATGGGCTGTATTGCAATAGTGGGCGTGTCACCTCACATATGAAGTTAAAACCTATTATTGAATATTATCAGTTCTATGACACCTAGAGTGCTGAAATTTTGTGTAAGTGCATCTAGCATCAATGTGCATAGTTGTGTCAAAAATGGGCGGTATTGGAAAAAGTGGGCGTGGCACCTCTCATACGAAGTTGAACCCCATTTTCGAATATATTCCGTTCTATGACAGATGTAATACTGAAATTTTGCCTGAGTGCATCCATAATCAATATGCGTAGTTGTGCCCAAAATGGGTGGTAATGGAAAAGTGGGCGTGGCAACTTCCATGCGAAGTTAAAACCTATTATTGAATATTGTCAGTTCTATGACATCTAGAGTGCTGTGATTTTGTGTAAGTGCATCTAGCATCAATCTGCGTAGCTGTACCAAATACGGACGGTAATAGAAATGTGGGCGTGGCACTTCCCATACGAAGTAAAAACCTATTATTGAATATTGTCAGTTCTATGACACCTAGAGTGCTGAAATTTTGTCAGTTCTATGACACCTAGTGTGCTGAAATTTTGTGTAAGTGCATCTAGCATCAATGTGCATAGTTGTGATAAAAAGGAGCGGTATTGGAAAAGTGGGCGTGGTACCTCACATACGAAGTTAAAACATTTTATCGAATATGGTCAGTAGGTGTCATAGACCTAGATTGCTGCAATTTTGTGTGAGTTACGAAGTTAAAGCCCATTTTCGAATATATTCAGTTCTATGACAGATACAATACTGAAATTTTGTGTGAGTGCATCTAGCATAAACCTGCGTAGTTGTGCCAAAAATGGGCGGTATTGGAAAAGTGGGCGTGGTACCTCACATACGAAGTTAAAACATTTTATCGAATATGGTCAGTAGGTGTCATAGACCTAGATTGCTGCAATTTTGTGTGAGTTGATCCAGTGTAAATAGTTGTGCAAAGATGGGCGTGACCCTTCCCATATGAAATTAAAACCGGTTTTAGAGTATTTCGACACCGAGATGGGCGGAGAGTGGCCTTGATCCTTCCCATACGAAATTAAAACCTGTTTTTGAGTATATTATACACCGAGATTCCTATATTGTTGTGTGAGTTAATTTAGTTGGTACATATATTACCGATCAGGACCAAAAATTAATATGAAAGCAGATTTTAATTTTACCGTTTGTTTTTTTTTGTCTGGCGAAGCGGGCGGGGGTTCAGCTAGGTTTATATAAAATCTCATTTCAAATTTAAACGGACATGTTAATAATAATTTATCAATGTGTAAAATATGACTAAAATATTGTCGAAATGCCAGATTTATTTCTTAACATTTTCTAACAACGTCGCTTTTGCAGTTCTTCACTCCTAGCCTCAAGCATAGGGCACACCTAGGCACGCCTGAAGAAAACGCGTAGAGTTAATGAATTTCATACAATTTCATGAAGCGTCATGTGCCATAAGGACACACTTGACGCCTAGGTGTGCCTTATGCTTAATTTAGAAAAGGTAAATGTTCACCTCTCCTCTCGGTCAAGGCTTATTTATACAGGTGATAGCAGGAGCACAGCTGACTGAAATTTTTTTCATTCAAAAGTAACCGAAACTGTCAAATCGCATATATTTTGCTTTGACAGTATGGCTCACCATCCAAAAAATTACTTGTATTTTGTTGTTGCCGAATTTGTTTTTACTCTGCTGTTATCACCTGTATAAATACGCCTTGCTCTCGGTACAATTTATATTGTATTGAATTCGGTACACCCTCTTTAGATTTATTTTCCTATTTTGCTTTGTTTCGTTATAAAAAAGTCAATCTTTCTACTTACAATTTATTTTTATTTAATCAAAATTTAGAAATTTCTTCAAAAACCATGCTTCAACGTTCCATTTTCACTCGCTATCCTTACATATTGCGATTACATCGTTTAGCACATGATATGCCGTAAGTGGGATGTTGTAGTCAAGGAGATACATATATTCAATTTTGCTAAACTCCTCCATTTTAGCCATGATCCCACTGGGCTTTTGGATAAAGGTCGCGCCGAAGAAAATATTTATTTTCGGAAGAAGGTGACACAAATCACCTCGTCTTTATATTATTTATGATTTATGCATGTTCGTCATTCATTTCTAGGAACATGAAGAATTGTTGAGATTACGTCGCAAAATGGAACGTTTGGAAAGAACCCAACAGCAGTTGGAGGACAAGCTGGAAAAGGCTCAAGAATTGCTGGACGAAGTCAAAGACATGGTAGTGGACAAGAAGCCGAAAAGTAACCAAAAATAAAACCTTAAGAAATTGTATGAGAAAGGGCGTTTTTTTTGGAAAACTGAAATTGTCGAGGAAAATGGCAAACTCAGAAAATAATCTAAAAATAGAAAAAATGAAAAACTTTCGAGGGATTATATTCAATTATGCCTATCTACATTTTGACGGAAAAAAATTGTATGATTTTCTTCAAATTTAATACAAGACCACATCAGTTGATTTTTGGTGAAATTAGATGTGAATTACTACTACTATAATAGCGTCAATTTCATTCTATTATTTCCTGGGTTTCGGAAATCAGTTTGCTTCACTGATACGAACAGCCACTAGAAACCATAAACCTTTATATTTTATATTCGCGATTCTGTGACTGCGAACTCACTTCACTTACACCTAACATAAAACTCAGAACACCCCCGTATATAACGACTGAACACAACTACTCTCTATCTGACATCTTTTTTGAGGACCCCATGAAAAATATCAAAAACAAGTAAGTAAGCTTCAGTCGGCTAAACCGACTTATATATACCCTCACTCTCAGAAAACATATATACGGATGTAATAGGGAATTAACTTTAATGTAGAGCAGGATAATTTGTATGAAAGGTACTAGGAGGTTCGTGTCACATGGTCTCAGCTAGATTCTAGATTTATAAAACAATTGTAAAAACATGATTAAATTAAATATTAAGTCATAGTGGATTCCATGCACCAGTATAGAAGTTATGAAGGATTTAATAACACCTAGTATAGATACACTTGTGTGGCAGGTACAAGAAGGCAGAGTTACAAGCCAATTATCGGCGGCGGCGGCTTTCGGTTGAGTTATCGGCTCGTTCTGCCGTTCGATCACCTCAATTACAAAATTTATTTTGCAATTTTGGGAAAAGGGGAGGAGCAATTTGTATTGGCTTTTAATACCTTTGCTTTTATTTTTTGAAATGAGTTTAATATTCATTAATATTAGCCGATATTAGCCAATATTCCCATAATTTAATATTATTATCCTTCTTTTGAAAGATATAGAAGAATTTAATAATTTTTTGTAATTACAATTTTTTTTTGAGGCATATTTGACCAGACATCTTGAATATCATAATCCTTCCAAATAATGGAAAAGCTCTAACCAACTTTGACACTAAAGAAGCACAATAATAAGGTTCATATTCCAAAAGTGTCCGAACAGTGCATATGGTATTATAGTCGGAGTACAGTGGAACTTCAAGTCCAAAATATACATGTGTGTGTCGACGAAGATCATTGTTGCTAGATTTGTGTTCCCTACACAAGGGTGGCCAAAATGAAACATCTTCAGTTTAAACACAGCCATGAAAAGAAGCATAAATGCACCATGACTACTCCTAACACCTACTTTGTTTAGAGTAGTTGTTGTGTATTGTTCTTTTTTACGCATACTGGAATTGACTTAAATAAATTTCAAATAAAAATACAATCATTCAATTTACTATAGACGTCATCATATAGTGGGATACCAATTTCAAGGAAAGATCAATATATTTCAGAGCAGTAGGGTTGTTTAAGTAAATTTACTGCAACATTACTGATACTCATCCAGATGTGTGTTTACTAAGACACCCCTCAGGCACAAAAGAAGTGAAATATTCTTGAAACGCACTCTTTTTAAGAACAATCCACTTTCATCAATACAAAAATCACTCCTTCAATGCGTTACACTTTTTTTCTGTCCCAAATGATATATACCCTCCTACTCTGTAGAGTGAGCAGTAGAGTTTCTATCACCTAATTAAAGTTCAATTTATATGTAATTCTGAGGGATAAAATTAATACTTTTTCTATTAAAATTTGTATTGAATTAAAAAACGAGCTCGAGGTCTTTGGTTTTGTTTTTTAAATTTTATTAATCGATATTTCGTCTTTCGTCGAAAGACATCTTCAGGATTTCAAATAATACAAATAAAAACATAGAAAAACTGAGTACAGATGTGACGTTATTGCATTGTAATGTTGTAAGACGATTCATGGTTAAATTATAGACCAAACTGAAGATGTTTGACAGTGAAATAGAATATATCTATGGAAATTACTTACGGTCGGATCATTTGTGTGGAAGGTACTAGAAGGTTCGTGGCATATGGTCCTAGCTTAAAATTAAAATTTTTTATATCCTCTACCTCCAGGATGGGGGTATACTAACTTTGTCATTCCGTTTGTAACACCATGAAATATCGACCTGAGACCCTATAAAGTATATATATTCTTGATCGTCATAAAATTCTAAGACGATCTAGCCATGTCCGTCCGTCCGTCTGTTGAAAGCACGATATCATCTAAACGAAAGGAGCTAGGACGTCCAAATTTTGCATAAATACGTCTTATAGTCGTAGATCGGTTGAGATTGATTGACTGGGCAAAGTCGGCCCAAAGGGAAACATTTTTCCCTCGCAAGGACTGAAAAAATCCATTATAACCCCTATTATTTTAAAATATTTAAGCATATTTTTTCAATATTTCTGCTTTTACTTACTTGATATTGGGTATGCACATTCCCCCTATAACAAAAACGTGTACCATAAAACAATTTTTATTTGCAGGGGGAAATGGGACAAAAAGGGATAAAAATGGTACATATCAAACGGCAACAGATGGAAATACGAAATTCGCTATGTGCATTCCTATAACTAAGTAGATACATAATATGAAATTATTTTTTTCCAAATTCGTACTTTTAAGGGGCAAAATGGGAAAAGAGGGATAAAAATGGTACCAACCAAACGGCTGGACCTAGATTAATGAAATTCGGTGTATACATTCCTCTGATTGCGTAGACACGTAAAATAGAAGGATTTTTCGAAAAGCGTACTTTTTAGGGTTCAAATGGAGAAAAGGGGATACAAATAATACCAACCAAATGACCGTAGCTAGGGTCATTCAATTCAGAGTATACATTCCTCTACTTGCGTAGGCACGAAAAATATAAGTTTTTTTTCCAAATTCATACTTTCAAAGGATACAATGGGTACAGGGGATAAAAATAGTACCAACTAGAATGATGAAATTCGGTGTGCACATCCTTCTTAGTTAAGTTATTTTGCACTACGTACGTGAGAAAATGGATTTTCAAATTTTGTACTTTTGGAATTAAAATAGAATAGACACTACCTACCAATAGTTATGGTATTTAAAATAATATTTATTTTTTGAATTGACTTGATGTATTATTTCGAGATATATATATATATATATATATGAACTTTGCGAACAGATGTTTTGCGAAGTAAATTTGGAAGCCAACGAACAGAAATTATTATTGAACAGAAATATCAACACAGCTTGACATTATTAGCTGTCAAACAATAGTCATCGATATCAATAGTTCTCATGTAGCTTAAAAAACACCCTTTACATTAACTGACATTGAATTAGTATTTATTTAAAGCAGATAAAGAGAATTCACTTTTTCTGAGTATTAGCTATCGAAATGATTTCGCCTGATTCCGCGGTGATTGTCGAAAATCCAATACATCCACAATGTGTCGCTGTTTGTTTTGGATCATTCTACTATAAAAATGGGTTAACCATGATATGGGTATGAATGGAGGACGTGTGACTTCAAGAAGATCTTGTCGTATGCCACGCTGGGAAGCATTTAAATTATCGCATAACTTATTTCTCGAAAATGCAACTGTCCGCTTTGAAGGCTTTTTCTAGTGGGGTTTTTGAAGTCTAACCTTTGTTCCGAACACTTCTTGAAGGAATAAAACTGAGAGTTCTATCAACAAAATTCGGTCTATGACGTAGACGTCGACTAAGACTAAGTTTTACGAAATTCGACTAAGTTTTACGAAATTCGTACTTTTAGGGGTTAAAATGGGACAAAAAGGGATAAACAACGAACCTTCGTCCTGACTAAACGGCAGTAGCTAGAAACATGAAATTCGGTGTGTTCCTTGCAATGACCATGCAGACGACCTACAAACAGAGATTTTTCAAAATTTGTACTTTTAAGGGAGGAAAGAGACAAAAAGGGATAAAAATGGTACCAATTTAAGAATTGCAGCTAGAATCATGAAAATCGGTATTTACATTTCTCTAACAATGTAGACTTGCAATATAAATGGATTTTTCGAAATTTGTACTTGCAAGGGGTGAGTGGGATAAAAATGGTACCAACTAAAGAATTGTAGCTAGAATCGTGAAATTTGGTATGTAAATTCCTCTGACCATGCGCGTTAAAATTGGATTTTTCAAAATTTGTTCTTTCAAGGGTTGTGTTGGGCAAAAAGGGATGAACATGGTACTAATTTAAGTATTGCAGCTATAGTCGCGAAATTTGGTGTGTAAGTTCCTCTCACCACATAGAAGCGGAATATAAATGCATTTTGTACTTTTAAGGGGCGTGCGGGACAAAAAGGGATAAAAATGGTACCAACTAAAGTATTGCAGCTAGTTCTTCTGACCATGTAGAAGAGCATTAAAATTGGATTTTTCGAAATGTGTACTTATAAGAGGTGAGCTGGACAAAAGGGATACAACATAGACTTGCAATATAAATTGATTTTTCGAAATTTGTACTTGTAAGGGGTGAGCGGGATAAAAATGGTACCAACTAAAGAATTGTAGCAAGAATCGTGAAATTTGGTGTGTAAATTCCTCTGACAAGGTAGAAGCGCAAATCCTAATGGATTTTTTCGAAATTTATACCAATAAGGTGTGAGCGGAACGAAAATATTGCTGATGTAGTCGTGAAATTTGGTGCGTAAATTCCTCGGCCAACGTAGACTTTCAACATAAATGGATTTTTCGAAATTTGTACTTTAAGGGAAGAGCGGGACCAAAAGGGATAAAAATAGTACCAACTAAATTATTAGAGCAAGAATCGTGAAATTTGGTATGTAAATTCTTCTGACCCATTAAAATTGGATTTTCCAAAATTTGTACTTTTAAGGGCTGCGAGGGACAAAAAGGGTTAATAATGGTAATGATTTAAGTATTGCACCTAGTCGTGAAATTTGGTGTGTAAATTCCTCTGACAAGGTAGAAGCGCAAATCCTAATGGATTTTTTCGAAATTTATACTTATAAGGTGTGAGCGGGACGAAAAGGGATAAAAATAGTACCAACTAAAATATTGCTGATGTAGTCGTGAAATTTGGTGCGTAAATTCCTCGGACAACGTAGACTTGCAACATCAATGGATTTTACGAAATTTTTAAGGGAAGAGCGGGACCAAAAGGGATAAAAATAGTACCAACTTTAGGATTACAGCTAGAATCATGAAATTTAGTAAGTAAATTCCTCTGACCATGTAGAAGCGCCATCAAAATGGATTTTTTCGAATAAGCGGTACTTTTTGTTAAAAACTGGGTAGAAAATGATAAAAATATATATGTATGGTGTCCTTGATGCAGAAAGTTAATATTTTTAGAAATAAGTCCTTTGGTATTTTTGTAAAATTCTCTATTTGTTCCCATTTTCTTTCAATTGTCTTTATAGCTAGGTTAACTGGAATGCTGGGGAATAAGGACACCACGTCAAAGGATATAAGGATTTCGTCGTCATCAATATAGGTGTTGTTGATTTTTGATTTTAAGTCTATTGCGTCTTTTACCTTATAAGGAGAATTCTTTATCAGGTTCTTTAAAATGTCGACGATGTATTTACAGAGTCCGTAAGATGGTGAATTAATTGAGGAACAAATTGGTCGTAATGGGGTGTCTTCTTTATGTATCTTCGGAAGTCCATAAAGTCTTGGTGTTAATTATATTCGAAAATTTATTAAAAAATTCGTATTTTTCCTAGGGGGATATTTTGTGGAGAGAAACTATTTCAAGGCTACACAAAATATGGTCCATCGATCAATGTTTTTGTTCTTTCTCTAAAATCAATTTCATAAAGATTGGGTGCGAAAATAAATTCTACTGTCAAGAGTCGATCAGATTCATAATTCTATATATAGCATTTTATAAAGAACCTGCTATATAAAATCTTCAACAAATATGGTCCTTCGAGGGGAAAAGTTTTTCTTCCAAATGGTTCCCAAGATCGAGAAGATCAACGAACTATGGATTGAATTGCGATACTTCTTCTAACTAAGTGTTCTTCTACGCTTGCACACCATCTTCGCAACCTATTCATCATTTCATACCATGCGGGAGTCATCTTTTCGTGTTGGAAGGTTGGCAATGTACAGCCGAACCTCAGAAAGGCCGATGCTACAAGTGCTGCGAAATATCGCGCAATCGTAACATGCTCTCCTCTGTCAAAGGTACGTCGCAAGTTTCTATTTATGGGGTAGATTTTGTACTATCGGACGCTCTTGATATTCTGGCCATGAGAATTAAGTGTGATGTCCATTGGACAGAGGACAAAGAAGCATTCCAGTGCTCCGCCTTTTTGAAGCGGTACAAACACTTTTCACTCCATTAGATGTTCTAAATATTTATACGACGTACATCCGACCGAAAATGGAATAAAATAATATCATGGAGATGATAGGTACAAATAGGTCGTAATAGGGTGTCTTCTTTGTGTATCTTCGGAAGTCCATAAAGTCTTGGTGCCATCGCTGTTCTGTCTGTTAATTTGTTCTTCTCATTAATGCTTATAAGATTCATGTTGAATAATTTGTTGTTTTTGTTTTGTAGTCTAGATGTTGGATCCCTTTTAAGTCGTCTATAAGTCCACATGGAATACAAATTTTAATTTAGTGTACTTTCGTGGGTCTATTAATTCAGAAAAAATGGGGAAAATCAACATAACAACAGGGTCTTGATACTTTTCGACAAAAGACTGGAAATTCTTAAACTGCATCAAAATCTTGCAAGCCTTTTTGGAACACCCCCACCCACAATAAAAGAGTAGACCTTTAAGTAAAATCATAAAAATTATTTTTATTGTTGTATCATTTTTTTTTTGTTTGTTTGTTTATAAACTTCTTTTGTTCCAACACACAACACGTAAATGTTTAGCGATTTTAAGTAAATTCGTTACTTACGATTTTATATAGAAAAATATCGATTTCTATAGCTAACAATTCTAAATTATGGTGTTTCTAGTTTCATCATCATTTATATAAAATAAAATAAAAAATCTTTAAAATTAACACTAAAACTAATTAATTTGTGTTTTCGGGATTTTCACGATAAAAATAAATTGTTTTTATAATTTCATTTAACACTAACTGATTTTGTTTAATTGTTTTTTGATTTCTAAATTTACGCTTTTACAAACTATGGCTAAATTACTAAGTAAGTAAGTGTTGTTGTTGTTTGTATATATTATTTATGTATATATATATAAAGTAAACTGAGGTAGCATTGCCTTAAGATTATCTACAAGTGTAATCGGGGTTTTTTGTGATTCCGTTTTGCGACATTTTTTGTAACAAAGAACATTTTTACAAAAATATATATATATATTTGTATATATAATAATGATAATTATAATTATAAAATTTAATTAATTGAGACGTTTTTCAACACATAAAAAATACTGTCTTGGCACATGTTTAAGAATTGTTTTCGAAGCGAAAACTTTCTATCGATTTCGATTTCAAAATTAAAAGAATTTTTGAAATAAAAATTGAAAAGGAATGTGCTTTTTTATGCAAGTATTTTTCAACGAATTTCTTTTCTAATACTAACGATTGTTTGTGTTTCTTAAGTGGATTAAAATGAAATTTTAAAAGGAAAATTTCTTTGCTTTTCCGAGTGTTTTCTTTTGATTTTTTACAATAAAACGAGCGCAGCTCTTTGTTTAGAGTAAAGAATTTTTGTTTTTTTAAATTAATAAACTGCCAAATAATTAAAAATAAAAATATGATTTCATTTAAAATTAACACAATTTAACAATAATTAGCCACCGCAACAAACGGCCTCGACCGACCCCGTGGCCGGAGGGTGGGGGCAGGCGTGGTCGCCAGCAGAGGCTTAACAATAATGCAGAAAATCTCCTAAATCGAGAACAGGGGGCTCTGCGGCGAACGAGTTATGTGTTCAAACGCTTGCTGGCGTATTCCTGCAGCTTTTGCAGGGCCAGTGTCTTGTTGATCTCCACCAAGTCGCGGCTGTATTTGGCCGCCTGTAATTGCACTTCGAGTATGCGCATGCGCATCATATGTTCTTTGCTTTGCATGTCCATGAAGGCCTTCAGCTCGGGCGAACTATCACTTTGGGACTTGGAACTGAGCGAGGCAGAGGTGGCCAGGTTCAGGCAGCTGGAGGTGTTCGGCTGAGTATCGCTCAAGTCCAAATCGCCGGCCACCGAACCAGGGCCGCCCGTATTGCTGACGCTGGATGTGCGGGGTCTTTTGGCGGGCGGCAACTGATCCTCAATATCAAGTTGCTGTTGATTTTGGACCGCGGCCTGCTGTTGCTGCTGCTGCTGGGCCTGTTGTTGTTGCTGCTGTGCCTGTGCCTGCTGCTGCTGCTGTTGATGGTGATGAGCGGCGAAATTATTTTGCAAGGCTGCCGCTGCAGCCGCTGCGGCCGAGGGAAACTGTCCGGTACGCAGGGCATTCAAGGCTTCCAAGGTCGCTGAAATGTTGTTCATATTGAAACCCGGCTGGAAACCGCTCAAGTCATTGCCACCCTGGGCCAGAAACGCTGGTGGTACGGGCACGCCATGCAGCTGTTCGCCACTTGTGGACAAGTTGGTCGGGCTATGGATGCCCGAGTGATCCAAATCGTGATGCAACTGCTGTTGTTGCTGCTGCTGCAGGTGTGGATGTTGCTGTGGCGAAGTGGCATTCAATCTATCAGCGCCGCCATTGACCGACATATAGGTCTCATTGAAGTTTTCCTCTTTGATGTCCATGTCACACAAGTCCTGGGGTGGGGTACGACTGCTACTTTTGGGGAAAAGGAAAAACGGAAATAATAAATAACAATTCCTCACGAATATTAATGCCATCACAACTTACTCATCCATGTCATGATCATCCTCGTTGTTCTGTTCATCTTCGCGATATTCAAAGTCCTCCTCCAAGGCCAAAGGTATTTTCGAATAATCTATGCCATCCAGGGCCTCCGATTTGCAGGCGCGCTTGGCCTCCTGCATGAAATCCCACACTTCGAAAGTGAACGGTGAGGGCTTCTTGCGATCGGCCACTTCGGCGCCGAAACGGGTTAGACGATTATTATAATCCAAGATTTCATTGCGAGTGCAGGCTGCAACGAGTGAGAGAGAGAGAGAGAGCGGGAGAGAAAAATAAGTTATAAATTATTCTATTTTATTTTTTTGAGAGCGAGAGCTTTAACTCACCTTTCATTCTGCGCCATTGTTCCTTTAAACGATTGCACGTCCGATCTGTGCCAAATTGATTGGAAAACTTCTGATGGATTATTTTCCACGCCTTATTCTTAACCGCCGTCAGTCCTGCGTCCAAACGTTTATTCTCAATTATCCTCATGTCTTTGCGACACAGATCCAATAAGAATTTCTTCTCCTGGTGATTCCAGTTTTGGGTGCGTTCACGTTTCTTGTACATATTCATGGTGGGACTGTTTAAATATTGTTGCATTTCTGGGAGAATCGAAAAATAAAAATAAAATAAAACATTAATAAATAATAATTATGTTAGAGAATTTATTAAATAATACGGATTTTTCCTAGGGGGATTTTTGTGGAGAGAAACTATTTCAAGGCTACGCAAAATCTGGTCCTTCGATCAATGTTTTTGTTCTTTCTCTAAAATCAATTTCATAAAGATTGGCTGCGAAAATAAATTCTACTGTCAAGAGTCGATCAGATTCATAATTCTATATATAGGCTTTATAAAGAACCTGCTATATAAAATCTTCAACAAATATGGACCTTCGAGGGGAAAAGTTTTTCTTCCAAATGGTTTTAAGATCAACGAACTATGGATTGAATTTCGCTACTTCTTATAACTAAGTGCTCTTCCACGCTTGCGCATCACCTTCGCAACCTATTCATCATTTCATATCATGCGGGAGTCATCTTTTCGTGTTGGAAGGTTGGCAATGTACAGCCGCAATGCTGCGCATTACCGCGCAATCGCAATATGCTCTGCTCTTTCGAAAGAAAGCCTTGTCGAGTGCCCAGAGGCGAACGAACTTCTCAGTGTATCTGTAGAAATCGATCTTGATGGCTTCCGGATCTGTGAAACCGCTCGTTTTCACCGTTTCGGACAGTTAATCAAGTCTGGCACGGTGCACTCGTATCAAAGTTTATTATTTTTGGGGTCGATAATAAACTTTCAAGTTTACTTAGGGATCGTACTGCACGAGTTGAGGTGTCTTGAGACACGCAGGAGTGCCAGAAAGTGCTGTCCTTTCCCTCTTTCTTATGTTCATCAATGGCTTACTGCGTTGTAGTCAAACCCCTATTTATTCTGATGTCTGCAATCTAGGACACTCTTGATCTTTCGATGGTCGTCTGAGTCTTTCTGATTTCTGATGGCCTCGATAAGATAGCACCGATTGAATAGAGTTGAGTTTAAAGTTGTCGGATAATTCACAGACGTTTGAACGATGAAACGCTCTTGATGTTCTGGTCATGAGAATTAAGTGTGATGTCCATTGGACAGAACACAAAGAAGCATTCCAGTGGTCTGGCTTTTTGAAGCGGCACAAAAACTTCTCATCCCATTTGATCTTCCAAATATTTATCGACGTACATCCGACCGAAAATGGAATGAAATAATAAAACTGTTGCGAGCGATGCGAGCACATGCATAAAAATGAATTGGCAAAGTGAGATTTTTAGTGTGTCGACTTAGTTCGGTGGAATATTTTGTTTATCAGCGCTTCTCATTTGTCATATGTACACGCTGGTACTAAAGAGTGATTTTTTTGAGGTTAGGATTTTCATGAATTAGTATTTGACAGATCACGTGGGATTTCAGACATGGTGTCAAAGAGAAAGATGCTCAGTATGCTTTGACATTTCATCATGAATAGACTTACTAACGAGCAACGCTTGCAAATCATTGAATTTTATTATCAAAATGCGTGCTCTGTTAAGAAAGTTCAGAAAGAAAGAAATTGTGTTCAGCGACGAAGCTCATTTTTGGCTCAATGGGTACGTAAATAGGCAGAATTGTCGATTTTGGAGTGAATATCAGCCAGAAGCATTGCAAGAGCTACCAATGCATCCAGGAAAAGTCACAGTTTGGTGCGGTTTATGGGCTGGTGGCATCATTGGACCGTACTTCTTCAAAGATGATGCGAATCGTAACGTAACTGTGAATGGTGAGCGCTACCGTGAGATGATATCCAACTTTTTTTTGCCCAAAATGGAAGAACTGAACTTGGTTGACATGTGGTTTCAACAAGATGGCGCTACATGCCACACAGCTCGCGATTCTATGGCCATTTTGAGGGAAAACTTCGGAGAACAATTCATCTCAAGAAATGCACCGGTAAGTTGGCCACCAAGATCATGCGATTTGACGCCTTTAGACTATTTTTTGTGGGGCTACGTCAAGTCTAAAGTCTACAGAAATAAGCCAGCAACTATTCCAGCTTTGGAAGACAACATTTCCGAAGAAATTCGGGCTATTCCGGCCGAAATGCTCGAAAAAGTTGCCCAAAATTGGACTTTCCGAATGGACCACCTAAGACGCAGCCGCGGTCAACATTTAAATGAAATTATCTTCAAAAAGTAAATGTCATGGACCAATCTAACGTTTCAAATAAAGAACCGATGAGATTTTGCAAATTTTATGCGTTTTTTTTAAAAAAAAAAAGTTATCAAGCTCTTAAAAAATCACTATTTGATTGTACCACTAGATTCTCCAGAAGAGATGTCGCATGGTCAGTGGATCACACAATGCATAATAGAAATAATTCTTTGGGCGAACAGCCCGAATATGGAAAATACTTCCAGCAAGTGTCTTATTTTGTCACATATAATATATTCAGGTTTAAAATCGAATGTGAATAAATACTACCCCATCTCTTCCATCTTCATTTCGCAAACATAATTCGAGCAATTTTTGTCTCGAACAGGCTATTTCTATTGGAACTACCAAAGAAGCTGCTATAAAAAGGTCCATCTAGGCAAAAGTTTTCCTTCCAATCGATCCTCTAGGATAATTTTTAAGTTGATCAAACTAAACTATGACCATTCTATCAACGATACTATCATTTAAAGAAATAGTATGGTCACTCTAGCAATTTTTTCTCGAACATTTTTCAAAATCCAATTTTCCACCAAAGAACTGCAATATTCTCCCATCAAATTTTGTTACTATTTTCTACTGGAACTACTCCCAGAATCTGCTACAAAAATGTTTCACCAAACATGTCCCTACGAGGAAAAAGTCTTTCTTTCAAACGCTTTCCTAGATCAGCATTAACATCTCATAATTACTCCCATTCTATCTATCGAAGCTATCACGGACGTTATCATTTAAAGGCTATACAAATGATGGTCCTTCGAGCAAGTATTTTCTGAAACAGTTTCAGAGATCATTTTTATGTTGATCAACTTCATATGCCATATATTTAAAATTATTATGTTTATTATCATTTATAAAAACGCTTAAAAGAAAAATATGGTCCTTCGAGGCAAATTTTTTCCCTCCAAGCGGTTTCCTAGGATCATTTCTAAGTAGAGCGCCGAGAGTTAAGCGCATAATTACTATCCCGTCTATAGAAATTATCAAAGAATCAAAACTATGTAAAGGCTATAAAAAGGATGGTCCTTCGAGTATTTATTTTCAAACTGATTTCAATTTTAATAAGACTAAGGCGAAAATAATTTCCAGTTAAGGAATTTAGGTGCTATTTATAATTTCTATTTTTCTTGGATATTATTGAAGAGCTCTATAAAAAAAATAACTTTAGCAAATGTGGTCCTTCCAACATGTTTCCTAGATCAATTGCTAGCAATGAACTACTACCACAATCTGCCAGTTGTCAACTTCATAATTACCACTAATCTACACAACAAATGGTCCTTCGAGCAAATTTTAATTTTACGAGTCGCCTGTCATATGTTAAATATTCAGAATTATTTTCTAAGTGCATTTTTCTGCCGAAACGGCAAATATGTATCAGAATAGGATCCTTCGAGATAACTAAAACCTCTCAAAGTCGAATAAAAAGTTAGAGTTACTTCCAAAGTAGTGAGTCTTTAACGCAAACTGTAAGTAATTTACGTAGAAAATTTTCGAGAGGAGATCGGACTTCAGTTCAGCCTTCATGAAGCTCATTTTCATCTTGGTGGCTATGTCAATAAGCAAAATTGCCGCATATGGGGTTCAGAGAACCCACACGTCACTATTGGGAAGCCAATACATCCACAACGAGCCACTGTTTGATGTAGATTTTAGGCTGGCGGCATCATTGGGCCATGTACTGAAAAAGTGGGTTGATCGTACGAGGTACAATTTAGGCTGAATCTGGTCTAAAAAATTCGTCTATTTACAAAACTGATGATGTAGATTTATCTGTGGCTCAATCATTTGCTTTAAAAATGGTCCTTCGAGATGACCAAAAACTCCCAATAAATCCAAAAATATGGTAAAAGATAAAAGCTTAGGCTCTGCCTAATTATGCTAAAACTAATGATTGCAATGATAGGAAACAGTAATTTCTTGGGTTTTCATTATTTCTAAGAAATATATTTATTTTTTTCTATGTAATACTCGTGAACTTACCTCCTTTGATATCAACTCCTTCCAATAAACTATGATTGTTGTTTTGCCAATTGGCGGCCAATTTCATAAATGCCTCCAAATCGGTGGCGGAATATTGTTTATTAACCTGCAAATGAACAGAGAGAGAGAAAAAAAGAGACAACAAAACAAATTAATCACCGTAAATTCCCAAAAGAAAAATAAATTTATATAAATTGTACTTAACGATTAAAAAAATAATAATAAATAAACAAACGCAAAGGAATGAGAATATACTATACAATCGATATTTTTTGTTTTCTTAGTGTAATAAATACAGCCGGCATAAAAAACAAAAACAAAATATTTTAAAATTCAATAAGTGTTTTACAGAAAAAAAACCAAAACAAACAATGAAAGATTTTTAAAAACGTTCAATTTAAATAAGTCGTTGTACATTGTCATACGTAACGTGTAGAAACCCATTCACATTTACATTATATATTCACAACGATTCTTGAAGTGTATACTCTCTCATACTTAGCATAATGACCATGATGATGATGATAATAATAATAAAAATAATAATGAAATGAAAATGGAGAAAAAATCATTATTATTTTTTGTGAAATAATAAAAGTTTTAAGAAAACAATGACCCATAAAATCTCCAAGAACGAACTCCAATCACAATCAAAAAAACAGAAAAGGATGATGATGATGATGTTACAGAAATCAAGTGTAAGGAGAGGGCTTTCCAATTTCACTTGATTTGGTGTTTCATTCAACCCAACAAAATGGCAGATTTCAAATGGAGCTGTCAAAACGATTTTATTCTTTTTTCTCTTTCTCACCCTCGTTATTACATTTGCCGGTGGTGCTGACGGGTATGGAACGAGCGTGTAACTCACACTCCCTAATTAAGATTTTCGCTTCGAAATTTTTGTTAGGAGCTGGCAGCAGAGGCGTTGTCAATCGGAGGAATTTTGAAAAAAGGGGAGAGGCAGGAATTTTTAAATAAATATATATTTAAATAAATTTAATATTCCTATGCTACAAGCTACGAATAGAAAATATATTTTTGGTATTTCCGAAATTAAACAAGTAAAAACGGGGTTTATATACCCTCCACCATGGATTGCATTCCACAGAAGTTGTCGGTTTTCGTAGAAGTGCAGTATTATTACAGGAAAATATAATTTTTTATAGCCAAACCAAAGCAAATACAAAAATAATTTTATAAATAAATATAATATTTTAATTATTTCAAACCATCATTTATTTCAAATCAACAAATAAATATTCTTATATTCATATTTTCAAAAATCTTAAATATCATAAATATTGGTAGATAGTGTTTGCTACAGTTGGTTGTATTTCCATTCTATTTAAGTTCCAAAAGTACAAATTTTGAAAATCCATTATCAGACGTACATTGTGCAAAATAACCTAACTTCATGATTCAATCAATTTTTGCCGTAAAAGAAAAATTACGAATTTGGAAAAAAACTTTTTATTTTGCGTGTATATGCAGTCAGAGGAATGTATACACCGAATTCCATGATTCCAGCTGAGCCCAATTGGTTGGTACCATTTTTACCTCCTTGACATTTCTACGCAATTAGAATTTCATCATTCTAGCTGTAGTCGTTTAGTTGGTACTATTTTTATCCCTTGAAAAATCCATTTATTTTCCGTGTCTACGCAGTCAAAGGAATGTGTACTCCGAATTTCATGACTCTAGCTGCGGTCATTTGGTTGGTACTATTTTTATCCCCTTTTTCTATTTTGACCCCAAAAAGTACGAATTTCAAAAAATCAGTTTATTTTCCGTGTCTACGCAGTCAAAGGAATGTATACTCCGAATTTCATGACTCTAGTTGCGGTCTTTTGATTGGTACTATTTTTATCCCCTTTTTTCATGTAAACCCCAAAAAGTACGAATTTTGAAAAATCCGTGTATTTTACTTGTCTATGCAATCAGAGGAATGTATACACCGAATTTCATTATTCTAGTTACAGCCGTTTGTTTGGTACCATTTTTATCCCTCTATTCCCATTTTACCCCTTAAAAGTACGAATTTGAAAATAATACTTTTATATTATGTATCTACTCAATTAGAGGAATGTACACAGCGAATTTCGTGTTTCTATCTGATGTCGTTTAATATGTACCATTTTTATCCCTTTTTTGCCCCATTTCACCCCCTACAAATAAGAATCACTTTATGGTGCACGTTTTTGCTATAAGGGGAATGCGCATACCAAATATCAAACAAATATAAACAGAAATATTGAGAAAAACATGCTTAAATACGCTAAAATATTGAGGGTTTATTATGGGTATTTTTAGTCCTTGCGAGGGAAAAAATTTTCCTTTTGGGCCGATTTCGCCCCGTTTCAATCCCAACCGATCTACGACTATAAGACGCATTTATGGAAAATTTCAACGTTCTATCTCCTTTCGTTTAGATGCTAGCGTGCTTTCAACAGACGGACGGACGGACGGACATGGCTAGATCGTCTTAGATTTTTATGACGATCATGAATATATATACTTTATAGGGTCTCAGGTCGATATTTCAAGGTGTTACAAACGGAATAACAAAGTTAGTATTCCCCTATCCCCCAGGAGGTGGAGGGTATAAAAATATATATTTAATGTGTCTTAAGGCCTTCTATATTATACACACAGAAAACTAATGAACTAATCTCTTGTTTAATTCAATTAAAAAATCCAGTAGTTTTCCCCCTCCCAAATAAAATTATTCCCAATTCCATTTATATCGTATCAAAGATATCTCCAACTTTAACAAAAATAAATAAGTACAATTTAATATTAATAAAAATATATAAAAAAAATATATAAAAGAAAACGCTTCAAATTAAATATGTGTAAACACGTCCATTATTTCTCCAACTTTTACAAAAATAAATAAGTACAATTTAATATTAATAAAAATATATAAATAAAAATGATTCAAATTAAATATGTATATTCTAATAAACACGTCCATTATTTCTCCAACTTTAACAAAAATAAATAAGCACATTTTAATATTAATAAAATTAAAACAATTCAAATTAAATATGTGTAAACACGTCCATTATTTCTTTTGTAAGGGGAAAAAGTATACAAAATTCCACCCCTTATAATAATAATAGTAATAAAAAACTATAAACTTAAGACACATTTAATGTTTAATTTCTCCACAAATCGTTCGTGTGAAATGTGTCGTGACCTTTTTTTCTCTCCTTGAGCTCCTGTAATTTTAGGGGGGGGGGGGGGGGTTTCATTCTGCGTTGTTGTTTAATTTCGTTACTTAAATCTCTACAGAAAAAGGTATTATTTATTATTAATTCATTCAAGTAGAAATAACAATAATAAAATATTTATGGTTCTTTTTTTGTGTGTTGTTGTTGTTGACCATTCAAACGATAATACTTTTAATTTCATAAAAATCACGTAGACCTCTTTAGTGTGGTGTTGAGATTTTGAATAGTTGTCGCACCGATTTATGACAGGAAAGGCAAGGCGAAAAAAAGATGAATACTTAGTTGTGAGTGAGATTAATTTTTGTTTGGTTTTTGCAGTTTATTTAGAGGAAGACCCTAAATCCCAAAAGGATGAAATACGAAAAAGGATGGGAAATATTTTTAGGGGAGTACAAAGAAAATCAAAAATCTAAAAAACAAAAATTAAATCAACTTTAGGATTTGCAAATTTCGTGCTTAGTAAAAAAAAAACAAAATCCTCATTTTCCGGATTTTGGTATTTTTTTATGTAGTTCGACTGGTGAAATCCGGCCAAAGTGGATTTGGGGCGTATATCAGAATAGAGTATACAAATTTGGAAGAGAGACAATAATGCTGCCAAGTTAAAGTGGCACCACAGCCTAAATCTTAGTTGAATTGTGTTAAATGATTATATTATGTTTATATCTGGTACAATTTTATATGTAGGGTCCATATCTGAATGCAGTATAAAACAATTTAGAAGAGATGCAATAACAAATTAATCAATTAATAATAAATTAATCGATTTTGATTACCTTTCGCGTTAAAAATAGCAATGCTGCCCAATTTTAATATTGGCTGAATTGTGAAAAACGATGATTTTATTCGAATATCTGCTACCACATTTTGTTGAAAATTTCCATCTTTCGCTTTATTTTCTTCAATTTTGCCTTTAATGTAAAAATGCTGCCTTGTTTTAAACCGAAATATTCAACATGTTGCATCTGAATAGGACAAATAAGAAACGTATACTCATTTTACTGAATTGATTTATCACTTTGCTCTCCTCTTTGCTTTTACTATTTCAACACTAAATCATGTAATGCTGCCAAGTTTCGTGTCAAATACCCAAAACATTGCCTTTGAATAGAAAAGAAATTTAAACATATTTTACTGAAGTGATTCTCATAGGGAATTATTTTTAATCTAGTATTTCCCCTTTCTCTAGTTTCAATGCTGCCAAATTTTAAGATGAAATTTTAAAAATGTTAATTTTGAGCTAGAGACTTTCTACTTGACTTATTTCCACCGGGATTTATTTTAAATGAATCACTTTTGATTACTTTTCGCGTTAAAAATAACAATGCTGCCCAATTTTAATGCGAAATATTTAAAATATCGCCTTTGAATAGATCCTAGAGTTTTTGTACTTCATTTTTTTTCTTTTTGATTTTTGATAAATCCTCGTTTTCAATAATTTCCAACATAAAAGTAACAATGCTGCCAAATTTTAAGATGAAATATTTCAAAGATTGCATTTGAATTGATCGTAGTCTTTCTGCTGAATTTAGCTTAATTAATTTATTTAATTTAAGTGTATACTCTCTCATACTTAGCATAATGATGATGATGATAATAATAATGGATTTTTGTTAAAATAATCAATTTAGCTTAATTTTGGAATTAAAGGTAACAATGGTGCCAACTTTTAAGACAAAATTTCCAAAATGTATGTCATTGTACTACTCGAAAAGAATTTCTACTGTATTTATATTCTCTTTGATTTTTATTAAATTATCGTTATCGAACATAAAAGTAAGAATGCTGCCAAATTTTAGTCGAAATATTACCCTGACATTGACAATAGAGATACTTTGTACAGCATTTATTTTCTCTTGGATTTTTATTATATCCTCTTTTTCTATAATTTCCAGCATAACAGTAACAATGCTGCCAAATTTTAAGATGAAATATTTCAAAGATTACATTTGAATTGATCGTAGTGTTTCTGCCGAATTTAGTTTCTCTTGGATTTTTGTTAAAATAATCAATTTAGCTGAATGGTGCCAACTTTTAAGAAAAATTTACAAAATATTATCATTGTACTACTCGTAAGGAATTTCTATTGTATTTATTTTCTCTTTGATTTTTTATTAAATCATCGTTTTCATTAATTTCGAACATAAAAGTAAGAATGCTGCCAAATTTTAAGACGAAATGTTACCCTGACATTGACAATAGAGACTTTTTACAGCATTTATTTTCTGTTGGATTTTTATTATATTCTCGTTTTCATTAATTTCGAACATAAAAGTAAGAATGCTGCCAAATTTTAAGACGTAATATTCAAAATGTTACCATTGTAATAATCTTAAAGACGTTCTGCTGAATTTATTTTCTCGGGGATTATTGTTTAGCCCTACTTTTCATTTATTTCCAATGTAAAAGTAACAATGCTGCCCAGTTGTTTGTAGAAATATTAAAATGATTGCCTTGATAATGATCGCATTGTATTTATTTTCTCTTGGATTTTTGGTAGATTAATCAATTTTGATTCATTTTCGCATTAAAGGTGCCAAATTTTCAGAAGAAATATTCAAATTATTGCCTATATGTTGAAGTAGATAAGTGCTGCCAAGTTTTTATACGCACTATTTAAATCATTGCATCGATAGTGATCAAAGAGAATTTCTATTGAATTACTTTCACTTGGATTTATGTAAAATTCTCGTTTTTTAGTAATTTTTGATTAAATGTAAAAATGTTGCCAAGTATTTTGTCGAAATATTTAAATTATTGCATCGATAGTGATCAAAGAGAATTTCTATTGACTTACTTCACTTGGATTTATGTAAAATTCTCGTTTTTAGTAATTTTTGATTAAATGTAAAAATGTATTGAATTACTTTCACTTGGATTTACGTAAAATTCTCGTTTTTAGTCATTTTTACTTATATGTAAAAATGCTGCCAAGTTTTTTGTCGAAATATTTAAATTGTTGCATCGAGAAGAGAATTTCTATTGAATTACTTTCACTTGGATTTACGTAAAATTCTCGTTTTTAGTCATTTTTACTTATATGTAAAAATGCTGCCAAGTTTTTTGTCGAAATATTTAAATTGTTGCATCGAGAAGAGAATTTCTATTGAATTACTTTCACTTGGATTTATGTAAAATTCTCGTTTTTAGTAATTTTTGATTAAATGTAAAAATGCTGCCAAGTTTTTTGTCGAAATATTTAAATTATTATATTTAAATTAATCGCAGAGTATTTCTATATTGAATTAATTTCTCTTAAATTTTTGTAAAGTGATCGTTTTGATAAATATTCGGCTTAAATGTAACAATGCTACCAAGTTGTTTGTCGTAATATTCTAAACATTACCTTTGTATTGAGAGAAAATCACATAAGAATATTTACAGAATTTATTTCTTATTAAAATATTGGATCTTTCAATTTATTGGATCACTGACTACAGACAATGCTACCAAGATGATGTATCACCGCTGCAATATCCAAAAACATTTATCAAAGGTTTAAAGTGTAAAATTGCTGCCAAGTTTTTTGTCGAAATATTTAAATTAATCGCAGAGAATTTCTATATTCTCTTACATTTTTGTAAAATGATCGTTTTTTTAAATATTCGGCTTAAATGTAACAATGCTGCCAAGTTTTTTTGTCGTAATATTCT
The DNA here is from genome assembly GCA_947397865.1 of Polietes domitor. Taxonomy (NCBI): domain Eukaryota; kingdom Metazoa; phylum Arthropoda; class Insecta; order Diptera; family Muscidae; genus Polietes; species Polietes domitor. The sequence continues at coordinate 20,783,594 of OX377622.1, read as the reverse complement.
TAACATTACCTTTGTATTGAGAGAATATCACATAAGAATATTTACAGAATTTATTTCCTATTAAAATATTGGATCTTTCAATTTATTGGAACACTGAGTAAAGGCAATGCTACCAAGTTGATGTATCACCGCTGCAATATCAAAAAACATGTATCAAAGGTTTAAAGTGTACTTTTACACTGAAAATTCGTCTCATAGACCTGTGATAAATGTTTTTGGATACGGCTGCAAGGCTTTTAGAGACATTTCATAGAATTTATTTCCTTTTTAGTTTTTATATTTTTTCCTCTATTATTCTTCCCTTTCTTATTTATAATATTGAATTGTTGCTTTGTTTCGCATCATGTGTTGCCCTTAAAAATGCTCCCCCTTTTTACTGCGCCGCCCTTGTGTTTACGTCTCCTTCCTTTTTCTCCTATGTATGTCTCAATGTGTGTTATGGATTTTGTTATTAGCAAATGCCATTAACTCGATGGTGTGATTTCTTATGAACAATTTGAATTTGAATATGTATTTCAGTTTCAAATCATATTTCCTCATTTTTTTTTCGGCAACTTCACCCCCACAGCACACTCTAGAGACTCGCCAAAGTAAAACGGCGGTTGTCTTTTGGTTGGTGGTTGGTTAATTTCATTGGAATACGGAATATAACAAAGTAGGAGAGAAGAAGAAGAAAAAACTGAAAACAAAGAATTACATTAAGCAATCAAAATAATCATAATCACTTCACTAAAAATAAATTTGATTCTTAATTTTTTCTCATTCTTATGCTTCTTCTTCTTTGTGTTCTTTGTTTTTTTTTTTTGCTTTTTGAAGTGGAGTAATAAATACATCTATCCAGCAAATCAAACACACTCCAAAATATGGCCATTAAAATTCAAAATACCATCTGGAGCAATGGACGGACGGACAGACGGTTGGTCGGACAACATCATGAGGAAAATTATTCATAACAAACATAACAACACACCACACTCACTGGTTGAATGTCGGAACAAATGTGTTCGTTCATACGTTTATAAACACAATTGAAATGGTTTTGCTTAAATAAAATAAAATTAACAAGAATGTGATACGATCACAAATATACAAAAGTTTGTCTATGGGGATGTGGGATGTGGGGGTCGTCTGAAACAAACATATTGATTTTGTCGGTAGGAAAAGAGGAAGAGGCCCATGCTACTCGACACTCGTAAAAGTGCTTATTCCGATACATTATAATTTAATGGGGTTACAAAATGATTCTTTTCAACATAAACAACATTTGGCATTTGTGGGCTTATTTTGTTGTTAGCTCGATATGTGTCATTATTATTTTTTTTAATTTTGAGGAGGATTTTTGAAAGGCTTTTTATATGAAAAAAAAAACAAAAAATTTGATTTCTTTGCAACAATAATTGCCAATAAATTAAATTATTATTTTTTTTTTCAGATTCTAAAAATATTTATCATTACGACCATTTGCTAAAGAATAGCCTTTATTAATGTTAGTGTTAGAGGTTGTCTGAGTGTCAAAATTCATACATACTGGTCGTTCGTATATATTTGTTGTTATAAAAATAAAGTTTTTTTGAAATGTTAATGAAATATTGCTTTTGAAATGTCTAATGGTATTTTAATGGAGATACTAATCTGGGATACCAAAAAGGCATATATCATCGTCGTGAGTTTTAATATCAGGCTTTATTTCGAAACTATATACTACTGACTTCATCTATATAATGAGAAACTAAATTCCACCAAAGTTGCATTTTTATGTTTACATTTGACAATTAGCAGTCGAATGAAAATTATTTTCAGACAATGTGCAGATTAAGTCGTATAATTTTCGTATGGAAAAACTCGAGTTTACAGAGTATCTCGCATAGTTTTCTTATGAGATTCGTTTTCTTATGATGTGACAATGGGTCAGAAAATTCAGGTTTGAGAGAATTCTTCCGGCGATGAGCAGACATTGTCGCCTAATTTTCATTTAAAAAAATGTTTTCGGACAATAAGCAGACATTGTCACATAAAACTCCAATGATTATGTTTAGACATGCATATACAGATCATGGTGCATATTTTTAAAAAAGACAAAGCAGACAATGATAATGTCGCCTAATTTTCGTTTGAAAAAAATGCAGACACAGATCAAGGTGCTTATTTTTTTTTAAATTTCAAAAAAAAATTCCGACAACGAACAGACATTGTCGCATAAAACTCCCATGATAATGTGTGGATTATGGTGCTAATTTTCGTTTGAAAAATTAAGCATCAAGATGCATAATTTTTAAAATTTTTCAAAATTTTCTTCCGACAATGAGAAGACATTGTCCAATAAAACTCCAATGACAATGTATGGTTATGTCGCCTAATTTTCGTTTGTAAAAATTAGGTCAGAAAATTCTGGTTTGAGAAAATTCAAAATTTTCTTCCGACAATGAACAGACTTTGTCGCATAAAACTCCCATAATAATGTGTAGATTATGTTGTCTAATTTTTAGATTGAAAATGTGCATCAAGGTTTATAATTTTTACAATTTTTCAAAAATGTTATCCGACATGAACAGACTCCAATGATAATGTGTAGATTATGTCGCATAATTTTCGTTTGCAAAATATGCATATACAGATTAGGGTGCATAATTTTTAAAAATTTTTAATTTTTTCCGACAATGAACAGACATTGTCGCATAAAACTCCCGTGATATGTTGTCTAATTTTTAAATTAAAAAATATGCATCAAGGTTAGTCATTTTAAAAATTTTCAAAAAAAATCCGACAATGAACAGACATTGTCGAATAAAACTCCCATGATAATGTGTAGGTTATGTTGTCTAATTTTTAGATTGAAAAATATGCATCAAGGTTAGTCATTTTAAAAAATTTTCAAAAAAAAAATCCTACGATGAACAGACATTGTCGCATAAAACTCCAATGATAATGTGTAGATTATGTCGCCTAATTTTCGTTTGAAAATATGCACATAGAGATCCAGTTATATAATTTTTAAAAAATTTCAAACTAAATTTCCGACAATCAGCAGACATTATCGCATAAAACTCCCATGATAATGTGTAGATTATGTCGCCTAGGTTTTAGATTAAAAAATATACATCAAGGTTTTTTATTTTTTAAACATTGACAAAACAAATTTCCGACAATCAGCAGACATTGTCGAAAAAAACTCCAATTATAATCGAAAAAAAATTTGATGTATATTTTATCAATTATCATTTAAAAAAAAAAATTAAAAAGTTTTACGACAATGAACAGACATTGTCGCATAAAACTCCAGTGATAATGTATAGATTATGTCGCCTAATTTCCGTTTGATAAATATGCATATACAGATCAGGGTGCTTAATTTTTATGTATAATTGGGCAAACTTTTGAGCTGACAAAAGTTTGGACATTGTGCAGACTAATCGCTAAAATATCGAATGATTACTGATTTTTTTAAAAAAAGTCGTTACACTTGAACCGTCTCCATATAAGAGAAACTTTAGGCAAAGTGGAGTTAATTGCCGATTTTAGTTTTTCATTTCCTTTTCACAGGACTACAAAATTCCAAAGGATACAATTTTTTAAAAATTATTTTAAACACTTATTCTATTATTTATTTATTATTTTAAATACTTATACTTACCCTATGATAACGTCGTTAGTGTCAAATTAAAGAGGAGAATATCTGTTAAAAATACTTTAAATTTTATGCTTCTAGCTGTATTAGTTTAGCTTTTATCTATCACGTTTAATCTCTATTTCATTCATAATTTACTTTTTAAGAGGGAAAACTTGAAATGGTTGTAAACAATTTTTCAACAATTATTTTAAATACTTATTTGCACGCTATGATAACGGCATTAATGTCAGATTAAAGAGGAGAATATCTGTTAAAAATATTTCAAATCTTAAGATTCTAGCTGTATTAGTTTAGCATTTACAGCCATTTCAAGTTTAACCCTTAGTTTATTTTGTTTACTCATATTTTAGAGGGAAAATTTTAAATGCTTGTTAATCCTAAACTAATATAGGTAGGAACTTGCAATTTGAAGTATTTTTAGCACATTCCGTCCTCTTTAATTTGGTATTTATAGCGGTATCATAGTATGCGAATAAGTATTTAAAATAATTGTTGTATCCTGTGGATGAGGAAATAAAAAACTAAAAACGCCAATTAACTCCATTTCGCCTATAGTTTCAGACGTATATCATGTGGTTATTTCGCTCCCTATGATAACGGCATTAGTGTCAAATTAAAGAGGAGAATATTTGTTAAAAATATTTTAAATCTTAAGATTCTAGCTGTATTAGTTTAGCATTAACAGCCATTTCAAGTTTAATCCTTAGTTTATTAATTTTATTCATGTTTTAGAGGGAAAATTTTAAATGCTTGTTAATCCTAAACTAATATAGATAGGAACTTGCAATTTGAAGTATTTTTAACACATTCTGTCCTCTTTAATTTGGTATTTATAGCGGAATCATAGTATGCGAATAAGTATTTAAAATAATTGTTGTATCCTTTGGATGAGGAAATAAAAAACTAAAAACGCCAATTAACTCCATTTTGCCTATACCTTCACACGTATATCACGTGGTTCAGGTTTTATATGGACTGTCGGACAGTGTTGTTTAAAATATTTTCCAAATAAATAAGAATGATTCATCAATACAAGCAGTTGAAATCCTATTCCCCCGTCATATCTGTATTAATAAATTTCGTTCGAAAATTCCTTAAAATCACAATTTATATTCAATACCATCCACAATACAGACAAAAACAAATATAAATCTATATGAAAACATTTTGCCACAAATAAAAAATCCAAATTTATATGTTTTTGAAACTGATTAAAAAAATAAATTATGTCGAAGGCGCCAACGGAATAACCTAAAAAACAGAGAAGAAGCGCAACATAAACGCCCGCCAAACATCAAAGATTTCGAAGCATAGAATAGAAAAATCACCGATATAAATACTATATGGAATAATTGAAATCGAAAGAGGAGAAACGAAAGCACACAATGAGCCAGCCACAAATCTATGAACAAATGGATGGACGGAGGTCGGACATATGAATGTTGCAGAAAATGAATGAATCGATGGATGATATGGCCAGAGAGTATGGAGGAGAGTAGTAGTATGGCGTTTATAGTGGTGTCACAATTAAGATCTTTTATGGCAGATTTAATGCCATCATAGAGAACGATCTATTCAATATGTTGTTCATGTTCAATAACACACATAGCCAAACACACACATAATAGCTAATGTGGCATGGATGGGTGGATGGATGGCTGGATGGACAGACGTAGATCTCCCTCCAAAAGCTGTGTAATTTATCTCGCCCAAAGAGAGTACCGCCTGTGTTCTATCAATTCCGTTGAAGATGAAAAAGAATTAGAATTAGAGAAATACAAATAAAAATTGTACTAAAATACATTAATTTTTTTGTTTTGCTTTTGGTTAATAGATCACACATGTGATGCCAGGCCAGGCCGGGCCAGGCGGCTGGTATTAGTTGGTGGGCTTTGTGGCATCAATCTAGGAATCTTTTGGAGCTCATTTTCCTAATACTACGAATTGTAATCATAATATCGGAGCCATTTGTTTTAATAATTACAAAAACTTAAAGAATGAATGAGAAAAGAACACTTCGATCGACATGAAAGTAAAATACATTAAGATCCCTTAGAATGATAGATAGATGGATAGTGGGATAGATTTTTATATTGTGCTCAAACGTTTTATATTCCTCATTGGCTAATAACAATGATTTCTATTTTTCGTTTTTTAAATCTGTTTGTGTAATGTAGGCGTTTTACTTCTTCTTTTGTTTTCTCAAAAATCTGTTTTTTTTATTATTCCATCATTATTATCCAAAGCTCGTTTTGTAAAATCTCCTCGACAAACATGTTTTACATTGGCCATAATGTAAAATAATTAAGGTCAATAAACCAAGCTACATTCATACACATATGTATCTATAAAGGAATGTATAGGTCTTTTTGCTTTGTATGTATTTGAAACATTTGTCATCTGGCTCCGCCGAGAACAATAGCTTTTTATTGAGTAATTACATCAGACATTAACCATTTATTTGGTTTGGGTTTGTAGGTACTTTAACGTATACATTCCAAGAATTTTTGAAAATTAAATGGCCGAAATCATTTTTGTTAATAAAAGTATTGCAAGAGTAGCTTAGGAAATTAAATTGAAACTCATCTCAATTACAGATCAATCTAATAATATCACAATTCTATAATATTGTCAGTATTTGATACCATATGACACTGGCTTTTTTCAGAGAATTTTCTAAAATTGTTCCAATGAATTGGAAGCGAATAAATATATTTTTTTTTTAGTTTTTTTCGTTTGTGTTTTTTTGTCTGTAATAAATATTTGATTTGAAATGGGATATTGTCCTGGCTCAAGACCATTTTGCATCTATATTTAATAAATGTCACCATGCCATTTGTAAACAAATTTGTATTCTATAAAATATAGATGCAAAATGGTCTTGAGCCAGGACAATAACCCAGTTCAAATGAAATAAATATGAAATTTGTAAACGAATGGGTTTTCCCATTTTCAGTAAATCAAAATAGAAAAAAATTAAAAAATATAATAACCATATTTAATTTAATACACAGAGCGACAATTTTACATTTATTTTACTGGACCTGGCCATAAAAATCATATACATATGAAACAGGAGATTGTATGTAAAAAAAAACTGTGTACTCAGTTTTCCATTTGGTGATATTTTTCTCCGTTTTACTTTTAAATTTATTTTCGTACTTTTTACGAGGCATATAAAGTCAACATGGGTATCAAATGAAAGAGAAGAATATCTGTAAAAAATACTTCAAATGTCATGCTTCTATCTATATTAGTTTAGCATTAACAACCAAGTCGAAAGAAAATTCTCTGGAGATAATGCACATGGAACATGGAAAAACACTTCAGAGAATGTGCAGACATTATCGCATACAATTCGAATGAGAATTTTTAATAGTAGTTGAAATGTTGCAAAACTCTCACTGAAAAAAGTTATTCAGAAAATTTCCAGACTTTGTCGCATAAAATTCGAATAGGAATTTAAGAGAAAACATTTCTTTAGAGAATTTCCAGACATTGTCGCATAAAATTCTAATGAAAATTTTAAAAAATATAAAATTTCAGTTTCAAAAAATTTCTTCAGGGAATTTGCAGACATTATCGCATAATATTCGAATGAGAATGTGAAAAGTAAAAAAAAATCTTCAATGAATATTTGAAGAATAAAAATTTCCGTTTCAAAAAAATTAAAAATTTCTTCAGAGAATTGAGAATTGAAGAGTAACATCCTAGTTTCAAAAGATCAAAAATTTCTTCCGAGAATTTGCATAAAATTCGAATGAGAATTTGAATAGTATGTCACAAAATTCTCGCTTGAAAAAAATCCAAATTTAATCAGAACAATTTCAGACATTATAACAATTTATTAAAAGATTTTACAGACATTTTCGCATAAAATTCTAACGAAAATTTAAAGAATAAAATATTTCCGTTTCAAAAAAAAATTTCAGAGAATTGCAGAGTAAAATCCTAGTTTCAAATAATCAAATTTTTTTTCAGAAAATTTGCAGACATTATCGCATAAAATTCGAATGAAAATTTGAAGAATAAAAAAAATATGTTAAAAGACATCAAGAAATTGAGAATTGAAGAGTAAAATGCTAGTTTCAAATAATCAAAATTTTTTTCAGAGAATTTGCAGACATTATCGCATTTCTTTATAGAATTTCCAGACATTGTCGCATAAAATTCTAATGAAAATTTTTAAAAATATAAAATTTCAGTTTCAAAAAATCAAAAAATTTCTTCAGGGAATTTGCAGACATTATCGCATAATATTCAAATGAGAATGTGAAAAGTAAAAAAAAATTCTTCAGTGAAAATTCTAATGAAAATTTGAAGAATAAAAATTTCCGTTTCAAAAAAATCAAAAATTTCGTCAGAGAATTGAGATTTGAAGAGTAAAATCTTATTTTCAAAAGATCAAATATAAAAATTCGAATGAGAAAAAAAATCAAATGACAAAATTCTCGCTTGAAAAAAATCCAAAATTTAATCAGAGAAATTTCAGATATTAAATTCGAATGAGAATTTGAGGAAAATGTCGCAAGATTTGCATTTGAAAAAAAATAAAAATTTCTTCAGACAATTTGCAGACATTATCGCATATAAAAGTCTAATGAGAATTTGAAGAATAAAAAATCTTCTTTGAAAAGAAAAATAAAATTTTCTTCAGAGAATTTACAGACATTATCGTTGCAAAATTCTAGTTTCAAAAAATTCTTCATTGAATTTGCAGACTTAAAATTGCAATGAAAATTTGAAGAATACAATTTCGGACAATTTACAGATATTCTCGTATAGAAATTGAGTTTTGTAAATCGCAGTATCTACAAATCTTCTATGCACGCGATAGAAAAATATGAGAAGGAGATCATGTGACGTCTAGAAATCCTCTTTATATCGAGCTAGGTCCTAGAAATTTCGTACACATCTCTGCTATTGTTAAAATAGATCAGAGAAAAGGTATTTGTTTAAATCCGCCCACAACATCAAATGGAAAAAAACGTCATAAATTTCTTATTTAAATATATACATTAATAGCAAACATTACCAGTGACGTCATTTGGGTATACAATTAAATAAAAATTAGAAACACCTTTTTTATTTGTATTTTTTTGCAAATTTCAAAATATCAGATAAAAACCATTGTATTTTTGTAATCAGAGAATTTAAAGAATAAAATTGCAGACAATACTCGTATTGAGTTTTGTAAATCGCTCAATCGTGTCACAGGAATTCATCTTCTGCAAAGGGACTATCATTAATAATTTGTTAATATGATTAATTTCGTTTAAATGACGTTTAAAGACACTAGGAAATTGTTTTTCACCAGAATGACAGGTTTTGGTTTGATTTTTCAACCCTAACCTTCTAAGAAAGGAGCATATATCTGATAACATTTATCAATTGTAAATAATTTTTGATATTTACCTCATTTACCTTTACTTATCTTGATTTGTGAAATGGAAGTGGACAATATATATATATATAACTCAGGTGTCATAACATTTCATATTCTACACTGAATCCTCTCCTCATTTGTTTTTTCTCCTTTCCCACATCCTGGCTAACATTATCCTTACATCCAGACAATGGAAAGTTTTCAAGCAAAACTTTATCCAATGGCTGGTCCTTAGACGGGAAACTGAATTCATTTGTAATGCAAAGTAGCGAAAAGTTCATTCGCCTTTAGTCCTCTGCAGCGACAATACAAAAAATACAAGCACAGCGAAAGAACATTGATAGATAGATATTTTTCGAAAATCCACAAATGAATTCATGACCAGTGAGAGAGAGAGAGAGAGATTCCACACCATAAGAATTGTAATTGGAATTGAAATTGAAAAGTAGCAATGTCTTTTTAACAAGAGTTTTGTTTGGCTTAAAGTGAATTTCAAATCCGCTTTTCGAGCACCAATCACAAAGTCCCCTTTCCCCCGAAAATACAAAAAAACACTCGCACACACAAAAACTGTCATACTACCAGATTTATATGTATCTAAATGTCAGTACGTTTGTCTGTGCGTATACATTAAACAACACTTTTGAGTTACATTTTAGGTCCGCAGATAGATACTCGAATTGGTCGGTCGGTCGGTCGGTGGGTCGGTATCTGGTAAATATACTTTCCAAGTACAAGACATAACGTAATTCAACTCATTCTTTGTTGTTGTTGTTATTATCGTTAACTGAAGTACTTAAAGTTTAGCCCGAACAACAACAAGAAAAACAAAATATATGATGTGGGTTACTTTTGGTTTGGTAAGTCCGTCTGTCCGTCCAACCATCCATCCATTTGTACCACTGGTTTGGTGTAGCTGCTGCTGCTGATGATGTTGTTGTTGCTGTTGTTGTTGTTCTTTGATAGATTTAATACTCTCCATACGCCATAATTTCATTCGTCATTTGTTTTTGTTTAATTTAATACCAAAAATACCCGAAAAAAGAAAACCAAATCAGAAATAAACAAATTTCAAATATCAAAATTTGAAAGAAAAGAAAGAAACGACAGCAGCAGCGTGTTTTGTGGGATTTAGGCGACCATCGTGGCAGCCGCCTCCACCGCTGCTCATATGGGTTGGTTCACTTTTAATGGTTATAATCATAAACTTTATTTTATACAAAAAAACAGAGATTTAAATATGGTTTCATTAAAACAAAATAATGAAAAGTATTCTCCCCCTCCCCACTCCACAAAAAAAGAAAAAAAAAACAAGATCTATTGGTCTATAGACATACATACATACATGAGAGTACGCACAATTAAAATGATAGGAGGGGGAGGGCGGTGGATACATTAACCGTGGTTTTGTTATAAAAATTATTTCGCTGTCGAAGAATCACACTCAGCACAGTTCAATGACATGCCACGAAAACAAGATTCAAAGTGGTACAACTGAATAGCTACAATCCTTAAGATAATAAGAGGAAAGACTCCTAAGGGAATTCACTTCTTGCAAAAGAAATTGTAACTCATCTGAGGGAAACGTCGTTCCAAGACTACACCTTGAAAAATAATCGCCCCAAGGAAAGGTATTTGTTTCAATAACTTTAGATTTGGCTCAAACTCCAATTATTATTTATTAGAGACAATATTTTGAAAACAAAAAAATCTATATATAGAGTGATTTTTTTGAGGTTAGGATTTTCATGCATTAGTATTTGACAGATCACGTGGGATTTCAGACATGGTGTCAAAGAGAAAGATGCTCAGTATGCTTTGACATTTCATCATGAATCGTCTTACAAACGAACAACGCTTGCAAATTATTGAATTTTATTATCAAAATGCGTGCTCTGTTAAGAAAGTTCATTGCGCGCTTCCATTTTATGGTCAGTTTAATCGACCCACTGAAGCGGCTATTCGGGCTATTGTGACTAAATTTCGCACCAAATTTACATTGTTGGACATTAAACCACCAACACGCTTACGTAGAGTGCAAACTGAAGAAAATATCGCAGCTGTATCGGCCAGTGTTAATGATGACCACCAATTTTCGATTCGTCGCCGTTCGCACCAATTGGGTCTCTGTTACTCAAAAACGTGGAAATGCCAAAATTGGACTAAGCGGATGGACCACCTAAGACGCAGCCGCGGTCAACATTTAAATGAAATTATCTTCAAAAAGTAAATGTCATGGACCAATCTAACGTTTCAAATAAAGAACCGATGAGATTTTGCAAATTTTATGCGTTTTTTTTTTAAAAAAAGTTATCAAGCTCTTAATTAAATAGAACACCGTGCGACACCACTCTTTTGGATCTGAGCAGACTAAATACACATGAACCTAGAGGTCGTATGCGTACTCAGTTTTTTTTCATTTGATAATCTTTTCTCTTTTTTACAGGACATTTAATTTCCAAAGATTATAGATGTTTTTATAATTTATTTTCATACTTTCCCGGGTCATGTAAGGACAATATGGGTATCAAATGAAAGAGTAGAACATCTGCTAAAAATACTTCAAATTGCATGCTTTTATGCTAATATCTGTATTAGTTTAGCAATTTTAGGTTTCCCCCCTTAATTTATTTATGTGTTTACATTTTACATTTTTTACTGGTTGAAATGGTTATTAAAGGTAAACTAATACAGTTAGAAACATAAAATTTAAAGTATTTTTAACAGACATTCTTCTCTTTCATTTGATACACAGTGTAAGACTCCCAAAAGTATGCAAATAAAATAATATACGCCTCAATCAAGGTATTTGTTTCAATCACATATGTTTTATATGTTATATGCTTTAATAATTTATTTTCGTACTTCCTATATATATACTATAAAGGCGACTCTGGTATCAAACGATAGAGTAGAATATCTTTTAAAAATACTTTAAATTGCATGCTTTTATTTGTATTAGTTTGGCCTTAACAATCATTTCAGGTTGTTCATGTTTAGTTTATTCATGTTTTATATTTTAAGGGGGAAACTTGATTTTATTATTAATGCTATTAAGTACAGTTAGATGCATGAAATTTAAAGTTTTTTTTTAACAGATATTCTTCTCTTTCTTTACATGACCCGGGAAAGTTCGAAAATAAAAAAAATAATCGCCGCAAGGCAATTATACTTATACTTTTGAACAGACCCAAATCATTATTTTTTAGAGACAATATTTTCGAAAATTATTTCAATATATATAACACTGTGCGACAGTACTTTTTGAGCCGATATAAGCATCAAATAAAAGAGGAGAATATCTGTTAAAAATATGTTAAATTCCAAGCTTCTATCTGCATTTGTTTAGTATTAACTATCATTTCAATATAGTTGATTTAGTCTATTCATGTTTTTCTTTTTAAAGGGGAAAACTTGAAAGGATTATTAATACTAAACTAGTACAGTTAGAAACATGAAATTTAAAGTATTTTTAACTGATATTCTACACTTTCATTTGATATCCTTTGTATGACTCGCAAAAGTATGCAAATAAAAAATAATCGCCGCAATCAAGGTATTTGTTTGAATCACATATGTTTTATATGTTATATATATAATTAATTTTCGTACATTCCCGGATCATTTAAAGGTCATATGGGTATCAAATGAAAGGTAAGAAAATTAGTTAAAAATACTTCAAATTGTATGCTTATATCTGTATAACTTTAGGATTACCTTGCGTTTCAAATTCCCCCCTTAGTTTATTCATGTTTTACTTTTTAAGGGGGAAAACTTGAAATGGGTTTTAATGCTAAACTAATACAGTTAGATAAATGAAATTTAAAGTATTTTTAACAGACATTCTTCTCTTTCATTTGATACCAATGTCGCTATTGTAAGACTCACAAAAGTATGCGAATAAATTATGAAAACATCTATATCATTTGAAAATTCAAAAAAAGGAAAAATTATCAATAAATAGATTTTTTTCATTATAGTTATGTTATGTTGGTTTGAATACTAGTCTCATTAAATTTATATTGTTTTTCGTTATTTTCTAAATTTTGTTTTTTATTTTTTGAATTACATGTTATTTTTAAGCCATGACTAAACTCCATTCACACAATACGAGGAATTCTTCACACTCTGCTCTATATAATTGGAATATTCAAATGGCCACACAGCATTCAATATATAGAGTGAGAGAGAGAGGGAGACAGAGAAACAAAATCTATCATACTTAATAAGTCATTAACCCAATGACAATACTCGTATGTAGCTACGAACGTGTACTTATGTCTGTCTGTCTGTCGGTGAGCCATGTAGAGTTATTGAAATTTTCGTTACAATAACAACAACACCAAAATTGAAATATTTAAAATGCCGACAACAACAACAGCGGCAGCAGCTACAGCTACAGCAACAATTGCCATCAATCTTAAAGATTTTTGTTTTAAACAATTAATGCTTACTTTTTTATACAAATACAAACGAGCGAACGAGTGAGCGAATGAGTGAGTACGAATGTAAAATTTTGTGGATTTAAATACAGCCCAACAACAGATACATTTCTTTTTAAGCAACCAACCCATAACCGCTGATTCAATATAGACAGATAATAACAACAACAACAACGGCCAAATAAAAGACAAGCCATAAGATACGATACATTAACGCATAAATCTCCTACATTCAAAGATACATACATACATCTGTACATTTGTACATTTGTACAGATTTATAAAATAATCGTACATACTTTCAATCACTTTTATTGTAGCTGGTATCTGGTGCTACAACAACAACCACACTGCCAGCCATCCCCACCAAATTTGAAATTACATTTAAAGTTGAAAGAAAAAAAAAGAATTCATTTAAATTCGAAGAAATCGCTGGAAAAGGCGAGAGAATAATGAAAAGAAACCGATTTTTTCTCCGGTTATGCCTTCAAGTGCTTCATGATTTCTTTGTTTGGCTTTTTGGTCGTTGGGTGTTTGTTTCGAATCGATTTTTTTCCTTTTGGGATGTGATTAAAAAGCGAGTAGCGAGTGAAATAATTGTATGAACAAAAAACATTAAATATATAAAACAACACCAGCATCACCACCAAAAACTCAGAGATATAGACAGAAACGGAGAAGTAATAATAATAATCGTAACAATTAATAATCATATTCAAATTGTCTTCAGCTATTCGAACGTTCGTTCTTTCTAATTTGGTTCTAAAAGCTACATGAGCATAAGTGCCACATTTATTTATTTTGGTTTTGGTTTTGTTTCTGAGGGGTTTGTCTCCTCAGGGGGAAATAGTGGATAGACAGACAATGTATCCAATCGAAAGAACAGATGACATGGCAAATCTTAGCAAAAACTTAAACAAAATTGGCACAAGCAGCACCAAAGTACACTGAAAGAAAGCTTGTTATATACGTCATTGAACCGGAGATAAACAATAGGAAAATTAAAAATATGTATAAAAAACATAAATAAAAGAAATACAGTTAAAAACGGCAAAATTAAAAATCAATAAAATTATATATAAATAAAATATAATATTTGAAAAATTAAAAATATAACAATATATTAATAAAAAAATAAAAATAAACAGTAGAAAATAATTAAAATTAATACACAAAAAAGCAAACAAAAATAAAATAAAAAAAATTTACAGATTTTTATTTTTTAGTCGTGTAATTATAATAATAAAAATAATAATTTATTAGTTTTTATTTTTGTAATTATTTTTTTATATATTTCATCCCTGTATTTTGGTTAGAAAAAATATATAGAAATAAATACAGAAAAATACTAAATAATAAAATCAATAAAAAATTTAATCAAATACAATATTTACTAAAAAAATAAAAACAAAAAATTAAGAGTTAAAAAATAATATATAAAAATAACATTTTTATTGCTTTTTTTTCCATTTTTAGTGGTGTAATTTTATTCGTTTTTATTTTTGTAATTCATTTTTTATATTCTTTTTATATTATTTATCCCTGTATTTATTTATTGTTTATATATTTTTATTAATTTATTAACACTATGATAAAAAATTTAGAAAAAAATACCAAACTAAAAAATTAAAAACAAAAATAAATAAAAAATAATAAAAAACAATAACAACAATTTTTATATTGATTTTAACTTTGTTGTAATTTGTTATTCATTTTTATTTTTTGTAATTATTTTTTTATATTCTTTTTATAAATTATTATTTTTTTTTATTTATTTATTTTTATATATTTCTATTAATTTATTTATTTTTATAAATTGAATACTATTTTAATTGAAAAAATATATATTTATTTTTTATATATTTTTTATTAATTACTAATCTATTTTTATTTATTTATTTTTATATATTTTTATTAATTTATTTATTTTTATTAATTTATTATCAATTTAATTGAAAAAATATATAAAAAAATGCAAATAATAATAAATATATAAATTATAAGTCAAGGACAATATTAATTAAAAAATTAAAAACAAAAATAAATTAAAAAATAATATAAAAATAACAAAAAATTGTTATTGATTTTTATTTTAAGTGGTGCACTGTTTTATTCGTTTTTATTTTTATAATTCTTTATTAAAATATTTTTCCCTGTATATATATATATTTTGTAATTAATAAAGAGTGATTTTTTTGAGGTTAGGATTTTCATGCATTAGTATTTGACAGATCACGTGGGATTTCAGACATGGTGTCAAAGAGAAAGATGCTCAGTATGCTTTGACATTTCATCATGAATAGACTTACTAACGAGCAACGCTTGCAAATCATTGAATTTTATTATCAAAATGCGTGCTCTGTTAAGAAAGTTCATCGCACGCTTCCATTTTATGGTCAGTTTAATCGACCCACTGAAGCGGCTATTCGGGCTATTGTGACTAAATTTCGCACCAAATTTACATTGTTGGACATTAAACCACCAAGACGCTTACGTAGAGTACGAACTGAAGAAAATATCGCAGCTGTATCGGCCAATGTTAATGATGACCATCAATTATCGATTCGTCGCCGTTCGCAGCAATTGGGCCTCTGTTACTCAAAAACGTGGAAATGCCAAAATTGGACTAAGCGGATGGACCACTTGAGGCGCAGCCGCGGTCAACATTTAAATGAAATTATCTTCAAAAAGTAAATGTCATGGACCAATCTAACGTTTCAAATAAAGAACCGATGAGATTTTGCAAATTTTATGCGTTTTTTTTAAAAAAAAGTTATCAAGTCCTTAAAAATCACCCTTTTTTTTTAATTATATTAATTACAAAATATATAGAAATATATTCAGATAAAAAAATAAACGAA
The DNA here is from genome assembly GCA_947397865.1 of Polietes domitor. Classification (NCBI taxonomy): domain Eukaryota; kingdom Metazoa; phylum Arthropoda; class Insecta; order Diptera; family Muscidae; genus Polietes; species Polietes domitor. The sequence goes on along the minus strand of OX377622.1, from coordinate 20,767,277 downwards.
AAAATCAATAAAAAATTATAAATTATAAATCAAATACAATATTAACTACAAAAACAAAAAATAATTAAAAATTAAATAATATAAAAACTAAAATAAACTAAAATAAAAACACATTTTTATTGATTTTCTTTTACTCGAGTAATTTTTAATTTTCGTTTTTATTTTTAATTTTGTATTTTTTAATTTAGTTTTTATTTACATTTTAATCAATAAAAAATATATATAAATTAATACAGTGATAAAAATATAAAGAATATAAATCAAAAATGAATTACAAAATTAAAAATGTAAAATACTTTATATATTTTATCCCTGTATTTATTTATTTTTTATATATTTTTATACATGTTAATTAAAATGTATATAGAAATAAATACAGAAAAATGTTAAACAAAAAAATCAATAACAAATGTGTAAATTATTTTTTACTCGTGTATTTTTTATTTTCGTTTTTATTTTTTAATTTGGTATTTTTTAATTTATTTTAACCATCTTCATATATTGTTTGTACTTGTATTTATTTTTTTATATTTTTTTATTATTTTTTAACCTTCTTATCAAATATATATACGTTACTAAAATATAAAAAATAAAAAATAAAATATAAAAAAAAAACAAAAATATCGATTTGAAAAAAAATGTTATTTTTTGGTAACGATATATATATATTTATAACTATTTTATCTAAAACCCCTATGGGAAAATGAACTGTCACAAGAAAAGTCCTAGAAATGTTACCTCATGGATAGGGATCGGTCCAGGTTTTACCCCAAATATATGAAACACGATTTCGAAAAAATTGTCAGTTAAATCCTTTTAAAATTAAGGTAGCCGTATGTTTATAATTTCTCTAAGATTCTTTGCAGAAGATGCCGCCTTGCATTGATTTATAGCATTTTTTATGCTAAATTTCAGCTCAATTTTGAGAATTCCAAAAGATATTTAAACTAATTTTATTTCCAAAATACAAAAAACCCAAAAAGAACGTGCTAACAGCCTAATCCATCAACAGACATACAAACATACACATATATTCGCCATTGTTTATGCATACATACATATGTACGCAGCACTGTGCATGTCATTTATACATACAATTGTTTAAAGTTAACGATTTTTAGCCGAAAAATCAGTTAAAACCAACAAAATTTGTCAAATGTCTTGATGGTGGTATTAAATTTAATTTTCTAAAGTTTTGCTGTTATTTCTCGGCGGCTGTCACTTTTTTCCTGTACGTCTGTCTGTCTGTCCGTCCGCCTGGCTGGCTGCCTGCGTGCTTAGTTCAGTGACATTTTTCATCTGATTTCTCGCAGTTGTTGGCGTTTAAATTGTATGTGCCGTGTGTGAGTAGTTGTTTTTGTTTTTTGGTTAAGTACCTTAAACAATGTTTGTGGTACTTAGTTTTTTGTTTCCAGCCTTAGTTGGTTTTATTTCAGCTGTTTTATTTATGTATTTTGTTTCTTTCTCGCCAAAATTGCGTGAGCAGAGTTTGTGAAAAAAAAAAACATAGGAACGAACGAACGAACGACAGACGAACATCAAAATCAAAACGAAATTAAGGCGCGCATGCGTAGGTACATGTTAAAATACATATTTACGAGTTTATGAGGAACGAACGCAATGCGCACGTACCACAAGACAAACATGTTTTACGTTGGGGTTTTGTTAATACCTTAAACATTTATTTAGTTAGTGTTGTGTTGTTGTTGCTTTGAGAATTAATTTATTTCATTTATTGTGGATGTAAGTAATATGTAATATGACAATAGGTTTTTTTTGGGGGAAGGGGTTTCAAAAAAGTCTTATAGTCATATGGAATAATGGTTATGTAGGGCTTAAAGGGAACACAATTGGCATTGATGGAGTTAAGTTTAAGTCAGGGGAATTATTGAAACATAGCTGGGGGGGACTAAAGCAGATTACCATGTTTTGAAGTTTGAAGAGATCTCGCAAACTGACTTATTGAATATACCTTTAAAATGCAACAACAATTTTGCAGAAGGGCAGTATTTAATATTTTCTGCTGTATTTTTGACTTTATTTGGATCTATTTTTTATTTTTTACTAATATTCTAATATAGGGTCATAACATTTTGTTGAGTAGTTTTTTTTAGCCATGTTAAAAAAAGTATTATATCTGCATTTTGTAATTTGTTTTAAATTGGCCCGATGGCTTTGAATTACAAGTTGAAATAAATAAATCAAATCAAATCAACATCTATATTTCTCCATAGATTTTCTTCAAATAGGCCTTGTTTTATTCTTTTACATATTAAAAATAAAACAAAATATTCTGTTATCTAATTTATAAAGCAATTTTTCGCGATATTTAACCATAAATTAAAAAATATAGTTAAAAAAATTTAATAAGTTTAATAAGTTTTAATAAGCATCAAAAGTGCTGCCAAGTTTTTGAATAAATTGCATTTTGGGACAAAAATAGCACCAATTTGTTTGACAACAAAACAAAAATAAATAAAAAATGTTGGCCGAAAAAGTGCTGCCATTTATTAGTCATGTTAATATCTATCTTTGATAATTTAATATTTTTATATTTTTAGCAATGCTGCCATTTTTTAAGAAATTTAAATTTTGCGTGAATAATAGCTAAACTTTTTTGAACAGAACTACCCACGTCTATAAAAATATGAAATAAATTTAAAAAGAATATCTCTGATATTTTAATTTATTTTATATTTTTTATCGATGTTAGAAGTTCTGTTCAAAAAAGTGCTACCATTTATTGAAAAAATTACATTACATGAGAGAATTTCCATAGATATTTTTTATATTCTTATCAATGTTAACAGTTCTGCCCAAAAAAAATGCTGTCAATTTTTCAATTGGATTTTTTGCTTATCAATATTGGCAATTCTGCCCAAAAAGTGCTGCCTTTTTTGAAGAAATTACATTTTGCGAGAATTTTCTTAGATATTGCAATTTTTAATAATTTTATCAATGCTGTTTTGGCCAACAAAAGTGCTGCCAAGTTTTTAAAGAAATTGCATTTTGTGAGAATAATGAAAACACTTTTTGGAAAACAAAATACCAGTTCCTTTTAAATTGAATAACTCAAATATTTTAATTTAATTCATGTTTATCAATGTTTGCAGTTTATTTAAAAAGTACTGCCACTTTTGAGAATAATTTACATTTTGCGAGAATGTCCTTATTTTTTTATTTCAATTTTTAATAATTTGATTTGAACTGGGATATTGTCCTGGCTCAAGACCATTTCGCATCTATATTTAATAGAATGCAAATTTATTTACAAATGACATGGTGACATTTATTACTTGGCTGCAGACTACTACGATCATGATTTAGACCATGTCAAAAGTCTTTTCAAGTGGCTTCGCAGCAACTTTTCAACATCAAACCCGGCCTCTATAAGGAAATGATTCTCACAAACGAACGAGAAACACAACTCACTTGCCGAATTTGCGTTTAAAAAATCGCACCAAGTAATAAAGCATACATGCCATCTTACAAGCATCTGATTGAGTTGCATATGTAAGTATGTGTATAGTTATCCAGCAATACTCTGCCGTGCCAAGTTTTTTAAGAAATTACATTTTGCGACAAAAATGACACCACTTTTTTGGACAAAAATACAGGCACCGTTAAAAATATGAAATAAATTTAAAAAGGTTACCTCAGATATTTTAATTTATTTTATATTTTTATCACTGTTTGAAGTCCAGTCCAAAAAGGTGGTGCCATTTTTTGAAGAAATTACACTTTTTTGTAGAAATTTTATTTCTATCGATGCTGGCAGTTCTATCCAGAAAGTGCTGCAATTTTTTAAGCAATTTGAATTTTGCTAGAATATTGGCAGCTCTTTTTTGAACCACATCTATAAAAATATGATATAAATTTAAAAAGAATACCTCATATATTTTTATTTATTTCATATTTTTATCGATGTTGTTCAGAAAAGTGCTGCCATTATTCTCGCAAAATTCAAATTTCTTAAAAAATTGCAGCACTTTCTGGATAGAACTGCCAGCATCGATAAAAATAAAATTTCTACAAAAATAATATTTATAATATTTATTTAACAACATATTCATTGTGTCATCCTTGTAGCAGAATTCTTTAAGTCTTCCGTAATTCGTTCCTTTTTCCACATATAACTTCATCATTTGTTGTGAATCTTTCCATTTTTTTGCAGAAATTAAATTTTTCGATAGTTTTCTTAATTATGTGTTTTGCACTATATATGAGACAGTTGCGTATTTTTGAAATTTTAACTTATTTCTCAAAATAATCTTCTGGTGCTCCGATGCACTTAGCTCAGCGCTTAGCATTCTTGTAGTAGAATTTCTTAAGCTAATTCACGCTTGGAATTAGTCACTGGGGGGCTAGATCCAATTTAGGCTAACTTGGCATACATTTTGCCATTAATGTATTTAAGCTGTTTATGTTAACAATGAAGCCAAGTTGTATTAATAAACAAATTTCAATTAAAAGTAGAAGTAGAAGGTGTTGTTATAAAAATAAATTTTGAAAAAGAGAGGGAAGCCTACATAGTTCCTTCGGGTGTCAACGTAAAATAACAAATTCAATTTTTGTATTGAATTACTTATCCAAATCTTAATTCTATTGTTTTTATTCTTTAGCAAATTTGAAGAATTTTTAAATAAAATTTCTTGCAACATTTCGTCAATGATTGTTGTTTAAATTTATTAGGAGCGCCTTCCTATTTTTAAATATTTTTCTGTTATTTTAGTTCTTATTCCAATTCATTTATTTTCATTGTGAACTGTAGACCTCAAATTAACCCCAATTTTTAAACATAATTATTAATTCAACTCGAAAAAATCCACAAGGGAACCGAAACGTTCAAATCAAAATAAAATCTCTTGGTTATTTATTTTAAACTCACTCCATCATACTTCTCCTACTTTACTTCCCCTTCTCATTCTCCTGGTGAACTATATTTTCTAAACACTTGAAATTTGAAGTAGATCTTAGAATTTGCTTTGCTGCCTGCCTTGCTGCTTATGGATAGTTACGAGTGCGAGTATTTCAAAACCATTCAAAAGAATTCCCAAATACTTGAGATTTTGTTTCCCTTCGATTTCAAGTATCTGTGAAAGGGTGTGTGTATATATATGAGTGTGTGCGAATGTATGTGAGCAAGTGTGAATCTTGGAAAGAGTGTGTGTATGTGTGTGCGATTAAACCTAAAACTCAAACTCAACTTTATAATTATAATGTTAAGACAAATACAACCAACGTTATATATGTATATTTTTGAAAACGTTTTTGAATGCTGATGTGTGTGCTTGTGTGTGTATGTAAGTGTATGTTAACTGTGATGAATCTGAATATATTCCAATCTTATACCAAGTGATGCTGATGATGCTGAGAATGAATTTCATTTCATAATTTTTTACTTAATCATTCCAATTTTTGTTTTTTTTTTGCTTTACTAAATTGAACTTCTTTTTTTTTGAATGGAGTTACTATGGATTTCTTTGAAAAGAAAACAAGAATTGTTGGATGAGTTGTGTGTGTGTGTGAGTGCGTGTGGTTCGATGACATTTCGCTTTTTTTGTTTTCTCCAAATCATCATCATTATGTTCGTCGTAGTCATCGTCATCGTTTAAATGACTTTAGTGTTTATTTGTTTTACTTATAAAAATAACAACTTTTTTTATTATAATTTCCAATCTTTATTTTTTTGGTTTTGTGAAGTACAGGCAGACAAATAAATATGTGCATATATTTGAAGAGGCCAAAAATGGTGCGATGAAAACGAAATAACACTAAGTCTCACTCAAACCACTAGACATCGTCCAGGGTAAGCTTAAAGCAATTTCAAGTTTAGATTATAATGATAAGACTGTAAGCCAGTGTTGGGTTTATTAAATTAAGTAGGCAGCATTCTTGGTAAAGACTAAAAACAAAAACAAATATATTTGTACATTTCCAAGTTTCAAACTATGACTGTGAAAGTTTAGTTCTCTCAGTTTGTGATATTTTTTATTTTTTAGACAATCTAAGATATTTTTCTGAGTACATTATTACTCCAAATCTTTGCTTTAAAATTCAATCAACCGAAACTTTATTTTTTCTCGGTGTGTTAGGGTTTCTTGAAAAAAAGTGGTGCCATATAATTTTACAAGAAAAGACAATTAAACTGACATGTTGTTGTTATTTCTATAAAAAAATGATATTTCTGTTTATATTTTGAAAAAGGTTGTCATATATTTATGTGGAAGCTTTTATCTCTGTTTCTAAAATTACCAGAAAAGTAGTGTCAAATTATTTTAAGTTGTTACAATCTTCATTCTAAATTCAATTTGCTCTACATACGTCATATACCAATCATAGCTATAAACTTGTCGCTAAAATGTATATTTTTTACTTCTTTCACAAAAAGTGCTGCCCATAATTTATAATTGTCACAGAAAATACTATTTGACATCTTTATAAACCATAAATAAATATGATTTATGATCATAGCTATAAACTTGTCGCTAAAATGTATATTTTTTACTTCTTTCACAAAAAGTGCTGCCCATAATTTATAATCGACACAGAAAATACTATTTGACATCTTTATTAACCATAAATAAATATGATTTATGATCATAGCTATAAACTTGTCGCTCGAATTGTAGATTTTTTACTTCTGCCACAAAAAGTGCTGCCCATAATTTTTAATTGTCACAGAAAATACTATTTGACATCTTTATAAACCATAAATAAATATGATTTATGATCATAGCAATAAACTTGTCGCTAGAATGTAGATTTTTTACTTCTTTCACAAAAAGTGCTGCCCATAGTTTATAATTGTCACAGAAAATACTATTTGATATATTTATAAACCATAAATAAATATGATTTTCAACATCTATTTCAAGTTCATTGTTTAATTCTCGCGTTTGCAAACCCAAAGGTGCTGCCAATAAAAAATGTTTAAATAAATATTTAGTCCGGAATAAATACAAATATTTATTGTGATTGTAATTTTTTGTTTGTAGAACTCCTGTTAAGCTTTCCTAAAAGCCTTATTTACACTTGAACACAAAATAAACATCAATTGTATACATACGCGCTTATTAATATAGAAAATTTACAAAAAGTGATACCCATAATATCAACATGGGCACCATTTTTTCTCATTACAATTTGTCATTATCTTCATCATATTAAAGTTTGGTTTTTTAGTGGAAATTTATAAAAAAAAAAATAAAAAAAGTGATGCCCATTTTTAGATATATTTAATTACTATATTGATGATACTAAACTTTGGCCTGACTAGTGGAAATGTATATTTTTAGAACGAAAGTGTGTTCAATTGTTTAAAGATTGAGTCTAGTTCTAAAACTGCATTATTATACGCAAAAATGCTGCCAAGACTCCAGAAACAAGAGAAGATATGGAAGTTTGTACTTGCAAAAGCCAAAAACGTTGATGGTATTAACGTCTTATATGTTTTTGGTGGAGTAAATATAGTTTGTTAACAAATGCTTGATTATTTTTCTTTTCTTTTTAAAAGCCTTGTTTACACTTGAACATAAAATAAACATCAATTGTATACATACGCGCTTATTAATATTGACTTCCAATTGAATTTGGTTAGACGTTTGTTGCATTACCTCAAAAGTACTCACCTAAAAAGAGAAAAATAAGAACAAAAAATATTAGATACGGAAATATTGAATGAAAATAAATGTAATAAATATAATTATATAAAAATAAATATATAAATATAATATAAATATTATCATAAACGTCTCCATGTTCTCTGACTTCAATAGTTCGAATGTGTCACAGAAAAATCTATTCAAAGCCTACCGACAACGTTTCCCATGAGACAAAAATCTTAAAGAAAGCAGTGAGAAGCTAAGTAATAAATGTCACCATCCCATTAGTGAATGAATTAGCTTTCTATAGAAAGCAGAAGCAAAAGTGTCTTGAGCCAATAGAATATCCGAGTTCAAATCAGTTTTATTATATCTTGCAGCAGACTGCGATGAATCTTTAACACTTTTAAAACAATGGCATGTTGAAAATCCGAGTAACTGTCCCCATTAGAGAAAAGTGGTGCCAATTTTTTACAGGTAAATGATGATGGTACATTATTTATCATAATTTCAATAATATGTGGAATATTCAAAAAAAAAAAAATCAAGTAAAATTCGGAAATATCTCAACTTTTGTGAAAAAGTGATGCCAATTATATTCTATAAGTTATAACTTTTAATATGAAAAGGAAATAAATAAATTCGAAATAAATATTTGAAAACAATTTAAGTAAAAACTATATATGTAAAATGCAAGAATAACTCAAGTGTAGGGAGAAGGTGCTGCCAAATATATTCTGTAACTTTTAATTTACAATTTGTTTATATTGGAAAAAATATTCAAAATAATTTTAATAAAATGTTTGTATAAAATCCTGAAATAACTTAAATTTTAGTAGAAAAGTGCTGCCAATTATATTCTATATTTTATAACTTTAAATGTTTAATGAAAGTTTATATTCAAAATAAATATTAACAATAATTTAAGTAATATTATATATATATATATATATATATATAATGCGAAAATAACTCAAGTGTGAGAAAAAAGTGCTGCCAATTATATTGTATAACTTGAAACTTTAAATCTTATATTTATATTTAGACGTCTTATTCGTATCTTTAACTTGTGTTGGACATTATGCACAGTTTTATGAAAAAGTGATGCCTACTTTTAATGGTATATGATTCAATAAGTCTAAATTTTACATAATTTGAAATAAATTCAATATTATGTGAAATATTCGAAATAATTTAACTATAACGAATATATAAAATACGGAAATATCTCCAGATCTGGGAAAAGGTGCTGCCTGTTAGATACTCTAACTTATTAGTTGTAATTTTTAGTAAGTTTACATTAAAATAAAATATTCGAAATAATGTAAATAAAATGTAAATATAAAATCACGAAAATAACTCAAGTTACAGGGAAAAAGTGCTGCCAAATATATGCTGTAATTTGTAACTTTTAGTTTTTAAAGCAAGTTTATATTCGGAATAATTTTAATAAAATGTAAATATAAAAGTGGAAATAACTCAAATTTTGGGGAAAAGTGCTGCCAAATGTATTCAGTAATGTGACTCTTTTAGTTTTTAAAGCATGTTTATATTTGAAAGAACCTTATTAACGTTAATAATATGTATATAAAAAATGCGACAAGTTTGAGGAAAAAAGTGCTGCCCATTACATTCTATAATTTATTATTCCTAATTTCTAAAGGATGTGTATACGCAAAATAAATATTCGAAATAATTTAAATAAAATTTATATATAAAACTCAAGTTTGCGGAAAAAAGTGCTGCCAAATATATACTGTAATTTGTAACTTTTAATTTTTAAATGTAATTTACATGTATTCAACACTGTCTTATCTTTAACTTTAGTTTTAGGACATTTTGCGTAGTTTTATGAAAAGAGTGCTGCCTAGTGCTCCAGTGCTCCAGTGTCAATTGTTAATGGTATATGAAGCAATTAGTCGATATTTTACATAATTTATCATAATTTCACTAAAAAAGTAAAATATTCGAAAATTATTAAAGTAAAATTGGAAAATAACCCAAGTATTGTGAAAAAATGCTGCCAAATTTAATCATAATAAAGTTAAGGGAAGTTTATTCTAATATGTAGCCGTATTAAAATAATTATTCTTAACTTTATTTGGACATTGCAGTTTTGTGAAAAGATGAAAATATGCCTAGTCAATCGGGTAAATTGTTCCTCTGGAGAGCTAAAATGTGTTTATTTATTTGAAACTCTCCCCTTGCATATGCATCTTGAGCCAGGAAATATAAAAAAGTGAAGGAAAACAGTCATTTTGTTTATCCATCGTCCTTCAAAATTGTTATAAGGAGAAATCTTATTATTTATTTAATAATATCTTTGTTCTTCGCATATTTATCTATATAAATATACTTTTTTGTTTTTTTTTTCTGTTAGCTTTGTCGGAAATGTTTAAAGTGCTGCCAATTGCAGCAATGAATATGCATTATTCTGTATCAGGGTTAAATCGTATATACTCTGTACGTCATCTCTTAAAGGAAGTCATTATTTATTTAGGTGTGCTTACCCACCTATTGCTATTAGTTCTTAGCAACAACACTAAAATAATAAATGTTATCAATATTTCTTGTGAATCTAGTAGGGCTGGCTGCATAATGTGGAGGGGCAGCCGGCACACACACACATTCATACAAAAATCTCAAATATCAAATGTACATACTCATACATAGACTATAGAGTATGTTGTTGTATGTTATAAGTAATCTTTCCAAAAGAAGAAAAGACAACACCACCAATTTAATAAATATGTATAGAAAACAAATTAAGTAATTACTTAAACAATCTTGGTAATTAGTTTGATAAAATGTTTATATAATGCCATATAAATGCACAATATGGTATGGGGTATTGTATATATAATATATACATACTTATGATATTTACCTTACCATATATGTACATACGAGTACATACATATGTATGCATATGATAATTGTATGTGCCTCGGTGTATTCATATTCTATTAAATAACACAAGGTTTTAAAATTTAATTAAAAACTTATTTGAAATTAGACTTGCCGTTGTTTGTTGTTGGCGGTTGTTGTTCTGTTCCGTCTTAAATAAGTAAATTTATTTAAGACCTCTAAACAAATTACGATAAATAAATGTACGCATACAATACATGTGTGTGTGTACATACTGGAATTCATTCAGTCTGTAGATAGTTATTCAGTGGTGCCATTTAATCGAACAGCAAATAGTTGTAATTGCTGCTAATTGTCTATAGGGGTGACTTAGATAATAATTTTGTCTAGTATCTTTTTTGTTTGTTTTTTTTTTTTTTGTTAGTCTACTTAATATTAAATTGGGTTAATTTATTTGGTTCGATGAGTTTTTATGTCTCCATAGTGTGTACAGATATATTTAAAAAGCTTATAGGAATGTTGAAAAATATTAACCCTTTTTGATGACTAAATGAATAATGATTATATTTGACAAAGCTGAAAGACTAAGCTATTCAAACATGTGACAGACCGACATCACGACAATGATCGAAAAATATTAGCCGGATCATACAAAAATTATCCAACAAAAAAATAAAAAAGATATAAAGTAGCCACGGATGTTACTTAAAAGTGCTGCCAAGTAGATAGTAAACATATTAATAAATATGTGTATGTACTTAGCAGATATTAATTAAAGCAATATGTAAATATTACATAGCTTTTCAAAAAAAAAATTAAAGCAAAAGGTAGTGCCAAGTGTGGAATATGTTAGATGTTTGAATTTTAATTGTGTTACTTATAAAATTAAATGTTTGATAAAATCTTGCGAAACGGTGATGCCCTATTTTATTTAAGTATATAAAAGAGTGATGCCCAGCCGGACACTCGTTTCAATAATTTTCAATATTTTAATGATATTAATATTTTAAATCAGTTTAGAGGAGATTTAAAAAAATGTACAAAAAGTGATGCCCATAATATCAACATGGGTACCATTTTTTCTCATTACAATTTGTCATTATCTTGATCATATTAAAGTTTGTTTCTTTTAGGGGAAATTTATAAAAACAAAATAAAAAGTGATGCCAATTTTTAGATATATTTCATGATACTAAACTTTATGATGATACTAAACTTTATTTATGATGATACTAAACTTTGGCCTAACTAGTGGAAATGTATATTTTTAGAACGAAAGTGTTTTCAATTTTGTAAAGATTGATTCCAGTTTGTAATTAATTCAAAGCGCAGTTTTTTTTTCTTTCTTAACGTTTCTTAATAAAACTGCATTATTATACGTAAAAATGCTGCCAAGACCTCCAGAAACAAGATATGGAAGTTTGCACTTGCAAAAGCCTAAAACGTTGATGGTATTAACGTCTTATATGTTTTTGATGGAGAAAATATAGTTTGTTAACAAATGCTTGGTTATTTTTATTTTGTTTGATAAAAAGTACTGCCAAGTTTATGCTCAATTGTAGGAAATTACTAAACCCTGGCAAAAAAGAATATATTCTTGGAAATTAAGTTCGTCTTCAAAATTAAAAATTTGTGGTGCAAAAAAGTGCTGCCAATTTGCCACGAAATAGCCACACATTTGCTAAACGTGTGTTCTAAGTAACTCTATTATTTATTGTTATTGTGAGGGTCTTTTGGTCTTCATTTCTTTTTTTTTAAAGTGCTGCCAAGTCGTTGCAGAAAAACTTTGCAATTAGCTCAAAGTGTACCAAAACAATATGCAGGATCTGAGGATTATAAAGTTTTTACTTGTATAACAGAAAAATTGTCTACGAATTATTGTTTTGTATCCAAAAATGCTGCCACAGTTTCGAATCTCCAACCATATTTAGGAAGAATTTTTTCATGTGGTTTATTTGCTATTTTTTTTTTGTATATTTTTATATCGAGTACGTATTTTTGGGTTAATTTTTTCGTTCTTTGATAAAAAAGTACTGCCAACTTTATGCTAACTTATAGGAAATTACTAAAACTGTGAGAACTGTGACATAAAGAAAATAAACTTAATTTTAGTTATTGATTTTGTTCAAAATAACTGTTTTGTGCTCGAAAAGTGCTGCCAAGTTTATGTCAAAATTGCAGTGAACTACTAAAAATTTAACATAAAGATGATATACTTAAGATAAGTTGTTAATTAACTCAAAATTATTGTTTTTTGTTCAAAAAGTGCTACCAAGTTTATACCTAAATTTGTAGGAAAATACTACAAATGTGGCCACAGAATGATAGACTTAAGTTTAGTTATTAATTTTTATTCAAAATTATTTTTTGGTTTCAAAAAGTGCTGCCAAATAAATGCTAAATTGAGGAGAATTACTAAAACTGTTGCATAATGATGATATATATACCTTAGTTTAGTTCTTAGTTTTGTTCAAAATATTTATTTTGTGTTCAAAAAAGTACTGCCAAGTCTATGCTAACTTGTAGGAAATTACTAAAACTGTGACATAAAGAAGATAAACTTATGTTTAGCTGTTGATTTTGTTCAATTGTTAATTGTTTTGTGCTCCAAAATGTGCTGACAAGTTGAAGTTAAATTGTAAGAAATTACTACAATTGTGGCATTAAAATTATAGACCATACCATTAGATGTTAACTTTGTTCAAAATTATTTTTTAGTTTCAAAAAGTGGTTCCAAATTAATGCTAAATTGCTGGGAATTACTTAAACTGTGGCATAATGATCATATACCTTAGTTTAGTTGTTAATTTTGTTTAAAATAATTATTTTGTGTTTAAAAAGTGCTGTCAAGGTTAAGTTATTTTTTAGGAAAATTACTAAAACTATGGTAATCTTCATACCATAGTTTTAGTAATTTTCCTAAAAAATAACCTAACCTTGGCAGCACTTTTTAAACACAAAATAATTATTTTAAACAAAATTAACAACTAAATTAACAACAAAATTGTCAACTTAAGTTTAGTTGTTGTATTTTGTTAAAAAATAATTTGTGTTCCAAAAATACTGTCAAGTTGAAGCTAAATTGTAAGAAATTTCTTAAATTGTGGCATTGTTATTGACATTGTTAGAGGTTGAGATTGTTAGAGATAATAACTTTAGTTGTAGAAAATTATTATTATTATGATATTGTTATTTAAAAAAAATGTGAATTTCGAAAAAGTGCTGCCAAGTTTTTGCTAAATTATATCAAATTACTAAAATTGTGCTATAAAGTTTATCAACTTAAGTTTTGATGTTAATTTTCTTTAAGAATATTGTTTTGTATTGTAAAAAGTGCTGCCAAGTTCATGTCTATTTTTAGGAAATTACTTAAATTGTGACTTAAAAATAAACTTATGTATAGTTAATTTTTAAAAATTAATTTAATTTCTCAAAATTATATTTGAGAGTTCCTGAAAGTGCTGCCAAGTTATTGCTAAATTATAAAAAATTGCTAAAATGGTAGCATATAAATGAATGACCCTAAGTTTTGTTGTTAATTCTTTGATAATTATTTCCTTTATCCCAAAAAATGCTACCAAGTTGACACGAAACAGTCACAAATGATAAGATCCTGTACATGTTTTCTGCTTTACTTCAGTTTTCTTGTTTTACATAATATTTTTTGAAGGTCTTTGTTTTGTTCATTGCCTTAGTTTTTCAGCGTTTAAAGAGGGCTTTCTTTGATAGATTTGTTTTGATGACATTACTCACAAACTTGTCGGCATTTGTTTTTAAAGTTTTTTTTGGGTTAGTGTGGGTACCCATTTGTTTTTCTTCTATCATTGACTATAATTATAGTCATGGGAGTGATTTGTGTGCTGTGGTGTTGTGCTGTTTTGTCAAGTATGCATAATAAGACTGGCAATAATTTGTTTGATTAATTTTTAATAACATTAATTGATAAATAAGTCTGTGTGTGATGGGTAGGGTGGGAGGGGAAGGGAGCGTGTGTAGACATTTGCTTAAAAAAAATAGATAAAATATATTCTGTTAAATAAATAGAATAATTTAACGAAGCACGAACGGAAAACAGAAATAAAAAAACGCATAATACTAACAAATTGCTAACGATACAGACAGCTTAACTAAATGACTAATTAAAGTCATAAGGTTTGTTTTTTGAGGAATTTTTAAAACTATTTCATTATGGTTGGCTTGGTGGCTTATCGTACAATAAATTATCAAATAATTGTGGTCGTTGTTGTTGTCGGTTGGAAATTGAGTTGTAATTGCTGTGAACACTTCTCGCTGTGGTGGTGGCGGTGGGTTCTGGGTTCTGTTGCGCATTCGCAAAAAACAATAAATCTTGTTAAAAATTAACTTTAAACAAGACCACCTACAACTGCCATAATGCCGAGACGAAGTGGCAATGGCAGCCAGCAGCCGGCTGCCGGCTAAAAATTGCAACTGTCGGCTGTGAATATGAATATGTTCTATATTTCACATATTGCTATTGCCATTTGCTATTGCTATTCAATAGTAGCTAGTCTGTCTGTTTCCCCCTTCCCAGGCCATACTAACGCTGGAAGCGTAACCCAAATAAACAACGCCGGTTGGCGGAGGTTGGCGTTTAGGTGACACTATGCCACCACCACCACCACAGAGTACACCGAAACGAAAACCTAAAGGCTGTTTTTATCATGTGGCCCAGGTTGTACTTTTTTCGTATGCGGAACACCTGGATTTGAAAATTGTCTTTTTTTTTTCTTCATTATCCATTGGACAATCTTGTGCAAAGCAAACAACACATCGTCGTCGCCGTAGTCGTCGAAACAAAGACCTCAATGAAAAAAAAAACATTCTTTGTATGAATGTGACTTACTTTACCTACGTCTTGAACTAATTCTTGATGGTGCTGGATGTTGTTGTTGCTGGTGGTGGTGGTGTTAAAGGAATTTCATATTTCATACTATAGGGTGTTAGTTTCTCGAGTCATAGGTTCTTTTTGGCAGAATAAAAAGTAACAACACAAAATTGGCACAACCGTATTTGTACTAAGAAGGACGAGGGTGGTATGGAAAGATTAGGGAAAATTTCAAATAAGGGAAACAAGATATACCACAATTTTTAGGATCAGTTTTCTAAAAATATGGAAAAAAAACTGTTTTTTTAATCAATTTTTGCTGGCACGAAAAAAACACATAAAAAATTGTTTTATTTTTTAAAAGCTATTATTTTCCATAATTTCCATATTTAAAGGACCTACATATGATAAATGTTGATTATGATGATCCTCATATTTTTTACAAAAATCATAATTTTTAAATTTATTTAAATAATTTAATAATTAATTTAATAGAAAATTTTATTTCTATTTGATAATAGATGGTATCTTAACGATGAAAATTATATTAATTTTTTTTAAGGATATTTTTTTTTAAGTAAAATCCGAAGGTACATTTAATATTTGTACTGTCATTTTGGACCGATATTCCGCTTATATGTTGAATTAAAGGTAATTATGATGGCTTCAAATGTTGTGGATTTCACTTTCACTTAGCAGCAGTGGTTTAGAAAAAGTCTCCGAAAAGATGAGAACAAATTTATTTTTTTTTTCGAACAAATTTATTTTTTTTTTTGAACAAATTTATTTTTTTTGTTTCGAAAAAAAAATTGTTCTCATTTTTTTGGAGACTGTTTCTAAACCACTGCTGCTAAGTGAAAGTGAAATCCACAACATTTGAAGCCATCATAATTACCTTTAATTCAACATATAAGCGGAATATCGGTCCAAAATGACAGTACAAATATTAAATGTACCTTCGGATTTTACTTAAAAAAAAATAAACAAAATTATCCTTAAAAAAATTTTAATATAATTACACGAAAAAACCAAAAATATAATAAATAAAAAATAGAAACAAATATTCTGTTTTGTTTTTTTAATAGCTAACAATTTAACGAAGAAAATAACGCATATATATGTAAAAGATCTTTGGACAAATATATAAATTACAACCCTCTTTGTAGACGTAAAAGAAATTGTTTACAAAAATCATGATTTTTATTTTTGGTTAATTAGTAAAAAAAGTTGATTTGCTAATTTGATACCAGAAAATTATTTATTTTAAATAGCTGGTATTTTAAGAAAGAAAACAAGCCTTACTTGAATAAAATCTGTAGATAAATCTAGAAGTTATCGACTAAATCATTTGAAACAAAAAACATTGTAAAAACGTTAATTTTTCAATCAATCATTTAGCTTTTTTGGTACTGACTCAAGGTAAAATCAATTTAGCTATTTTAAATAGCTGGGGTTTTAAGAAAAAGCAAGTCTTACTTGAAGAAAATCTGCAGATAAATCTAGGAGTTAGCGACTAAATCATTTGAAACAGAAAACTTTGTAAAAACGTTAATTTTTAAACTTATGCTTAAACAACAATCAACAAGACATGTTTTAGATTCATTTAGATTTATTTTGTACGGACTCACAGACAAATCAACCTATTTTAAATAGCTGGGATTTTAGGTAAGAAAACAAGACCTAGTTGAAGAAAAGCGGCAGGTAAATCTGGAAGTTATCGACTAAATCATTTGAAACAAAAAAAAATTGTAAAAACGTTACTTTTTAAACTTATTCTTAAACAACAATCAACAAGACATGTTTTTGATTCATTTAGATTTATTTTTTTACGGACTCACAGACAAATCGCCTATTTTAAATAGCTGCGATTTTAAGTAAGAAAACAAGACCTCGTTGAAGAAAATCGGCAGGTAAATCTGGAAGTTATCGACTAAATCATTTGAAACAAAAAACTTTGTAAAAACGTTAATTTTTGTTTGAAAATCGCCAGCTTCTACATTTATTCATAGATTTTCTTGAAATAAGTCTTGTTTTCTTCGTTGGGATACCAGCTGTTATAAACTAATACCAAATTTTTTAAAACATAATTTTTTGAATTTTTCTAAACATATATTTTTTGGAAAAATTTTTAAATATATTTTTTTTAGAAATTTTTTTATATATTTTTTTCTGAAAGTCCTCAGAAAAAAAAAACAGAAAACAAGGCCTATTTAAAGTAAATCTGGTGATAGATCTAGATTTTACGACTAAATCATTTGAAACAAAAAAACTTTAATTTTTGTTTGAAAATCGCCAACTTCTACATTTATTCATAGATTTTCTTGAAATAGGCCTTGTTTTCTTTGCTAGGAGCCCAGCTGTTAAAAAATAATACCAAATTTTTTTAAAATATATTTTTTTGAATTTTTGTAAATTGTTTTTTTTTTTAAATATTTCTTTGGTTTTTTTAAATATTATTTTTTTGGATTTTTTTCAAAAGTTCTCAGACAAAACAGACAACAAGGCCTCGTTGAAGAAAATCTGTGGATAAATCTAGAAGTTATGACTAAAATCGTTTGAAACAAAAACTTTGTAAAAACGTTATTTTTTGTTTGAAACTCCCCTACTTCTACAATAAGAGTAATAATTTCTATATTAATTCATAGATTTTCTTGAAATATGTTTTGTTTTCTTCACTAGGAAACTAGCTATTATAAAATAACAACAAATAGTTTGTTATAATTAGTAATATAATTAGGTCCCTATCGTGCTATTTAAATACATATCTAGAAAATCATATTTTTTTAAATTCTTTTGCGTCTGCAATTGGGCCATAACTTCTACATTTATCCATAGATCATTTATATGTATACATTTTCTTGTTCGTTATAATGTCAGCTATAAAAAAATAGAACAAAATATTTTTTCCAATTTTTATTGGGTTTTTTTCGTGCCAGTCAAAAAATTTGTTTTTGAAAAAATTATTTTTTTTTAATTTTTTGAAGACTGTTCCAGAACCTCAATTTTCAAGTGATAGTGAAATTACTAACATTTGTAGCCATTATAATTTTCTTTAATAATAATAGAACAAAATATTTTTTTCCAAATTGTTTCTAATTTTTATTGGGTTTTTCGTGCCAGACGATAAAAAATGTTTTTGAAAAAAATTGAAAATTTTTTGAAGACTGCTCCGAAACCACTATTTCTATGTGAAAGTGAAATTCCTAATATTTGTAGCCATTATAATTACTTTTAATAAAATAAAAGCGGGTATAATCGGGCATATACTTACAAAATTAGAGTGGAAATATTAAAAGCACCTCGACGAAAATCGGAATTTTAGTTTTTTTTGAAAAAAAAAAAAAATAGAATGAAAAATTTTTGTGTTGATTTTAGGACATGATATTCCTCAATGAAAACTAAAAATATTTTTTTAGGTCTCGGACACATTTTTTTATTACTTTTTAATTGTTTTTAACTTTTTTTTAATTTTTTACATGGTCGACGATCCTCATATAACTTTCAATCAAAAAATCTTAAAAACTGAAAAAATTAAATTCTCTCCCGAAGACGGCAAATGTATGATTATTTATTGTTAAATAAAAAATTTCTTATTAAATTTTTACAAAAAAAACTGTTCCTGTAAGAAATTCCAACTGCTTTATCATACCACCCTCGTTTAACTATATCAACCCATAACAACAAATATTTGTCAGCATGCATTATTTTATGATTCTTGTTGTTATTTGCCTATAGTTTATAGATATTTTGTTGTTGTTGTTGCTGTAAAAAAATTGATACCTAACAACTGTGTGTTCTTGGTTTCGATACAAGTTTCCTCGGTGCTGTAGTTTTATTTCAGTATTTCCTTTTTTTCACCTCCCCCTCTCTCTTTGAACCATTTATTTAAAAATATTCATTTAGCATACATAAATTATAGGCGAATTCAAAACACTCGCACACACACACACACAAACCCGCCACAATCCAAGTGTTTGATATTTTATGAATTCTACTAGTTCGATTTCGTTATGATTCATATAAATAATTTGTTGCAGTTTTTTTTTTGGTTTTCGTTTGTTGTTTTCTTACTGGTTTGATTCGCTTAAATTTGTCTTGAGA
Organism: Polietes domitor; assembly: GCA_947397865.1. Lineage (NCBI taxonomy): Eukaryota > Metazoa > Arthropoda > Insecta > Diptera > Muscidae > Polietes > Polietes domitor. Next base: position 20,747,858 of record OX377622.1, on the reverse strand, counting down.
GACCCTATAAAGTCCCACTAAGAAAAAAAAAAACAGTTTGCAAATAATTTAGGATTTATTTCATTTTCGCCCATAAACATTCAACATAATCGCAATTTGGCATTGAAAATTTAAAATTCTTTTGAAATTCGTTTTTAATAGAAATTAAGCAAATGATTAATTGTGATTTATTGGAAATATGTGCAACGAAACTTTGGGCTTGGGCAGCACTTAAATCTGATATTGATATACAAATGTTAATAAATAACACTTAATACATTTAACACAAATCATATCAAACACATGCCATAAATCGTTAATAATTATTATTTAGAAAAAAATATGATATCATATCGATGATATTGTAGTTTGGCTCATTGTAGATTAATTTAATTGAGGCATCTTTGAAAACCTTGGCAGTACTGGGGGGGATATTATTCATCTCCCAAAAATATAAGATTCGAAAAATGCCATTAATGTTTTGTATAAATCATGACTACTTCCTTATAAATTGAACACAAATTTATATTGTCAGTATCAAAAGGATAATTAGTGTTGCGGAAGGGTTATAAGTGATGCCAAATCTCCTATAGATTTTGAAATCATCCTTTTAAATTAAATTACACAAATTTTCTGCTAAATGGAATCTATCAAAACTCGTTTCTCATTAATCTCAATCTCTTCGCACTTTTTAAAAGTGCTGCCACAATACAACTCCGGTAACAATTCATTTAAATTTTATTTTGCATTGCATCGAATTGACTGTAATCAAAACAAGATATGCTGATAATATTGTCATATTTTCAGAAGACACTTCATGTTTATGAAAGGTGGTGCCAAATCTATATGATAATTGATGTTCTCCCATTTTCTTCGAAAAGTGTTCTAAAAAATTTCCACAATTTGAAATATATAACAGATATTTAGATATTGGCATCGCCAATCTCTGCTGGTATTTCAAACTTCGAAAAAGTGCTGCCAATTTTATTAAAAATCTTGAATGACAGTCAAAGCCACATTTTTTCTGGCAATCGAATTGCCTAATCCTAACAACCAATTCGCCAATATTTTTAGAAATTTTTTATTTAAAAAAATGCTGCCAAGCCTTTCCGATAATTACAACAATTACATTTTCTGATATAATTCTTCGGGTAGGAGTTCTACAAAATTAAAACAATTTGAAATCTATAACAGATCCTAAGATATTGTCATTTTCTATCTCTGCTGGTATTTAAAACTTCGAAAAAAGTGCTGCCAATTTTATTAAAAATCTTGAATGACAGTCAAAGCCACATTTTTTCTGGCAAACGATCTGCCTAATACTAACAACTAATTCGCCAATATTTTTAGAAATTTTTTATTTTTGGAATATGCTGCCAAGTATTGTTGCATTGTTTTTTTAATTTTTTGTTTTTATAAATTTTAGTAATTTCAATATTTTTTTTTAATATTTATACATAAAAAATTTGTTTTCATTTTATGAATCAGTATGCACAAAAAAATAATTTTTAGGTCTCAGACACAAAATTTTTACTTTTTGTTACAGTGTTTTTAGAAAATTTATTTTATTCTAACAACCTTTTTGTTTTTTTTTAATATTTTTTGTTTTTTTTTAATATTTTTTGTTTTAATAAATTTTACTATTTTTTTAAATATTTACCCATAAAAAAATGGTTCTGATTTTATGAAAACAAATTTTTATTTTACTCTCACAATATTTTTGTTTTTTTTTTTCGAATATTTTTTGTTTTAATAAATTTTAGTATTTTTTAAAAATATTTAGACATAAAAAAATGTTTAAAAATAAATTTTTTGGTCTCAGACACAAATTTTTTTTGTTGCAGTTTTTTTATAAAAATTTTTTACTCTCACAACCTTTTTGTTTTTTTTTTTTGTTTTCAAATATCAAGAAATACATCTTTAGAATATCCAGTCCAATCTAGTTAGTTGTTTATAGAAATGAATAAAATCATGAATGAATCACTAAATGAGAATCTTTTAAGAGTCTGCGCATGTGCACATACTTTAGATCTCATAATCAGTTAATAGCATTAGCATTGTAGATTGTCCAATATATTCGTGGAAAAAACAGAATCTTGCTAGGAAAACAACATGCCAGGCTAATGAGAATAAAGTATGGACAATACAAAGTTGCGCATGCGCCCCTACTTTATTTAGGCGACATTCATAAGTAGACTATGACGGATTTATGTATGTGAATTGTAAATCTTTTTTAATATAGTTCGAGATTTTTTATTTCTTTTTGTCAGAGTTTCTATTTACAAGCGATTCCGTTTAAGATTGATTTTTTGTGTCTCTTCAAATTTGAAATTCTTTGGGTGTGTTTAACGAACGAACACATAAATAACATATTACTTCCTTTTATACTTCATTCAGTCAGCTCTGCAACAGTTGTCGTTTTGAGACGTACACACACACACACCCAATCTCGATCATCCACAACATCACGATGATGATGATGTTGAGGTTGATGATGATCGTCAGCTGTACTCGTATCTTGATATGAAATTTATTTGTTCACCTAAATCTTAGACATTTAACACAGATCTTGTGTGCCAATCCGTACATACAGAGGCAATCTTTCAAAATCTAAACGAACTAAACGTACACTTGAACTGATTTAATTTTCTGAGTGAGACGTGGTGTGGGTCTAGGGTTTAATTTCAGTTAGATTTTTCAGTTCAGTTCAGAGCATTAACAACTACTAATTCATTAAATATGTTAGTCAGAGGCTTCTTTTGCGTGTTATTCTTCGTTTTATTTTTGTGATTTGCTTTGCTGAGGAGGAATTGTATTTAATATTTTCATCACATCTTTGTTTTTTTCTTTTTGTGTGTTCGTCTCGTACCCTGATTATTTTGGTCTCGCACTAAAACACACCTTTTTTATAAAAACATTTTTTATTTTTGATTTTTTTTTTCGTTTAGAGGATTTAGTTGTTTTTAGTTTGTTGTCATCGTCGTCTTCGCCGTCGTTGTTGTTTGTGAGTGGGTTTTTTTGTATCTTTTTTCTTCTCGTCTTTTTTGGTTGTCTTTTGATTTGGGTTCCAGATTAGTTTAAAAAACTATTTATCATTTCCTCAAAAAGCTTTAATTTCTGTTGAAATTTCAAACACGGGGGGATCCAAATGGAAGGTACGTACGTATGTCCGTTCCACAAAAAAACTAAATGAATCAAATACATTTCTCGATGATTGTTGTTTAATCATCATTATGATATTGATTTTATATTAGTGTGTTTATGTTTAGGTCGGTTTAGTTGAACCAGCCACGATTCTAATGATCGCTCAGCGAGCTGAGCTTGTTCTGTTTGTTGTTGAAAACGGACGTTAATTTTTAATGCATTTTCAAGGTTTGGCAGCGAACACACACACACATAAAGCAAATCATTTATTCATTGATTTAAGGCGATTCCTATAATGGATGATTAATACAAAATAATCCTTGAAATGCTGGGATTTCTGTTTTCAGTTTAAAATATTTGCGAAAATTGATTTAATATATTGATATCAAAAAACAGATAAAAATATTTTATCATTTCAAATATTTTCTCAGTTTAAAATAATTGCGAAAAACATGAAAAAATATTTTGAAAAATTCAAATTAATTAATTATTGAATTAATACAATTACTTACAGGAAAAATATATATTTAATATTTTTGGATTTTTATATTGATTTTTGATTCTACTTAATGCTTGTACCGTATATAATAATAAACATAAAAATAGAAATTAAAAAAAAATGGTTCTATTTTTTATAGTTTAAAAATGAAAAATCGATTTTGTCGCTTTTGCTGGCACCAAAAAAACGCATAAGAATCGGAAAAAATATTTTGTTATATTTTTGATAGCTTACGAAAAAAGAGAGAATGTATTTTGTTTTCTATTTTTTATGGCTGACAGTCGCCATAATAATTGAGAAAAAAATATTAAATATGGTCTAGAGTCAAGACAATGTCCCAGTTCAAATCAAATATTGATTACAGACCAAAAAAATACAAACGAAAAAACTAAAACAAATGAGCGTTGGCACGGCCGAAGTATTGTTGGGTAACTATACCTGCATATACACATACTTACATATGCAACTCAATGAGATGCTTGTAAGATGGCAAGTGTGCTTTATTACTTGGTGCGATTTTTTAAACGCAAATTCGGCAAGTGAGTTGTGCTTCTCGTTCGTTTGTGAGAATCATCTCCTTATAGAGGCCGGGTTTGATGTTGAAAGTCGCTGCGAAGCCAATTGAAAAGACTTTTGACATGGTCGAAGTCATGATCGTGGTAGTCTGCAGCCAAGTAATAAATGTCACCATCCCATTTGTAAATAAATTTGCATTCTTTTAAAAATAGATGCAAAATGGTCTTGAGCCAGGACAATATCCCAGTTCAAATATTTAAGAAGAAATATTTTTTCTGAACATTACAAAATCCAGAAAAAATCGAAAAATATTTTGTTTTGAATTTGTAATAGCCAACATTGTAACGAGGAAAACAATGCCTATTTGAAAAAAGTCTATGGATAAATGAAGGAATATATATATAATTTTTTGCTGACACAATTAATTCCCATTAATATTAGCAAGTATTGTTATATTGTTCTTTTTTTAATAGCTTCCATCCCAACGAAGAAAAGAAGTCTTAGCTGAAGAAAATCTCTGAATAAATATAGAAGTTATGGCCCTTCTAATAGAAGTAAGTGCATTTTTTGAGAGAACGACATATACTTCGATAAGAAGAGGTCATAAATTCTATATTTATTAATAGATTTTATTTATCTAGACCTTGTTTTCTTCGTTAAAGTAGCGAAAATTAGAATAAAAAAATATTTTCTGTTCTAGTTTTAATAGGCGTTTAACGTGACAGTCACCCAAATAATTGAAAAAAATATAAAAAAAAAACACAAATATTTTTTGCTGATACGAAAAAAAATTGTAAAAATTAAAAAAAAAAAAAAATATTTTGTTTTGATTTTTTAATAGCCAACATTCTAAAGAAGAAAATAATATCTCTTTGAAAGATGTATGAAACTTGTTGTGCCGACCAAGAAATTGTATTTTAAAAAATATACATATACATGTCTGCAAAGGGCAGAATTTAAAAAGAAAAAAATTATATATATTTTTAAATACAATTTCTTGGTCGGCACAACAAGTTTCATTAATATTAGCACATATTGTAATATAGTTATTTATATATAATAGCTGAAGTCCTAACGAAGAAAACAAGGCTTAGAGGAAGAAAATCTATGAATAAATGTAAAAGTTATGGCTCTTTTTGTAGAAGTAAGTGAAATTTTTGAAAGAACGACCTTCTATACTTCTATAACTTCTACATATATTTCTAGACTTTTCTTCATTTAAGCCTGGTTTTCTTCGTTATGGTACCGAATATTAACATATAAAATATTTAGTTTTCTACTGTTAATGGTGTTTTTGGCGACAGTCGTCGAAATATTTGAGAAAACAATTATTAAAAAAAAAAAAAACAATTATTTTTTGTTGAATTTATATAATCCTTTATAAACAAAAGAAAAAAATCTAAAAAATATTTTGTTTTGATTTTTTAATAGCCAACATTCTAGCGAAGAAAACAATGTCTATTTGAAAATTATCTATGGATAAATGTAGAAGTTCTGAACCCACTTTGTAGATAGAATTTAAAAAGAAAAAAAATATATATTTAATAAAAATTCTTTGCCAGCACGATAAATTCATTACGATTTGCACATATTGTTATGTGGCTCTATTTTTAATACCTGATATCCTAACGAAGAAATGAAGGCTAGGTGAAGTAAATCTATGAATAAATGTAGAAGTTATGGCCATTCTTGTAGAAGTAAGTGAATTTTTTGAAAGCACGACATGTACTTTTTTCTATAAGAAAGGGACATTACTTCTATATTTATTCCTAGAATGTATTCATCTAATCTTAAAATGGTTTTCTTTATTAGAGTACCGAATATTAGAATAGAAACTATTTTATTATATATTTCAATGAGTTTTATCTGACAGTCGCCAAAATATTTTTGCTGAGACGAAAAAGTCCAGCAAAAAATAAAAAAATAATTAAAAATATAAATAAAAATGCACTTTCACATGGAACAACCTCCAAAAATTTGGGAAAAAATATTATTTTTTTGAAAAAAATCTATCTGGCACGAAAAGATCATAAAAAATAAAAAGTCGGAAAATACATTTATTATTTTTTAAAAGCTAACATTCTAACGCAAAGAACAATGTTTATTGATACTCTTTGTAGATGTAAAAGAATTTAAAAAATCATAATATTTTTAATTTTTTAATACTATTTTTTCGAAATTCTCTTACGTCTACATTAATCTATAGATATTTTTAAAAGCATTATTCCTTAATTAGAATTTTACCTATTAAAACTAAAACAATTTCTTTTTGAAGATTTTTCTCTTCCATGGTAACATTAAGCACTCTATTCAGTAGCACCACTGAAGAGTTATCCTCACACAGAATATGAAATACGTATATGGCCAAAGTGTGAATAGTTTTGAGTGTGGTTCTCCACCTTTCCATTACCAAACAAAAACAATTATTCGTAGGAAGAAAAAACTTCATCAAAATATCTGAAATTCGAAAACCCTAAAAATCATTCAAATCGATCCCTAATCAAACCTGAGTGTGACTTAAGCTTATTTTAATAGTTATTTTTTACTTATTATGTTCTCAATTTTATTCAGTTGTAATTGTTGACTTTTTGTTGATTTTTGTTTTGATTTCAAAGATTTCTAACAAATTCTCAAGGTGCAGTCAACATTCATTCCTTAGAGGTATTTTCTGTATATTTCCCTCCATTTAAAATTTACTTTAAATAAATATTTTCCAAACACACAAAAAATATGTAATTCTGGGTTGCAGTTTATGCGCTGATAACAATCTGCGCGACAGCGAAAAGTATTCGGTTACACAAAAAGGCGTTACATTCAAATTATTATATTTCAGGCAGAACATGTGACAAACCAAATGCTTGCTTTGGTTTAAATGCAAAAATGCTCGCTATAAATTATTTATGTATGCTATCTAGAAACTCCTATTGGCACAATGCACCACATACATATTTATTTATGACAAATGTTGCTATTTCTTTGTATGGCGGCGGCAAAGACCACCCTTTAATTTTAGCCCGGCTTTATTTTTGAAAAGTTAAAAGGACCTCATCTCACAGCATATAAAATTGCAGTAAAATTTCCTCGACTGGTTACAAATGATGATTAGCAGCAAGCCAACATCATTGTGATCGAGCGAGTGTGTGTGTTTAATTAATAATGGAAATGGAAATGGAAATCACTAAGCGAAAGAAGGTCTCGACGGCAGCTGTTTCAATTCTTTAGTCAGTTTGAAAAATTTCAAATTGTGGGAAACGTAGAACTCCAAAAAATGAGAAATTCAATTACATTTTGTTTATTGTATTAAAAAAGGATCTTTGTTATGCCTGCGATGCCGGCTTCTCCTTTTCATTCGTGATTTCGATAAAATGTAATTATTCAGACATTAAACTATTTTTTAGCCAGGCAGCCGCAGAGAGCAACCAACCCCTTCTGACATTAGTTTATGTCAGGGTTTGGCATGGATTTCAAAGACACAACCCCTTGAAAAACCTTTTGATATAAAACAACCACCACCATCACCATGTTGTTAGTCAATCTGCCCTTCCAGCTTATGACTATTTATGATGATGTGTTGCTTTTTTTAATACAATACAAATACATCCTCATCATTCACGTTGAGTTGAGCAGAAGGAATTGACTCAAATTGCAATTGTTTTTAGGAATCTCATAGTTTCGCATATGGAATGTCCATTGTGTTTTTGTAACACTTTATTGTTATAATTATTAAAATATTATGAATAAGTATATATTTATGGCTTTCGGTTCAGAAAATTTTTGTTTATTCTTTTTTATTTGTTTATTCAATAGTTTTTTATTTACTTATACTTTTCCGGTTTTTGTTTATTTAATTCAAAGAGATTTCTTCAAAATTGTATACACTTTGTCTTTGGCTCAGTGTCAATTTAATTGAATACACTCACAAGGAGATAAGTATACTTCCGCATAAATATTTTTGCATTTGTTTGGAAAAAATAAATAAAAATTTCAAGAAAAATAATAGTAATTTTTATAATGAGTACCTAATATTTTTAATAGTTAATCTAAAGAGTGCCTAGTGGCCATTCTAAGTAAAGGTGTCCAAAAATCTATAACTACTGAAAGAGTTAAAATGTATTTAACCTTTTTTGTTTCCTGGATAGACTTAACTTTCTTTTGAAACTTTTTGTTTTCTAGTTTTGTGGTGTTTTTGAATGTAATACATTGGCATAATAACTGACATCAAGTTCGATCAAGTTTTTCTTCTTACGAAGAAATATTTGTTTTTGAAAATGGAAAGGACCATATATGAGTTACATACCCTGTGTGGGCATACATATCGTTGACCTTCTGTATAGAGTGCTGTAAATATTACTTAATTTTTTTCACATTTTGAGACATTATTCTTAGGGAAAATATAAATTACTTAAGATATTAGGGTTGCATCTCTTGTTTTGTCGAATTTTATAAGAAAATGCAACTAAAAAACGACTAAAAATTTACTTAGCGAATTTTACAAATTAAAAAATAATAGATAATAATTAATTAGAATTATTTAATTTTTTATTATTTGTTATTTAAAAGACATTCTTAATGATTTTCGAAAAACAACAAAAAGGAAAAAATCTAACTTGGCGAATATTGGTTTTTAGTTCAATTATTTTTAAAAACTATATACTTTTGGTTGCTTTAGAATATAATACATTCAAATAACAACTATTCCGATCAAGGTTCCCCCTTACGAAGGAAATTTATTATTGGCAATCAAAGGAGGAGAATCGCAATGAAATATACAAACATGTTCATATGTATTTCATGTCTTCTGTCTTTATTTTTTTATGTTAATTTTATTTTTTAATTTTTATTTATTTATGTTTCTTACTTAGTATTTTTAAAAAGATTTTTATTTTACTTCATTTTTTTATTTTAATTTTTAATGTTAATTTTATTTATTTTGTTTTTTTTATTATTATTTATTTTTTACTTAGTATTTTTAATAGATCATAAGAAAATAAACTATTCTTTTTATAAAAAAAAAATTCTACTTTTATTTATTTTTTAACATTTTATGTAATTTTATATTTATTATGATTTAATTTTGCATTTATATTTTTGTTTGGTCCCATTATTATTAGAATAAATTAAATTAAATAAATAAAAATAAATTAAATTAAATTCTAAATTAATTATTTTAAATTATTAAAATTATAAATTCTAAATTATTAAAATTATTAATTTTAAAAAAGCTTATTTTACAAAAATTAAAAATTTCAAAAAGATTAATATGATTTATTTCTTCTGGGATATAAGGACAAAATTAAAAAAGTTAAAGAAAAAACTAGTTATATTTTAAAGTTTAATGTAAAAATAATTTTGTTTTTATTTTTCCTTTTTATTTTTATTTTTTAAATATATTCAATGTATTTGTACAAAAAACAAAAATAAAAACAATTTTAAAGCTTTATTCTCTTTATATATTTTATATATTTTATTGATTTAATTCTTATTTTTCATTTATTTTTTGTATTAAAAAAAACAAAAAGTAAGAAAAATAATAATAGTTTCAAATCATATTTATTAATTTAATTTAAAATTTTTATTTTATTTATTCATAATTATTTTATATTTTTGCATTATTTCTCTATTGGATTAAAACTATTCGATTAAAAAATAGATAGTATATTTTAATTATTTTTTGATTATTTTTGAAATAATATTTGTTTATTTTTAAATTTAAATTTATTTTATTTACTCATATTTATTATTTAGTTCGTTTCTTATGAAATTTATTGTATTAAAAACAACAAAAAATATTTAAAACTGAAAAGTATATTTTTAAATTACTGTTTAAATCATATTTTTTTATTTTTAATTAAATCAACTTAATTAAAAATAAATTAATTAATTTCAATTTTTGTTCTTTTTAATGTTTTTTTAAATCATATTTATTTATTTTTATTTTTAATCAATTTCTTCTTAATTATCTTTTATTATTTACTTTATTATATTAAAAAATAAAGAAATAGAAGCATATTCTAATAACCTTATTTATTCATAATTATCTTCTATTATTTACTTTATTATATTAAAAAATAACGAAATAGAAGCATATTCTAATAACCCGTCTATTTTTAAATATTCTTTTATAATATTTATATTTATTTATATTTAAATTTTATTTTATTTACTCATATTTATAGTTCGTGGTAATATGAGTTAAAGTGGATAAATTTTATCTTCTTAAATTATTTTTTAAATCATATTTTTTATTTTTAATTGAATCAATTGAATTAAAAATAAATTTATTTAGTTCGTCTTTATGTATTTTATTGTATTAAAAAAAACAATAAAATAAATAAATATTTTTATTTAATAAATAAATTAATTTTAATTTTGATTTTAAACAATAAAAAATATATAAGAACAATTAAAAATAAATTAATATAATTTAAAAAATAATACAAAAATATAGAATTTATTTCTTATTTTTGTTATTAGAAAAGGAAACAAAAAAATAGGTTGTTATTAGAAATGGAAACAAAAAAAATAGGAAAATAAAAATTAAAAAAAAAATAAAAAGTAAAAAACATATAGTCTATTTTATTGCTATTTTTTAATACAATAAAGAAAATAATAAAAATTATATAAGAACAATTAAAAATAAATTAATATAATTAAAAAATAATACAAAAATATAGAATTTATTTTTTATTTTTTAATACAACATAGTAAATAATAAAAATAAATACGAAAATATATAAAAATATTCGTATTTTTTTTTAATTTTTATTATTTACTATGTTGTATTAAAAAATAAATTCTATATTTTTGTATTATTTTTTAAATTATATTAATTTATTTTTAATTGTTCTTATATAATTTTTATTATTTTCTTTATTGTATTAAAAAATGGCAATAAAATAGACTATATGTTTTTTACTTTTTATTTTTTTTTTATTTTTATTTTCCTATTTTTTTGTTTCCTTTTCTAAAATACAAAGTGCCGATTAAAAATATCTAGGGTAGCGTTGAAATTTGTACAACATGTTAACCCTGAATACAGTAGGTTACAGTCATTTTATATTTTTGGTCTTCTAAATTAAAAAACTAGTGGTTTTCAATTCGGAAATAGTTGTAAAATAGCCTATTGTCTAATAAGATCTCAAGATTACCGCTAGAGCTAAAAGTGTGCTGAACATAGCTTAGTTTCAGTACAGCTAAAAAATCATGAATCACAAGTAATAATCATCAAAAGAAAAGAAAGGACGGAAATGAGAGATGGTTCACATTTTTTTGTCCACAAAACCCTGAAGGTTTAATATTGTTTGTTGATTAGTTATATTGGACAAATTTCATTCAAAATTCATCACACATTCAAGAGTTTTCTATAATAAATATGACATTCAATTTGTCTAGTTCAACATGAAATTAGGTAGACAGACTTTGGGTATTTGCTTAAACTTTGTTTAGAGCAAAGCCCTACATTTTATTGTTGTTCCACATCCCCTATGGAAGTGCCACCATATTCCAATCTGACTTCCCAGCAGAACATACGAGTGGTGTTGGCTTCCCCACTCCACCACGAACAAAATGGTAGAAAAATATTATCATCTAATTGTTGTTGTTTTTTCGGTTGTTTTTAATTACCATCTAGTACAACAAAAGCCAAGCTAGCAACCATCCAGCCAACCAACATAAATTGGTGATAATCGTTTTATTACGTGCTTTTAATTTAAACTAATTTTCTAGTTTAAAATAATTGCGTTCGTTCGCTCATTCGTAGTTCATTTCGAGTCTATTGGTGTTCCTCGCTACGTATTAAAAAAAGCAAACAAACATTAAACCCTTATATTTTTGCCATTAATCGGTTTCAAATTACACTGCCAAGAAAGAAAGAACGAAAAAAAAACAAACATGTTAGTAATTTGACAGACAACAGTAGTGGCTAAATTACTCTGAACTGTGCGTTAATGCATATGTACGAGTGTTCCTTTTCCCCTCCCCCACCATCGGCGGGCTTGGTGGCAAACAAAGTAATCATCGGATATTTTGCAGGCATTAAGAGGGTCTTTAGGTTGAAAAACTCCCCGATTGTCCATAATAAACCATATAAACAGTAATTTAGAAAACACGAAAAAAACGGGGAAAAAATTGTCAAAAATAATTTATTTTTTATTGTCGCTCGCGAGTGAGGGAGCCAACATTTGTTTATAGATGCGGGTTATACGCATTTTAATTGTTGCTATCCGATAGATACATTTATCGCTTTATTCCTGCACTGCCACCGCGGCTGCCGGCAATGCTCATGTTGGTGTTGCTTGCTTACTGCTGGCATTGTTGTTGTTGTCTCTCGAACATGAACGCTTGAAATACCACCAACAAATACCCCCCAAACCAAAAGGCGTTAACCATACCCGCTACTGTTGATGTAGTGCCTTTTTCTTCGTGGCGGTTGTTGTTGTTAATGCTCCAACTTCAAAACACAACAACACCAGCAACATCAACAAATACCCAAGCGATCAAGTCTCCCCTGAGCCGCAGCAAAGTTGTATCCGTGAAAATTTAGCTGTATCTGTGTCTCGCGGTATCTGTATCTGTATCTTTGTTTTCATATCTGTTTAATTTATTTGTGAGTATGTATAGGTAGACATTAGGGTGGTTTGAACAGCCAATGGCAATTTAGGAAATTTTTGAAATGTTCAATAGTATCGGAAAAATCATAGTTACGCAAAAAATTATAACGAAAAAGTTTTTGCAAAAATATGAAAAATATTTTTTTGGAAAAAAAAAATAAAAAAAAATTTTTGAAAAAAAATAAAAAAATATTTTTTGAAAATAAAATATTTTTCGCAAAAAGTTATAAAATTCGAAAAATTTTATGGAAAATCTGGAAAAATATCATTTGTTTTAACAAATTCTAAAAAAAAATATATTTTTTAAATAGGCACTTTTTAAATCTAAAAAAGAATATTTTCGATTGAAAAATATATCTTTTAAATTTTGAAAAATATATTTTTTGTATTCTTTAAACTGTATTTCATATTTTTGTAAACAATTTGTAACGATTTGTTTTAAAAAATCTAAAAAGCAGTACTAGCAAAATATTTTTTCTAACTTTATTTTAAATTTGAAAAAGTACATTTCGCAAAAAATAATTACAAAAATAAAAAAAAAATATTTTTTAAAAATTTTTTAAATATTTTTTAAAAATTTTTTGAACATATTTTTTAATTTTTCTTGTTTTATCTTCATTCTAAGTATATTTTTATCCATTTAAATTTTTTTAACTCTGATAAAATATATTTTCGCAAAAAAATATAACGATCGAAATAGTTTAATGAAAATCTGGAAAACTATCATTTGTTTTAACAAAATCGAAAAAAATGGAAAAATATATTTTTTATTTTTTCAAAAAAAATTTTCCTCAAAAAAAATTGGAAAAAATATATTAAAAATAATTTTTTAATCTGAAAAAAAAATATTTTCGCAAAAAAATTATGACGATCGAAATAGTTTAATGAAAATCTGGAAAACTATCATTTGTTTTAACAAAATCGAAAAAAAATGGAAAAAATATTTTTTATTAAAAAAAAAAAACATTTTTTTTAATTTAAAAATATATTAAAAAATTATTTTTTAATCTGAAAAAATTATTTTCGCAAAAAATTATAACGATCGAATAATTTTAATGAAAATCTGAAAAACTATCATTTGTTTTAATAAAATAAAACAAAAAAAAAACAAATTTTGAAAAATATATTTTTTGTATTCCTATATTTTTCGAGAAACTGTATTTCATATTTTTGCAAACAAAAACGATTTGTTTTAAAAAATCTAAAAAGCAGTACTAGAAAAATATTTTTATTTTAAATTTGAAAAAGTACATTTCCCAAAAAATAATTACAAAAAATGAAAAAAAAAAAATATTTTTTAAATAATTTTTAAAATTTTTTGAACATATTTTTTCATTTTTCTTGTTTCATCTTCATTCTTCTGGATAAAAATATATATCCATTTAAATTTTTTTAACTCTGATAAAATATATTTTCGCAAAAAAAGTATAATGAAAATCTGGAAAACTATCATTTGTTTTAACAAAATCCAAAAAAAAAATGGTAAAAATATTTTTTATTTTAATTTTTTTTTTTTACAAAAAAAAAACAATGGAAAAAATATTTTTTATTTAAAGAAAATAAAATTTTTTAAATTTAAAAATATATTAAAAATTTATTTTTTAATCTGAAAAAATATTTTCCCAAAAAATTATAACGATCGAATAATTAAAATTAAAAAAAAAAGTTTTTGAAAGACTATTTTTTAAAATTGCAAAAATATATTTTCTCAAAAAATAATAACGAAAAAAATTTGAAAAAATATATTTTAACTTTTTTAAAAATAAATGTTGTTTTACTCTGAAAAATGTTTCTTTCGCAAAAAGTCAAAATTGAAAATTTGAAAAACTATCATTTGTATTAATTAACGAAACCTAAAAAAGTTTTTAAAAAGAAAAAAATATTAAAAATACTTTTTTCGAAAAAAATTTAGAAAAATGTTAATATTAATTTAATATGAAAAAATATATTTTTGAAAACGATACTGAAGGTTCCAATGCCTCTACATCAAATTTTCTTACTTTATATCCTGATGTTGTTCTTCAAAGAAAGACGAAATATTGGTATCGAGGTTAAACTTTTAATATTTAAATATGTCCTTTTTTCCTTTAAATTTTTATGTTTATTTTTTGATTAATTTAAGTCAAGAAAGTAATGCAAAATGTTAAAAAAAAAAATCCAAGAAAATATTTCCAAAATAGCAACTATTTTTCCGAAATCCAAAGATCATTAAATTTGAAGTCTTCATTTAAGGAATTTTTTTCTAAAAATTTTCACTTTGTCAGAAAATTTTATGTAATTTCTATATAAAAAAATGTTTTTTTTTTTTTCATTTCCTCTCCCCCCTAATACATACATATATGCATGCATTTAAGTGCTTTGGTATGTGTTTGCATATTTCTTGAATTTTTTCTCTCGTTTTTCGTCGATGTTGTTGAAAATTTCAAAAAAAAAAACAAATGGTTTCTAAGTCGGCCCTGGTCTTGAGCTGGCTGGCTGAGCTGCGGTGGTGGCTGATAAAAATCCACTCAACTTAGAACATGGCTTTATTTATTGGTCTGCATCATGCCAAATCAATTGACAACCAATCGTCGTAATTAAATCACATTCATTCAAAAATGGCAGTTGCTCAGAAGGCAATCGAAGAAAACGAAAACAACAACAAAAACAACTCCAATAACAACCAACAGTAAATACCAATACAATGTTTCGATCTATTTATTGACTATTAATTATAAATATTTATAATTGTTATTGTCTCAACAAATGCACATACATTGTATGAATATAGAATTACTGAGGCAAAACATTGAAATCATGCTATAGTTGGTGATCAAAGTAAGGAGGGTGCGGGTGTTCGATTTAAAAAAGACTGCTCTAGGCAATGATCTGATAATTAAATCAACCCGAAATTAGCTCTTATAAGTACAAGGTATCAAATTGTGAGCAAATTCAAATTCTCAAAAATGTGCAATTCACACTTTAGTTTCAAGTACTTGGCAACAATTTTTCTAATTTTTAATGAACAAAATAGAAGTAAATTTTGAGGAACAAAAGTATTTACACAGGAACAAAGATCGACAGCATACGTCCAGCAAAATAGCACATCTGGAAATCATCTGGTAACTGTATCATGTATGCAAAGAAATACTATCTTCATAGATGATTCAAAAGTAAATCGAAAATTAAAAAAATCGATTTGAATGTGGATATTTTTCCAAAATACAAGTCAATAGAAAATAAGTCCTACAATTTTGAACTTCTTAAGAAGCTGTGATGTTTTTACACATTCTGTACCATTTTATATAAAAAAAATATGTTTAATTGGGAATAAAACGGAACATTGTTTTTAAAAATCCCACATTAACTGACTGAGTTTTTGAAATTTACAATAAAACTAACATTTTGCAAAATTAAACATTTTCTCCGTTCCTAATTTATTTTTTTAATTTTTCTTGCTTTTATGTTTTTTATCTACATTTTAAGTATATTTTTATTTCTATTAGCTTTTTAACAGCTAATTGAAAAAATCAAAATGATTTATTGGGAAACATGAAATACTTTAAATACAATTTTTAGTTTTCTAAATTTCTCTTAATTTTTAAGACTGTATTATATATTTTTGTTTTTGTGCAAATTTATTATTTTTTGGTTTTGTTTAGCAGCTGTTACAAATATGTAATATAATAAATATTATAAAATGGACGGGTTTTTGAAAATAAAAATTATTTTTATATTTTCCAATAAGCTTTTTAATAAAAATTATATTTATTGGGGAAATTAAACTCTTTAAATTTATTTTCTAATTTTCCTTTATTTAAATTTAGTATCATTTATTTTTGTTTTTATGATAATTAAAATTTATATATATATAAAATAATGGTTTTGCTAAGCAGCTATTAAAATATAAATAAACAAATATTAGAAAAATGGACGGGGTTTTGAAAATAAAAATTATTTATATTTTTTTCAAAAACAAAAAAAATAATTTTCTTTATTTATTTTTTAAAAACGACAAAATACGAAAATAAAAAAAACATAGTAATAGAACTAAGTAGAGTTTTTTATTTTTTATATACTTTTTGTTTTTGAATAAATATATATTTTTTTATTTATTAAAAAAAATATATATAAAAATAAAAAATTCTACTTAGTTTTTATTTTTGTTAAGTACCTATAGGATAAATAACTTTTTTTAACTTTTAAAAATATTTTATTGTCTGATCTTTTTTTTTAAAAAAAATATTTATTTATTTTATGAATATAAAAATTATTTATATTTTTACAAAAACAAATAATTTTCTTTTTTGTATTTATTTATTTTTCAAAAACAAAAAAATACGAAAATTAAAAAAAATAGTACAACTAACTAGTTTTTTAGTTTGTATATTTATCATGTTTTTGAACAAATAAATTTTTTTTTTTGGTAATTAACTATTGAACATTTTTTTCAAAAATTCTCAAAAAATATATTTTTTAGTTCGAAAAAAATGTTCGTAAAAAAATTAAGATCAACAAATTTGAAAAATCTGAGAAACTATTAGTTGAATTATTAAATAATAAAATATATATTTTTGGAACAACGCTGAGGGATCTCGGAAGATATCATAATAATTAAAAATTTAAAAAATAATAAATTAACAAATCTTCAGAAATCTATCTTTCCTTAAAAATTGTATTTTCTCAAAAGAATTTTTTTTTGTTAATTTAGGTACTATTTTTATACTTTTTTTGCTATTGAATAAATTACGAATAAACTTAAAAATATATTGTAAAAATGGAGCGAAAAGTTCTATAATTTTTAAAATTTCTTATTTGCTATAGTTTTTTTAATATTTAAATTTTGTATTTTTTTAATAATTTTTGTTTTTGAAAAAAAAATAAATTTTTATGCTATATTTTTGCTTTCGAAAAATAAAATATTATATTTTTTGCTTTCGAAAAATAAAAGATGCTTATTTTACTTTTGGAATATAAAAAATAGTTATTTTACTTTCGGAAAAAATTAAAAATATATATTTTTTTTGTAAAAATGGATGTAAAATCTATATCAATTTATTTTTTAATTTCCTTATTTGTTATAGATTTTTCTTTAATATTTAACTTTTGCTAAAAATATATTTTTTATATTTTTTGTCTCTGTCTTTTATTATTCTAAATTGTTAGTTGTATATATTGTTGATTTTTTAATTACATTTTTTATTTTGTTATGTTCTGGCTATTATGACACACAAATAAAAGACGAATAGGTATGTATTGTTCACAGTGATTCACTGTTCTTTTTTTCCCTGAGGATAAATTTAAATATAATTAAAAAGAACAAATTTAAATAAGATATTCGTCTTTTATTTGTGTGACCTAATAGCCGAACAATAACAAATTAAAAAATATATTTTTTTAATATATTTCCTTAAGCAGATTATTATAAGAATAAAAATATTTTTTGGTTAACATGAATTGTTTTTGAAAAACAAATAATTATTTTCGTTTTTGCTTCTGAAAAAAAATATTTTTTTGATTTTTTATGTGTTAAACAAATTGGAAATATTAAAAAATATATATTTTTTGGTCAAAAATGGATGGATAACGTCTTTTAACTAATTGTTACATATTATTATTTTTCTTTTCTTTCTTGTATTTTTTAGTTCTGTATTTTTATTATTTATTATTATTGTGTTGTCATTTATTTTGGTTTAAGACCAAAGGTTGTGCTGAAGTCTTCAGCAGAACCCAAAATTAGCAAAAACGCAAAGTGAGACGACCTTTATTGTTGCAGCTAAAAGTTGACTGCGCAGTTTCGATAGCAGTATTATTATTTGTCCGCTATTTCCTCTATATTTTGTTTTATTTTTCCATTCATTGGAACCTTTATACCTTCGACGAAAAATAAAAATTAAAAAAAAATATCCTTTTCGTTTGTCATACGAATATGATGAACATTTTTCTCCTTCTATATATGCTATTATAAAATTATAAAGTTCGTATTGCAATTGAAGGAAAATATATATTCTCAAATAAAAATCTATTCAAATAATTATTATTGGTGGTTGTATGAAAAATCCAACCTTTTTGCTTGATATCAGTTCGACTTCTTCCCCCTTCCACATTTGTTCCCTTTATATTCTCTGCATTTAACTCTACATGTTCGTTTCTTTATCCAAGAGCATTTAAAATTGATAATTGTTTTCTTGGGATTCGACAACAAATCTAAACTCTTGTGTTCGGCTTTGAAAATTGTAGGTGTTAAACTATGTTCAAATGAGTTCTTTTACTTCTTTCCTCTGCTTTTGAGAGACAAAAAAGCCGATGCGTTGCAAGAGAATGAATGATTTGTCAAACTGTCAGGTATATTCAATCATTGGCTAGGCTAGGTAGGGTATGGTAGGGTAAGTGAGGTATGTGTGAGTGTGCTAGCTACATGTTTGAGCATACATAATTGTTGTTGTTGTTGTTCATTATGCTAAGAATTCTAAAGATACCCAGATATACATTGATTGATTGTCAGTTAGTTTCCTTTATCTCTCTCTAGCTATCTCTCTAAGTAAAGACTAACATAGATGAAGAAAAAAAAAACAAAACAAAAGGTGTTGAAAAAACAACAGAAATTCTTTTTAATTGCCGTCTACTCGGCTCAACAACGTTCTCTGATGATTTGAACAAACAAAGCGAAAATGTTAGGCTAAAAACCCAGGATTCCTTAGAACTATTGTTATTTAAAATAATAATTCCTCAAATAGTATAATTATATTGATGGCTGTAACGAATTCTTAAGCTATCAGAACCAGTCCCCGTCATATTTCTTTCGAAAGTGACGGATTCCATTAAAAATTGAATTCTACCATCTTTTGAGGATTTTTTTTTGAAATTTCATTTATTTTTATTTCTTAAATTTATTTTCGTCTTTATTCATTCTTGTTAATCAATTTTTTTGTTTAATTCGTTCTAACAGCACAACACAATGACAATGGCTAACAAAAAAAACAAAACCTCAACCAAAATCAAACAGCAGCTACTATGCACGAGTAACTAGATACTCGATAGGTATCGAGTTTTTTTTTTTTTTCAAAATAAAATATAATTCCAATCACGTCCGTATTTAAAATTCTTTTCCATTCCAATTCCATACAAGAGCGAGAGATATAGTCACTCAGTCAATCGTCTGTAGTTAAAAGTGATGAAATGTGAATTTTTGTTGTCGTCGTTCCTGTTCTCCTGCCCTTGCCACCCACCACCACCACCACCACCAGCATTGTTCATCTAACCCATCCGTAGTTGTTGACTAAAAATGATCGTTAATTATTAATTGTAGCTGCTGCTTGGTATTGGTTAAGTCGATTTAGCTCTGCGTGTGTGTCTGTGTCAATCATCCATAAATATGGTGTTGAAATAAAAATAAACATTTATTTTAACTAAATAATCATTATCACATCGCCATCGCCGTCGTCATCATCATCATCACAATATATTCCTAATAAAAAATTATCCCTCGTCTTGTGATTATATAAATAAAAATTAAATTTTATTGTTTTCCAACGGAAATCAATCAATTTGTTTTTATTGTTCTTGGAATGACAAATGATTGCTATGAGATTAAGAAAAAATCTTTAAGGATTTTTTTGTCACAGGAAAAAAATTCAATGACAATAATTTCAAATATGGAGAACTAACAGAAAATATTAGCAATTTAGAAATTGTTAACATTCATAAATTGCATTAATTTTTGAAAGAAGCAGAAAAGAAATAAGGAAGTCAACAAATATTGATAAAATTCCTTGTCTGGTAAATAATTTTTTTTATTATATTACGAAAATCGATGAATAACGATTTTTTATATTGCTTTAACAAAATTAAAAGACGTATCCATACAAATTTTCCAAAGCCAAAAATACAATAATTTAATAAAAAAATAAAAAAATAAATAAAATATATTTTTCTGAAATAAAAATATATTTTCTAAAAAAATATATTTTTCTAATATAAAAATATGCTTTTTAATAAAAATATATTTTATAGTAAAAACTTCATTTGTTAAAAACAATTTGTAATAAAAATATTCTCTATTTATTAAAACATTTCATAATAAAAATATTTTCCAATAAAAATATTTTTGAATAAATTTATTTTTTTATAAAAATATTTTTGAATAAAATTATTTTTTTTATAAAAATATTTTTTAAAGTAAATATTTATTAAATAAAAATATATAAATATAAAAATATTTTTAATTCATTAAATTTTTATTGAATTTTGACCTTTTAATGTCAACTATATAAGAAATAGTTATCTAAATTAAGATAACAAAATAAAAATATCGAATGTTGTGATAAAAAATAATATTTTTTAAAGAAAATATTTATTAAATAAAAATACTTTCCAATACAAATATTTTTTAATAAAAATATTTTTTAAAGAAAATATTTACTAAATAAAAATATATTTTTTTTAATAAAAATATTTTTAATGCGTTCAATTTTATAGTGAATTTTACCTTTTAATGTCAAAAATATAAGAAATAGTAATCTAAAATAAAAATATCAAATACTGTTTTCAATTTTTAGTGTATTTTTGGCTTCCTTCTTTCAAACATAAATAATTAATTTAAATAATTGAAGTTGCAAACAAAAATTGTAGAGCAACAATCAATTTCTAATATATTCTGGCATTTTAAAATCGAAAATAAAAAATATATTTTCACAAGGAAAAAAAATGTTTCCATAAAAATACATTAAGAACTTTTTTAGAGAAAAAAAATATATTTTTATTATTTTAGAATTCAATAATATTTTTAGAATTCAAAAATATTGTACAAATAGATAGTATGCACATATTTTTTATTTTTAAATTTTAATTTATTTATTTTTTTATTTTTAAATTTTATTTTTTTTTATTTTTTTAATTTTTTACTTTAGAAGTTCACACTTGATCAGAGCATTCGAGCTCATTTTAACATTTTTCAATTACTAAGTTTTATATTAAAAATATATTTTTATTAATTTTGATTTTAAAAGACAAAATTGAACGCATAAAAATATTTTAATTAAAAAAATATTTTTATTATTTTCATAAAAATATCTATATTAAAAAATATTTTAATTAAAAATATATTTTTACTAATTTCGTTTTTAAAAGGCAAAAATACATTGCAAAATTGAACGCATACAAATATTTTTATTGAAATATTTTTAGTAAAAAAATATTTTTATGATTTTCATAAAAAATATCTATATTATAAAATATTTTTATTAAAAAATATTTGTATTAAAAATATATTTTTATTAATTTCGTTTTTAAAAGGCAAAAATACATTGCAAAATTGAACGCATACAAATATTTTTATTGAAAAATATTTCTGAAAAATATTTTTATTGAAAATATTTTTAGTAAAAAAATATTTTTATGATTTTCATAAAAAATATCTATATTAAAAAATATTTTTATTAAAAATATATTTTTATTAATTTCGTTTTTAAAAGGCAAAAATACATTGCAAAATTGAACGCATAAAAATATTTTCATGGAAAAATATTTTCTTTGAAAAATATTTTTAGTAAAAATATATTTTTATTATTTTCATAAAAAATATCTATATTAAAAAATATTTTTATTAAAAATATATTTTTATTAATTTCGCTTTTAAAAGGCAAAAATACATTGCAAAATTGAACGCATAAAAATATTTTTATTCAAAATATATTTTTATTATTTTTGATTTTAGAAGACCTGAATACATTAAAATATTAAACGCAAAAAAAATATTTTTATTATAAAAAAGAATATTTTTATGATAAAAAATATTTTTATTATTTTCGATTTTTTTCGAAAACTTAATTTTTTTAAATTACTATTGTTTATGTTTTTTTATTTTTAGAAGGTCAAAAAACATTAAAAGTTGAAGACAGCTTTTTAAATTCCTTAACAAAACAAACCAATATTTATATTATTTTCCCCACTTTAGCAGGCCCGAAAAAATAACTTAATATTTAATTGAGAGTAACAAGATTCTGGGCCATCTTGGGCAAAAGTGGCCTGGACGTTGGGCGCCATTTCTTCGCTTATTAGCATATACAAATTCACCCCACCCCAATAAATTAATACCTCTTAAAATACCTCTCATTTTATCTTTATAGCAAAGCAATAATAATCGCCTTTATTCACAATCAAAATATTTGAATTTTAATTTGTTTTTAAAAAAATAAATAATAATTTCTTTATTATTTATGGCCACACCAAATACTTGTGCATATATACATATGTACAGACATATATATATACAAATATTTAAGGCTACGCCCAACTGAAACATACATATTTAAACAAATTCATTGTGCTCATTGCGGCAGTGTTGTTGTTGCCGTTGCTGTAGCTGTAGCTGCTTTTCAGTTCAACGACAAAAGCAACAACAACAACAATAGCAGCTATTTATTTATCTCTTAAACAACAAACTACAACGAGTTTTCAGCCAATCAGTCTTTGTTTTAAATTCATGCAAACAAAAACAACAAATTAAACAAGATTTTTATATTCTAAGCCAATGGGGAAAAAGTTCAAAAAGCAGCAGCTAAACCAACAGCAACAACAGACCGGCGAACAGGTTAAATTAATTTGTTGTTGCTTGTTGTTGTTTGCTGTTTTTTCAGCTTTTCTTTTGTGCACAAAAAGCAGCTTTGCCGATATTATTGTTGTGGGTATTTTTTTCGTGCAGCAGCAGAAAAAATCTATAAATTAATTAAATAAATTATTACAAGTTTTCAACGAATGCGAAACATACCCACACACACACATATATAGAAAGAGGAAGAGGGGAGAAATATTTAAACAATTTTGTTGTTGTTTTTTTAATCTCTTCACATTCAATAACACTCGCGCAATAATAATAATAAAAATATCTTTCGTCTGCAATAAATACTCAAGAAATTGCTAATAAAAATAAATTATTAACATATAAACTTGTCATAATTTAGCCATTAAAACGGGTGCCGAGCAGGGGCAGGAGGGGATCTAGGGAGCGATGCCCAGGGTGTAGTCGATGCACGGGTAGTTGGTTTCTATTGTATTTGTTTTTATTTAAATTTAAATAGTGGTTTAAAGAGCCATGGATAGGCCTTAAAAATTTAGATTCATTTAATAGTTGAATTGTTTATTGAATAAAGAGAAAATTTTAACTAATTAAAAAAACAACATTAAGTAAAAAGAATTGTATTGCAGCTTTAGGAAGTTTATTTTTTAATTAATTAATTTTTTTTATAACCATAAAATATTTTTACTATTTTTTTACTTTAGAAGGCCAAAAAATCCATTAAAAATTTGTCCATTTTTGCAGTCTTTGAATTAAAAAAAAATATCTAAAAAGGTATTCATAAAATAGTATATATTTCTATTAATTTTTTTGGGTCGCAGATTTAGGATTTTTCTTTTTTATTTAATTATTTTTTTATAATCATAAAATATTTATTTATTATTTTTTGACTTTAGAAGACAGAAAAATATCCCTGGTTTTTGGATTTAAAAAAATCTTTACAAATCTATTCATAAAAAATTATAGCTCACAATTTTACGAATTTCCTTTTTAATTTTATTATTATTTTAATCATTATAATATAAAAAATATTTTTATATTTTTTTGACTTTAGAAAACCGCAGCTCTAGGAATTTTCTTTTTTATTTAATTATTTTTTTATAACCATAAAATATTTATTTATTATTTTTTGACTTTAGAAGACCGAAAAATATCCCTGGATTTACAAAATCCAGGTTTTTGCATTTAAAAAATCTTTACAAATCTATTCATAAAAAATTATAACTCACAGCTTTATTTCCTTAATTTTATTTTAATCATAATAATATAAAAAATAAGTTTAAATGTGATTTTTGGATATTTGGCCTATATTTATTATTTAAATATCGAAAATAAAAAATATTTTTATATTTTTTTGACTTAGAAGACCAAAATATTAAAAAAAACTTAAGTAAAAAATCGGTTAAAAATCTATCCATTTTTTAGCAGTTTTTAATTTAAAAATTTATAACTAAAAATTATTGTTTGTTAATTTTTTGGGTCGCAGCTTATGGAGTTTTTTATTTTAATTTATTTGATTTTATATAACCATAAAATATTTGTTATTATTTTTTACTTTAGAATACCAAAAAAATATCCCTGCATTTTAAAAATCCGTTTAATATTTATCCATTTTCCAGGTTTTTGGATTTTAAAAAATCTTTAAAAAATTATTCACAAAAACTTTAAATATATTTTTTTAATTTTATTGTTATTTTTTAATCAAAAAATATTTTTTATTATTTTTTACATTAAAAAATTATCCCTGTATTTAAAAATTCCGTCAAAAATGTATACATTTTTTTAGTTTTTGAATTGAAAAATCTTTAAAAATCTATTCATACAAAATTTATAGTTCTATTTTTTGGGCTGCAGTTTTAGGAATTTTCTTTTTAATTTAGCTGATTTTTTACTTTAAAAAATTATCCCTGTATTTAAAAATTCCGTCATAAATGTTTCCATTTTTTTAGTTTTTGAATTAAAAAATCTATTCATAAAAATTTATAGTTCTATTTTTTGGGCTGCAGTTTTAGAAATTTTCTTTTTTTAATTTAGTTGATTTTTTATATCCATAAAAATAATAAAAAATATAATTTTTTGACTTTAGAAGAAGAAAAAAATTCCTGGATTTAAAAAAATCGTTTAATTATTTATCAATTTTTAAAATTAAAAAAAAATTAAAAATCTATTCATAAAAAAATTTTTATAATTTTTTTAGAACATCAAATATCATTAAATAATCGTTATTTATTGAAAATTTTATTGTCAATATGACAAATAATTTTGTTAAGTCCAATTTATAAAAAAAATATGAAATTTTTGAAAAAATCATTTGGGATAGTTGTAAATTCCAACGCAGTTTTTAAATTTGTTCAAGAGAGCCTGAAATACAAAGATATGAAATTTCTCTCACACCCTCTATCGTAAATTTTGGAGGATCATATATATTCCATTTTAAACATTGACTACCTTTTTACATCAAGCAAGTGCACATCTTCCGCCGACCACCACTGTTCGAGGCTGATATCACTTATTCCTAATGTGTAGCACATATGTAAGAACACAAACTAATAATTCATACATTTGCATATGTGCAGATAGATAGATTCCTTTATTTCATGTTTCATCATTACGATAAGTTCTTTTAGGCAACAGCAGACGTCCGTCTGTCCATCCGCCCATCCACCTCCTTCCCCCATCCTCTGCCTGCCCTCCACGATGTGTTGTGCATGTGCTTAAGATACAATTAAACAGATGCAGCACCGCCACACTCTCTCAAAGAGTTTGAGGAGGAGGGGAAGGCGACGAAGAAAAACAAATCCAAATTCAAATCAAAATGTTTGAAATGAAAACAAAAAGAACCCAGAAGAAGAAGAAAAAATTGAAATGAATAAAACAAACTCATCATTTAACATCATCATTTTAATAATCATAATCTTAGTGTCTAGAGTAGCAGAGGGGGTGGAGGGGGCCTGAAAAAGTATTTAAAATGATATTTTTGTAAACATTGCTGGCTGGTTTCTTGGATTTTTTGTTTATGAAACGTTGTATGATGACGATGGTACTGGTGGTGGTGGTGGTGGCAGTCGGCCGGCTCGTGGCGAGGAAGTTGGCCCAAGTTTCATTAAAGGAGCCATCCAAAGCACCCAATCCAAACATCCATAGACAACACATGAATGGATGGATGGACCGGACGGACGGACAAGTTTTTGTGAAAATACTCAGTCGTGTTGCTGGCATAAATATTAATTTTATTTTTCGAAAATAGATTCCAATTTTATTATTGTCGGTGTTGATGTCGATGTCGATGTTGTTGCACGCCGCTCTGTTGTCGTTATTCTTTTGATTTCATGTTCTTTGGACTTGCACCATATGTGTGTGGCGCGCGAGCCTACAAAGTATTTTGGGAAGAAGTATAAGTACACACCGCTCGTCGTCGCTCATTGGCATTCCACATTCACTACATTTTAATTTCAATTTCAATGTAGCTCGACATTTTCACCATTATCGACAACATCTTCATCATCACCATTTGCCATCCACCTCCTCATCGTCGTCATCTTTGAAATTTCTTTGCAAATTCGAATTGACTCAAACCAAAAACAACGAAACTTAACGCAATTGAACGATAATTTGTTATACATTTCAAATTCAAATTCATTTAATTTTATTTTTGTTATACTTTCTAAATTAAGCTCAAAGCAAAATTACGAAATATTATTGGTAGTCACAACATTCGTTATGTGTGAGAGGCAGTGGGTGGGATTACAAAAGAAACCGACTTTACCTATATATATATATTTAAATGTATATATATCTTGAATATTAATTATATTGATTACTTCTCTCAGCTATACTTTGGAACCTCAGAAGGATGGACATGGGTTGGTAGGATAGCGCGAGGATTATTTATGAAAATTGACGAACAAATTCATTTCAAATTTGTGGAGGCTAATAAAATATTCCTTCAATGAAAAAATATACATCAAACCTTTGATAAATTTCATACGAATTTGCTCGCAATTTTATAAAGATTCAAAACAATAGAATGTCATTTTATTTTTAAAATTTAAAAAAATATTTTCTCAAGGCAACAATTCGTACCATTTTTTGTGCCGGGAAACTATTCAAATAATAAATTCTATCGAATAATTTCTTTGGTCATCCCTTTTCCATAAGCGTAAATGGAAAATACATTGTAATTTGTGAAAAATTCCAATTTTGTAGATTTTTGTTTTCTTTTTGGGAATTGTGGGATTATTTTCATAAATGTGTATAGTTATCACTTAACGTAAATCTGACGTGAAAAAGAGTCTGACATGTAACATTTGCAAGAAACCCGTGTTATACTTTATATTACAATTCTGCACAATATGGAAAAATTCCCACTTTTGGGAATTGGGGACTTTTAAACATCTCGAAATTAACTTCTATATTTCAGATTCAGAGCTTGACAAAGATATGTTTCCATAGCTAACATAGTGGAATTTCAATATATTTCCATATACTGAACCACCCTAATATACAGTAGGAATCTATCTTGGCACAATTGCATATGTTTAAAACATATCTGTAGACCTTGGACATCTCTTTTCCACAAACGATGAAAATACTTTGTAATTTATGAAAAATCTCCTTTTTGGGGATTTTTGTTTTCCATTTGGGAATTGTGGGATTGTGTTCATAAGAGTGAATTGTCATCCTTTAACACAAATCTAAGCTCAAAGTGTGTTTTTTCTGTATTAAGTTCGAGAAGTCCGGAGTTTTTTAAACATGTCAACCCGTTAATATGACAAAATCCCACTTTTGGCGATCTTTGTGTCCTTTTTTGGGAATTGTGATGTGATTTTCTGAATTCTTGTAGGTAAATCTAACCTCAAATAGTTGTTATCAATTCAAACTATTAATAGCGACAAATCCCATTTTTGGGATTTTTTTGTTTTCTACTTGGGATTTCAGGGCTTGTGTTTATAAGTGTGAATTGTCATCACTTAACGTAAATATGAACTCAAAAGTTCCTGGCATGTGTTAGTTACGAGAATTCAAGGCTTTCAACACAGATTATATGGAAAATCCCAATTTTGGTGATTTTTGGGATTTGTGGTTTTCTGATTTTCTACATTTTTGTAGGCAAATCTAGATCTAAAATAGAGTTTATGAATTCAAACCGCTAATAATTGTTAAAAATCCAATTTTTGGGAATTTTGGTTTTCTTTTTGGGAATTGTGGGCTTGTTTTCGTATGTGTGCACTGAGCTCAAAAAGTTTGTGTAGTGTTTTTGGTAGTTTCTAGAAACTCGTGTTTTCTTTAAGCAGCATTTTTTGCCTTAATATGGAAAATCCCAGTTTTGGGGATTTTTGCATTATTTTTGGGAATTGTGGGGTTGTTTTTGTAAGTATGAATTTCATCTCTCTATCCATAAACTACATAACTGTAACTTGTGAAAATTCCCATTTTTGGCGATTTTTGCGTTCCTTTTGGGAATTGTGGGGATTGTTTCGGACATTTGAATTGTCATCACTTAAAGCAAAACTGACCTCAAAAAGTGTTAGTTTCGAGAAAATCGTGTTATCTTTAACATTTCAATCGAGTTTTCTTGCCAGCATTGAAAAATCCCATTTTTGGGGATTTGTGTTTTCTTTTTGGGAATCCAAATTTTTTGTTTATTCATCACTGGAGACAACCAGAACCACAAAAATTGTCAACAATATAGCATATGCAAGAAACTTGGGCATTTTCAACCCGGATTTCTCAGTAACAGCCAACGATTTGTTTAATTTTTAAGACCAACTTACCATGGAATCTTTATAACACAAAATGCATTCATTCCATTTCATAAATAATAATTTTTATTTTCCCCTTATTGATCAATTCTCCTGAAAATGTTCACTTCCCGCCATAATTTTATTTAGATCACACAGGTCATTTGTATTTGTGTGTGTGTAATGAATTCATACTAAGATCGCTATTTCCTTCCGATAATACCCTCTTATTATTTATCTAATGATACTCATTGAAAATGCAAACAAGACAATTATTTTGTTCTGGTGAAATTTATTCATTTAATTTCAACAAATATTGTCATAGGCGACGTCGTCGCTTTTTGCTTGCTTGCTTTGCCATCCAACGCCTCCTCTCTCAAATTAATAAATTTATTTAAATATAGTTTTTCGTTTTAAAACCAATGACTAATGCAGGCACTTTGAAAGAAAGCAACAAGCAGAAAGTATTATTATTATTTAGCGAAAACCAAATAACTAAACACACGATAGATGGTTTTTTTTAATTATATGTATATGGATGGATGTTTAAAAACGGCTGTGTAAGTATTAGTCATTGCATTTAAATTAAAACTTAAACAGCATTGCGAGCGAAAGAAACACTTCAAAAAAAAAATAAAAACAATAATTCAATGGGAAACAACATTTGATTGGTATAATAAATCTAAAAATATTTCATAGAATCGTATTTTTTTGCGGGGAAATTCGAAGGAAAAGAGTTCAACCAAATGAGTCTGATCTGAAATGCCGAAATCTTTGGCATCGGCGATAATTCACAAATCTCACCTCAATTTTTCATAATTCGCCACATCAGAGGAAAACAACTCACACACCAAGCACCAAAGACCAAAGGAAATATCAGTTGTTTTTTGCTAATGCTGCTCTCTTAGGAAACTACTCAGAAAAACAGAAATTATAAATCTTTTGGGAAAGCGGACAAGCGAACACGCTCGTTCGATTCACCTTTAATTTGCACAGGCAGCCAGCCAGGCCAGGCCGAAAGGCACAGAATGGAAATTCACACATACTCGCACGCAGCAAGTCATTCGAATATTAGAATCGAAATCAAGAGAAATATGTATTTGTGCGAATATTAATAAATTACAGCGCGTATGAATTTCTTTGATTCTCTAAATTATGATTTAATAGTCTATTTTTAATTAAATGCAATGCCGCCAAAAATAACAACAGCAACGACAGCACTGGCATCGTATTCATATTAGCAGAATTATTAAAAAACTAGCATATATATGACTACACGAATGTGAATGATCTTAAAAAGCGAGGAGAATGGAGGATGGAAGTGGATGGATTGGACCAAGAGCAAGCACTTTTCCATGCCTACAAAGAAAAGCAGGGGCTGTGGAGAAAACAGTGAAGTCAATAATATGAAGTATGCAATTCTATAGTTCTCTGTCGGAAAGGCATGCAGAAGAAAATTGGCAAATAGTTTGCTATTATAGCAGAGAATTTGCTGTAACGACAGACAAATTGACTGCTACGGAACTTAAGAAATTGAGTATTTTTTTGGTAGATAAAAGTAATCAAATTCACTCTAGAGAAGGTATGTAGAATAAAATTGGCAAATATTTTGCTATTATAGCAGAACATTTGCTGTAACGACAAATAAATTGACTGCTGTGTGCAATGGTCGACCTGTGGAGTTTAAGAAATTAAGTATTTCTTTAGTGCATAAAAGTATCCAACTCGAGAATTTTCTGTGGGGAAGGCATGCAGAAGAATATTGGCAAATAGTTTGCTATTACAGAAGAGCACTTGCTATAAGGCCAAACTAATTGACTGCTGTGAAACTTAAGAAATTGAGTATTTTTTGGTAGATAAAAGTAATCAAATTCACTCTACAGAAGGTATGTAGAAGAAAATTGGCAATAGTTTGCTATTTTCGCAGAACATTTGCTATAACGACAGATATGATATGATTGAATGCTGTAAAGTACCGCTAGAGGAACTAAAAAATGTCAAGTATATTTTGGAGATTAATAGTGATAGAAGGTGGGATTCATGACATGGTATTAGAGTATCCAATTCGAATATGAAAACACAACATTTGCTGTAACGACAAACAAATTGACTGCTGTGTGCTATGGTCGACCTGTGAAGTTTAAGAAATTAAGCACTTCTTTGGTGCATCCTATTCGGGAAATCTCTCGAGGAAAGCCATGCAGAAGGAAAATGACAAACAGTTTGCTATTATAGCAGATCATTTGCTGTAACGACAAACTAATTTGAAATGAAGTATTTTTTGGCGCATAAAAGTATCCAACTCGAGAATTTCCTGTGGGGAAGGCACGCGGAAAAAATTACAAATAGTTGTCTATTATAGCAGATCATTTGCTGTAACGGCAAACAAATTTGGCTGCTGTGGAGGTCGACCAGTGGAATTTAAGAAATTAAGTATTTTTGGGTGCATAAAAGTATCCAGCTCGAGAATTTCCAGTGGGGAAGGCACGCGGAAAAAATTACAAATAGTTTGCTATTATAGCAGATCATTTGCTGTAACGGCAAAACAAATTGACTGCTGTTAAGATCGACTTAAAAGGTTCAAGTATTTGACAGGGAATTAGAATATTAAATTCGAGGATTTCATGACAAATAGTTTGTTGTAATGACAGTGCATTTGCTGTTATAACAGACGAATTCATTGTTATATTGTCAACAATAGATTTTTCATTTTTTGTTCATTGTTGATTGTTTATGACTAAATAAATTTCTTATGAATTTTAGTTAAATCCGGAAGTTAGTATATATTTCCTCGTTTGGTCCAGGCCATATTTGCAAACTATTTAAACAGCTGGCTTGCAGTTTACCAACCAACCAATATATGATTAATGGCAAAGTTAACACAGAACTATGCTTCATGCTCTCTGCAAAAGTTACAATGAAATGATTGTCTGTCATGAAAAGAAAAATCAACCCCTTTCGCCAAAATAAATTACATTGGATATGTGTATCATATTTCTCGGGGCGAATGTGAGACACATCTCTAACATCTCTAAGGGTGAGTTCAGGTACGAATATGTACCCGCAAAATCCAATTTGCTTTGGTTACAGTTTTTTTTGATGCAGCATAAAAAAGTGTCATTTGAGAGAGGATTCATGCATTTTTTACTATTATTTCAATTCGCATGGATTTGAAAAATGGCCGTACTCAAATAGAACCAATAGAATAGAAGCGGAGAAAAATAAAATAATAAATGAATGAAAATAGGGAAATCATAAATCAATGTCAGAAAACTGAGATTTTTAATTAATGGCAAGAACTGAACACAAAAAATAATTTTGAGAAAAATGCAGATTTAAAATAAAACGAGTTTGAACGAATATTATTAGTGTAGTGTTTATTAATTCCACATTTTTATAAATATTTGTCAATTTAAAAACGAAATCGATTTCTTAAATTAAAAAATTATGTATGTTTTGCATATTTCTTTGTAGGCAATATTTCGTTTTTCATCGAAGCACATTTTTAGGATTTATATAAATATATATTATATAAATATATTATATATAGAATCCACAAAAAAATCTGTCGTTGTTGTTTACTAATGTTGTAAGATATCGAGCTCATTC
Source organism: Polietes domitor (assembly GCA_947397865.1). Lineage (NCBI taxonomy): Eukaryota > Metazoa > Arthropoda > Insecta > Diptera > Muscidae > Polietes > Polietes domitor. The sequence continues at coordinate 20,715,206 of OX377622.1, read as the reverse complement.
ATGTGATGACCCAATTAAATAATAAGTTATAATATTCTTTCAAGATTTGTAAATAGCAAAATATCGAAATAAATTCAAAGAGACTGTTTAAAAAACTAATATATAAAGGCTGTTTTTCTTTAAGCCTGGATAACAAGCTGCGATAACAAAAGCGTTAATAAAAATTTATTTTTTGGCTCAAAAAAAATTATTTTTTCACATTGTCGCCAACTACAGTATAAATATTTGTATCAAAACAAATTTTCAAAAAAATTATTTTTTTTTTATTATTTTATTTTATTTATTTTGCTAAGTCAAATATTTTTAATATAAAATATTTTTTAATTGTTTTCATACACACATTTATATTGCTGTTGGCGATAATTAAAAAAAAAATAAGTTTTTATTTTCAGTGAAATTTTAACTTTTTATTTAGGTTTCTCTTATCACAGCTTAGTTATCCAGTCTTAAAGAAAAACAGCCTTATTATTTAAGCAATGCTGATGTTTTTAGTTGATTTTCCCAATAGTTTTAATTTGCAGAATTTTTTTCAGACCCTAAATACAAGTATCTGGAATATTGCTTGTGAATTTTTTTTCTATTTGAATGCATTTCGTATGGGAGAGATGAAGCTTGTGACTTGTTTCTCTAGCTCATATATTATTATATTAAGATAAAATGGACAAGCGATGATGTTGCTCATGGTCTTATAGTAATTTCTGAAATTTATATTTTTAACTTTTCCAATGTGGACAACAGGGCTGACAATATCGCTGTTGTAAAGATATATTGAGACTAAAGAATATTGGAGATTTCGTGGAATATCGCTGTTGCGAAGGGATATTCAGGCTAATGAATGTTGAGAATGTCATGGACGTTTGCTCTCGTTCCAGCGAACGAAAATCAGATTTTTCCTCAATATTTTTATACAATTTTGTACTTACATGGAGACATGGCTTATGAGATCGGAAATCATGATCATAAGGCATATCTCATATATTTTTACAAATCGAGATTTTTGATTATTTTAGCAAAATACGGCCAATTTTGTCATAATTATAAAAAACGATTTCTCAAAAATTACGAGTTAGGCTGATATAAAAAGCAGGGATAACGATATGCCCGAAATATTTGATTTCAATCGTTCGTTCATATAATTTATGAAAGTTTTCATTGATTTTATAATGCAATTTCATTATTATTATTTCATAATATTAGCATTTAGTATTATGTTGACCTTATTCGATTTAACCTCGATGGCCTTAAATTACGTTTATATTGGATAAATTTATTTTTTATTAATATAAAAATTATTTTTTAACTGGGATATTGTCAAGACCATTTTGCTTCTATATTTAATAGAATGCAAATTTATTTACAAATGGCATGGTGACATTTATTACTTGGCTGCAGACTACCACGATCATGATTTCGACCATGTCAAAAGTCTTTTCAAGTGGCTTCGCAGCGACTTATCAACCCGGCCGCTATAAGGAGATGATTCTCACAGACGAACGAGAAGCACAACTCACTTGCCGAATTTGCGTTTAAAAAATCGCACCAAGTAATAAAGTACACATGCCATCTTACAAGCATCTCATTGAGTTGCATATGTAAGTATGAATATTATTTTATTTTTTCAAAAAAATAAGTTGTGATCAATTTTTTTTCATTGAATTTTCACTCCATAACTTTTATAATTTTTGTTATTACAGCAGTTAACCCTTTATATCTGAATTTACGCAAAAATAAATATTAAACTTGAAGAACACAGGTAATCGGGTATTTTTCGGGAAGAAATCCATCTAACATTTGAATTTATATTGGATGTATCTATCCTCAAAGGTATACTCCTTTACACGTTCATAGGTCAGAACATTTCTGTCATGAAGAGATTCTTCTTTTTCACAGAAAATTGAAGAGAATTTTATTTTGACAAATTAAAAGGATCTCCATAAATTTACGGAAAAACTCCAAGAATATTTGGAATATTTCATCTAAACTCCGTCTTATGGTTTTTGTCGGAAGAAATCCATCTAACATTTGAATTTATATTGGATGTATCTGCGATACTCCTTTATAAGTTCATAGATCAGAACATTTCTGTCATGAAGAGTTTCTTCTTTTTCGCAGAAAATTGAAGAGAATCTTATTTTGACGAATTTAAAGGATCTCCATAAATTTACTGAAAAACTCCAAGAATATTTGGAATATTTCATCTAAACTCCCTCTTATGTGTTTTGCCGGAAGAAGATCCGAAAGAAATCCATCTAACATTTGAATTTATATTGGATGTATCTGGGATACTCCTTTAAACGTTCATAGATCAGAACATTTCTGTCATGATGGGTTTCTTCTTTTTCACAGAAAATTTTATTTTGACGAATTTAAAGGATCACCATAAATTTACTGAAAAACTCCAAGAATATTTGGAATATTTCATCTAAACTCCCTCTTATGGTTTTTGTCGCTACTAAAGTCAAATGGAAAGGAAGAGTTTTCATCTCTCGGTATTTGGAGCATTTCATCTAAACTCGTTCTTAACATGGAATGAGAGAATGTTCAACTCTCGGTATGTGATGCGATCGTTGTCTTTAGGGCAGATGTTCCGCAGCCAAGGACTATATTTTTTGAGAATATTTGGAATATTTCATCTAAACTCCCTCTTATGGTTTTTGTCGCTACTAAAGTATAATGGAAATGAAGAGTTTTCAACTCTCGGTATTTTTTGAACATTTCATCTAAACTCGTTCTTAACATGGATTGAGAGAATGTTCAACTCTCGGTATGTGGTGCGATCGTTGTCTTTAGGGCAGAAATTCCGCAACCAAGGACTATATTTGTTGAGATCATGTAATTTTTAACCTAATATATTGATTGATCTGTGTTGCAGTAAAAAGTTATTTGTAATAGCTCTCCATGGAAGTTAACTTTGTTTCGATTCAAGAACCCAATAAGTAAAAAAACAAAAAAAAATTTGAATTTAGCAATGTGATGGATGTGATTTGCTAGTCCTTTTCGCAGCAGTTACAACATTTTTGACTTTTTAACCTCATTTCATGCTTTCATGGTATATAAAGTATGTGTTTATTGGGTATAAGAATTCGGACCTCATAACTTGGGTTATTGTGTTGGATTCAGAGCAATGACCAACATATGGTAGAAATCAATGCAAGTTTGAAACCTAAATTAGAACCATACATACTTAAGTAAGTTTTGAAAGAAGATTATGACCCCATAAAAAATAAAGTAGCAATTGCCGGCTACTTTATTTTGGTTGCGCGTTAAATCCCTCAAAATAAAGGAAAGATCCTGGTGAGAAAAAAGGGTTTTTATTGCCCTTACAGTGAAATTAATTGTCAAGCTTGGACTTGGGAGAAGCTGTGATTATAAATAAAATCCAACTATTCCAAATTGAAATCATAAAGTAATGGAAGAATAAACCAGACGTACATGGAAAATGAAATCTCTTCTCATCTCTTGAAAGGGTATTTCAATGGAAATGGACTAAATTATTCAGCCATTAAAATGAATTTTGAAATTAATGATAAAAGAATATCCCAAATTTTTCTAAACGAAAATTCGATATTCTCCAATATTTCTAAATGACTGTCTCTATATAAATATATATCAATAAATAAATAAAAAATTGTATATTTACCATTTTGGGTTGCTGTAGAAAAGTAATCCGTTATAATGGTTGGTTGGTTGATTGAGCGCCGAATTGTATGGAGACTGGCGTAATCCCAAGGAAGGAGTTGAAAATCCTTATAAATCCTCCTTTTTTTTTGAGCAGGGAAATGTTTTTTGTTTCAATATTTAAGGCGATTTTCAAAATTCAATTCTTTTAAAACTTTCAAACACACTTCACTTTGATTCTTTTTTTTTTGTGTGAAGACTTCTTTCTTGCTGTCTTTCTTTTATTTTCGTTTTTTTGCGGAAATTCTTGTTGTTTGTTGTAGTTGGCGTTATCCGTGTAATAACTGTCACAAGTTTAGAAGCTGGCGAGAAGGCGATTATGGCTGGATGGATGAATTGGATAATGATTTATCATATTTTTTTTCTTCGTTTTTCACTTTCTTTTGTTGTGATTTCAAAAATTGTCAGACACCACAAATGTCATAACGAGTCGGAGGAGTAACAACAAAACAATAAAACGACATAAGCCGATAGTTACACTCTAAGAAATAATAGATAAACAACGAACCCAAAAGTTAACCAAAAAGATATAGTTGTTGTGTTTTTCATTAAATTGGCACTTCGTTAATTTTTAAAATTTTTTGATTTGTTTTCTCTTTTTTCGAAAATTGTTTCCGTTCTGTTGTGGCTTTTTTCGGTTTAATTTAGAATATTTTCAATTCAATTTCAATTCTAATTTCTTGTTATTTTTTTAATTCTTATTCTTGTTGCTTTGCGTTAATTTTTCTTAGTTGAGCAATTTCAATATTTTGTGTTTATTTTTTTTAATTAAAAAACAAATGCCGCTCAGCCGCTCACGCTTGTTTGCTGCTGCACGTTTAATTTGAAATTAAATTCGAAAAAAATTGAAATCAACGCGCAAAACAAAATAACCAAAACAACTAACACACAAACTCACTCACACAGGCAAACAAACACACATTCACTAGCAGAGAGAACGAGAGAGAGAGAGTGCGAGAGACAACTACTGAAAGAACAAAAGTTGAAATCTCGCTCTTGTGCTGTTATCGAATGATAACAGCGTTGGGTGATAACAGCGAATGTTAATGGCAAGGAACAGGAAAACATTTGATTATTTGTACGCTAATAAAACCAATTTTTCCCCACATGTATTAATAAGACATGTATTAAGTTTACTGTAATTTAGATTTTAGTTACTGTATTTTGTTTAAATATGTTTATAAAATTACATTTGTTCTTATCGCTAAGCAAGTGTTCTTTATATCAGCAAACAAATGCGTTGGATTGCAACTCCTGTCTTTGCAACATAAAAAATGTTTCATACAAAAAAGCGCACAACCGACACGAAATGAAGTAAAAACGAAACAAATGAAATCAATTCTTACGACTAACTCAAACCCGCACGCATATTTTCAGTCGTACTCACCGGTATGTAAACATTCACATATACATCCCACTAAAACAACAGCAGAGTCGAACAACAGTCAAACATTTTAAAAGGATAGGAATTAGCAGTAACAGCGCAACATTAAAATCGATGTGTTCGATTTGATGAGTGACAAACTAACTCATACACAGCCACACACATATTCTCCGCACCATCAACACTCTGTCGTCCGTCTGCCTAAGTTCGTGTGTTATTCTTTTATTTAATCATACGAACGGCGAAACGTGTAATGTTGTTTTTGTTTTTCATTTATGCCAAAATGCAACTGTTAATCACGCAGCTGTTATCGTTAGCAGAAGGACCAGTATTGTCTGTTAAAGAGTATAGACATTGTAGAGAGTGTAGACATAGTAAAGAGACTGCAAACCGCACAGTCAGCGAATATAGAAAAATGTTGCTACCACACATTTTATCATATTGTTTGGCTGTTTTCTTCAAAAATTTCTATTTTCTCTAGATTTTTGAGAGCATAACGTATCTGAAGATCGTAGAAATGCTTGTCACATCACATGTTTTCAAAAACAAAGTTAATAGCCAGTATACATTTTACAATCGAAATCACTTAGAACGACAATAACAACGAAAATGCCAAGTCTTGAATTTTGAATAATATTGCTTACAGCCCAATCGCTTTTAGTGACATTCCGGACGACTTACAGCTGCGGTCAAAAAAATAGCAGCGACGAGATAAAAAAATGTCGACAATGAAAAATATTAGTTTTACTTCGAAAATCCTAAAAGTTTTTACGGCGATTCAAAGGTGGTATTGTGCCATTCTTAATCTGGCTTTAAATAAAAAATTAAGTTTTTGTAATTTTGATATTAGGCCTTTAGAACCATTTATGTCAAAAATGAGTCCAGACAAAAAAAATAGCAACGCCAATAAAAACTAAAAATAATTTGTTTCAATTCACTTTAATTGAAAACTTTCTTTGAATAATAAGTTAAATAACGATATTTCCTTGAATTTAATACTTAGTTGTACTGACTTTATGGCTTATTACTGCTACATAACGCCGTTTCATTGAGTCGACTAGTCTTTTACAACGTTTACCCGATATTTTTGCCCATAACACTATAATATTGTGTCAAAGCTCGATATTGTTTTTCAATATTGCTCATTTTAGTCATCACACTTAAAATTTTTGATTATATTTAGGTGCGGTGTCTGCCCGAACCATTCCATAACATCGATATTATTGACTTCAATCCACCTTTTTGCGAGTAGGCTGGTGTTTTCGGGATAATTGACCTAGTAGAAGACCCATTTAAGGGGAATTCCGTATTCTGTATACGTAAGTATAATATCAGGCAGTATTTTGATGTACTGGACTGAGTCCATAGTATGAAAAACAAGCCCAAGCCATTATGCTTGATCCTCCCTATTTGACAATTTTGGTACTATACCTGGAGATGTATTCCGTGTTCTGTGGACGTCTTACAAACTACCGAGGGACTGTCCCACCATACAAAACAATTTTTGATTGAACTGACCATAAAACGTGCACCAACTTCTTGGTTGGCTACACCAGGTGTGTTTTTGCTTATTGCAATTTTTTGGCGCTATGTCTTTTATTTATAAGTGGGACTTTTTTCGGACTTCTGGCTTACAGATTATGTTTTCTTAGTATTCTACGAACATTTTAGCCTCTCAAATGTGGACAGACATTGTTTTTTATTACGGTGGCGGGCGTTTTTTGTACTAAACATTATTATTCGGCGAATGGTTGTAGGTGATATAAACGGATATTTTTCACGAGTTTTTGATTTTTCTTCTTATAATATCGAATTTCTGATCATTTTAATAGAACACTGGAATAAAAGTCGAACTTCACTATATGATTTTCCCTCAGATTTCAACCTTTTCATATGAACTCGATTTTCTTCTCCACCATGCTCTCCTCGCCCTACTTATGAAGAAAAATAATAGAATAACATCTCAGAAGTAGTGTAAATTTCATAATATCTTACTTATAACATCAAATATTATTGAAAAATTGAGATAAAATTCCATTTTCTTGGGATTTTTTGAACACTGCTATTATTTTGACCGGTCCAAAATGTCGAATTATCCAAAAAATGTGAAATTTCTTAAGTAATTAAAATCATATCACCAAATAAACAATTATTTTGTGTTTGTAACCTCATAATGCAGCACTTAATGCAGAAGGAGCAATAAAAAAATTATCACACATATAAATATATGAAAATGTATATTAAGCTGTGGTGCGCTGCTATTATTTTGACCGCAACTGTATTTTTAGTCAATTTTTATATTTAGCTATTTAGCTTACAATGAGTAAAAATCTTCAACATCAACCCCATCAAACACACAATATAAAGCAGTTTATTTCAAAAAATCGGACGACGATTTGAAATCTGTAGCTGAGGATGACGTAGATGAACCTGATGAGGATATAGACGAATTTCAATTTGTAATGCCTTCGTATCTGAGGCATGCTTAGCCGTAGAAGTGCTTAAAATTGTAATTTAATAATATTGTTAGAACTAGAGTTGTAGAATTTTATGAGGATTATTTTTGTGGAATATCTTAAATCTCTACCCCTTCTCTTTATGGGTCAATTTGAAGCTTTTTCGAGAAAATCAAAAAAGTCTTTTCATAAAACATATAAATCGATGTTTTTAATTCATAAAAAATCGTAAACTACAAAAAGTATTCCTTTTATTCTAGATTTCATTAAGGGTCAGAAGACGAATGAATCTAATTTCCTTGTAGTTCGAAGTATTTAATTTCTTATTGTCAAATTTAACCACTTGAGGGACAAAAATTAATTAATTATAGCAAGAATCGCAATAAGCGATAAATTCGACAAATTTAATGACAACGTATAAATCTCGAGGAAAACGGAGATAAAAATATTTAACTCCAACGTAAAGTCAACACTGTTATATGGATGTGGGACATGGAGCACAAGCTCCAGTGACTTATGTACTCCAAGTCTTCACCAGCCGATATCTAAGAAGAAAAAACCAAAGTTATTCGGACAACTGAACTCGGTCAACTATAATCTCCAACCATGATCTATGGCCGATGACAGAACAATGTCCCATAGATTCAGAAATTATCAGGCGCAAGTGGAACTGGCTTGGACATACATTGCGAAAACCACAGGAAGACCTGGCGCGAACAGCACTTGATTGGAATCCACAAGGTAATTGAAGAAAAGGGAGACCCTCCCATACCTGGAGAGTTGGAGAGGTATGGGATCGACATTGAAATAACGAAAACAGAAGAGAATGGAATTTATTTGTTATGGCCTTATGTTCCTCAATGGAACGACGAGAATAAATATACAAATCAAACTAAAGTTTAATTTTAGTAGGGAACATCCTCAATTGTTTTTGCAGCCAGCTTGAAGTATGTCCCTATCATTATTTCTATTCCTTTTCAGATTGCATGGAAAATCAATCGATTTCAGCTTGAAATGACATAAGATCGATTTTCAATCAAATTTGTATGGGATGTGAAATTTGTAAATCAACCTTATGTCAGTTCAACTAGATTTCGAAAGCAGTCTGAAAAATAGCCTTTTGTTTAAAATGTTATGTCGATTTTTTTAATATAAACCATTGAGAGAGCACACATACATATCTAAAATGATTTGTAATCGCAATTTTATGCACGTGGATTTCGCCATGCCGGCGTAAGATGGTAATATGAATAATAATAATAAAAAAAAATAAGCTATCAAATCAAAGCAAAACAAACTTGAAACAATTCAAATCATTCAAAGGGAAATTTATTTGCGGTTTTGGTGAAAATCTTTTAATCATTGTAATAAAATGCTTACAATTTTTTAGGAGTTAATCGGAATGCTCATAAACTAAGTAGATTTGAAATTTATTCTACCGCACAAAGCAAATAAATTGGATTCGGTCCCAATACTAAAATTCCATAATTGTTTTAGAGACAATTTCATTTGAGAAAGTCCGGCCATCTGATACGCTAAGATCGTTCATGGACCATTGATAAGATGGAAGAAAAAAACATTCTTCCGTCATAAAATTGTGAAACTTTACATTATTTTTTTCTGTAGACCAAAACTACTTAAAATTGTCAAATAGATTCCAAGCTGCAGAATCTTTTGTGTTGTTTATATTTTTACAACTTTTTTCACTTGGAGTTAACTTTAACCAACTATATGTATGAGCATTCGATGTAAACTATTCGTACCCTCTTTACAATTTCCACCTTTTAGAATAAAACAACACCATATCATCTTCAATATCACTGTTAGTGGACAAATTAAATCATAACATGTCTGTGGAATTCTTGAACTAACAGTGCCTCTCTCAGCTGTGACTTAATTTTCACAACAAACATACAACATAGCATTGCATGAATGTGTGAGTTTTAGAATATCTTACTCTTTGTTTACAAAAAAATACATTTCTCTCATCGCTTATGTTATTTACAAATTCTATGCTATGTATTTGCACACTGTGGTTTGAGTCATCGTTAATTGTCAGATGAAATCCAATTCTCTCCATTTTGAAGGATTAAATGCAAAATATTTTCTCATAACGTTTAGAAAATCGACATGGAGCATATATCGTCGGAGAGCTGCAAAACATTTCAGTTCCACACAGTTGGGTAAAAGATTAAACTCTAAAATATAATACACAATATTAAACAAAACCATCAGAAGAAAATATTTTTGGTCAGAGAAATAATAATTTGGAATTTCTGTAAAACATTTTATTGCATGGGGTTCGACAGAGTTTTGCCCAAAAAGGCGAATATATTATACGGCTACAAGGTCAAAAGGCAGTTTGGGAAAAGTATGATATCCGAAGCACCTCAATATAAGGACAAATTTGGTCTGTATGTTATCGATATCAAGTTTGGTATCGAGTTATCGTACGTTAAAGTTTGAAAAAATATTTTTTTCGTTCCAATTGACTCAAAATCGAAAACTTGAAGAAAAAATATCGATAAAAATGTTTAGTTACAGATAGTTGCCTTAGTAATCGATAATTTCCATAGTTATCGATTGTGGAAATTTTATAAAAATGATGTTTATTTTTATTTGAAGCAAAATTATAAATTACAACAACGAAAATTTAAATTAAATAACAAAAATAACTATTGCATGTTTTTTAAAGAAAACTGAAAAGGACTTTTTACACGTGCGTTTTTTAATCATTTTTGCCTACGTCGCTCTTTAAGGATAAAATGGATGTAGACGAGGATGTGTCTTTGATTCGGTCATTTTTGTATTTTTGACAAATGATTTTACTCCAATTGCATGGCCTAACGAATTGTGATTTTGGGCTAATCATTTAAAATTTTAAAAAATGTTCCACAAATTGTCGCCTACAATATAAAGTGCAGCAATAGCGATGTTACTGAATTTGAATTGTGATTTTGGCCTAATAATTTAAAATTTATTTTTATCGGGAACTTTGTACAATATCTTGGTAACTACGACAATTATAGATTTTTTTAATATTTTCTGCCTATTTTTAGTTGTCTATAAATGTCATCTATTTCCGATATTTTTGGTTTCGACAACTCCACTCATCGATAATTTTTCACTTCTTTTTTTTTTCAAAAAAAAAAAAAAAGAAAATATGTTTTGAATTTACAATTTCTATAGCTAAAATAAAAAAGAAAAATTTCATTTTTTCGTTTTTTTTTATTTTAAAAAAATATTTTTCCAAATTTTAACGTAATAATAAAAATTTCAAATTTATTTATATTGGGTGGTACTATCTTTTTCGGGAACATTGTACAATATCTCGGTAACTACGCAATTATAGATTTTTTTACCTTTTCTGACTATTTCTAAGTTGTCTATAAATATCATCTATTTCTGATATTTTTGGTTTCAATAACTCGAAAGTTATCGTTAATTTTTCTTTTTCATACAAAAAAAAAATAAGAAAATATTTTTGAATTTACAATTTCTATAACAAAGATAAACAAGTAAGGAAAGGCTAAAGTCGGGCGGATTCGACTATATGATAGACTCTACCTTTTATCCGAATACAATTCAATTCGGTAAAAAAAAGTGAAAACGGGTAGGATCTTTGTATGTTTCCTAATCATAGGCTAATATGACCTGACCCAATTTGTCAAATCGAGAAAAATATTTGTATCGGGGCTATATTCAAACATGGAATAAAGTGACCTACTTGTACAATAGGTTCTTCCTGTCCAAGTATAACGTGTTATGCTCAATTTGAAGAAATTCGCTGAAAATACGTGGTTTCTGGGCGGAAAATGTCAAGCCGGGAGCGAAATTTGTATGGAAGCTACATATAAATCTGAACCAATCTGACCTAATTTCATCATGGATGTTTCTAGTTATAATATAAGATATTTTGCAAGATTTGAAGAAGATCTGTTAAAAAATGTGGTTTATAGAGTGGAAATCGGGAGCGAAATTTGAATGGGAGCTATATATAAATCTTAACCGATCTGACCTATTTTCACCATGGGTGTTTCTATTGGAAATGTAAGATATTCTGTCAATTTTGAAGAAAATCTCTTAAAATATGTGGTATTTAGAATGAAAAGAGTCAAATCGGGAGTGAAATTCGTATGGCGGCTATATATAAATCTGAACCGATTTTCTTCAAATTAAATAGCGTTCGTCCTTATCCCGAAAAACTTCGTTGTGCAAAGTTTCATTTGGTTCTGGCAACAATTGCGACCTGTACTTTGATTACAAGAATAGATGGACAGACAGACGGGCATTGATAAATCGATTTAAAAGTGATTCTAAGTCGATCAGTATAATTAACAATGGGTCTATCTCGCTTCCGTTTGGGTGTTACAAACAAATTCACAAAGACATAATACTCTCTTGGAGTGCATAAAAAGAAAAAAAATATTTTATTTTTTCGTTTTGTTTTTTATTTGGCAAAGAATATTTTCCCCAATTATAACCTCCGATAACTAAGCCTTTATATCTGATGATACAAAAATCTTCTTCAATAATCTTACAACTTTTAAATTTTCCTTTGCTCTTCAAAAAATTTTGATTTTCCGCAACAGCACAATCAACACACTGTGCAGAATCATAAGAATTTATCACAATTAAATGCTGCTAATTTGTCGTAACAACTACAACTGTTACAAACATCAACTCGAACTTCTCTGCTCACTTAACATGGACTGTTAATTGGGAACATGTACATGTACTCACTCACTCAGCGGCATACAATGACCCTCTCCTAATGTATTTATTAGCCGCACGAGTGTAGTAGCAACCCTTTACATTAAACTACGGCCAAACAGTGTTAAAACGCACATATTCAAATTTATACTATCTCGCCGATACTACTGAGAACTGAGAGGAAGAGACTGTGTATGAATGGCTGTGTGTGTGTGTGCGAGTGTTGGTGTTTCTGTGACTGAAATGGGAAAACGAATGAATCAGATTTCAATGTTAAAAGTAATATGACCACGTGCACTGGAGGGAGAGAGAGACTAACTTCATCACAGCCACACACACGCACACACTACAGGCATGCACTACACACTCAGTCAAACAAAGGCAAATGTGCAAATATCACAACATCTACTCGTACTGTGTTGTTGGTGTCGTCGTATTGTACGATACACAAACAACAAATACAACATAAGTCGTAAGTACGCGAGCATAAGAATATATTTACTAATAACATCATATAGTAAATACAGTACATTAATACTAGGGTGGCTCCTATTTAGATATTTTCGGAAAGTTTATGGATTTTTATAAGTTCAGTGTAGTTTTTTCACACGTTTGAGGGACTTTTTTCGAGAGGATAGTAATCGGATTTCTTATGTACATATATACCACATACATACATACATATGTATTTATATTTACATGTCTAAAATTGACAGAAAGTGATTCTAACTAACGATTCTCGCTCCCATTACCATTATAAAAAATCTCCATAATTCCAAGGGCCATCCTAGTACACCCACTCATAATACTATGTGCTAGTAACGCAGTACTTCAGAGTACATACATAGTAAATTTACTAAGCAAAACAAAAACGATTGAAACTTCACTACACACAAAACATAAAATGAAATAAAAAACAAATACCAACGACGACGCCAAAGAGTAGAACACAAACAACTCCACGGCGGCGAATGAGAGACGAGAAAAGCGCGACGTTATGAAAAAACAACAACAACAATAGCAATAATACACAATAATAATAATAATAACAACAATCATAATTATTATTGTAGCAGCGTTCATCGTCAGCATTCTGCTCATCATTGACGTCGACGTCAACGTCGTCGCCAAACTCTTTTTGGTGTGCCCATGATTATGACGATGATAATGATGTTGAGATGACGATGACTACTATGATCATCATTCTGATGAGCGCGGTGCGTTGATTGTGGCGTTGTGTGGTGTGGCGATGGAACAAATGAATGTTACAGTGAAATTCCCCTAACTCGAATCGCCTAGGGCACGACAAAACACTTCGAGTTAGGGAAAATTCGAGTTATGGAAAGCGCTACCGATTCACTAAAATTCACAGCTCTAAAAACTCGCATATCAATTTTGTAACTGTAATTCTCAATTTTTAGCCGTCATATTGTCGCCACCTACGGTTGAGAAATTAAAGCAGTGATGGGCACACGCATACTATCATATTTTAAGCAGCAGAGAACAAAACGCGGCTTACGCCCGAAAAATATTCCATGTTTCAAAAGTATAACAAGCAATTAAATGAAAGTAACACATAAAACATGTTGATTTGAGTGTACACACAAAACTACGCAGCGAACGAAGCCACACGATGTGTACATGTGTCTCTCCGTGACAGATGCAGCATTTTCATTCCTATGCACTGTGCATAGGAAAAGAGAGCGGTGCCCATCACTGAATTAAAGGCTTCGCAAAGAAGTGCCACCAAAATATGTATGTATGTACTACTTATTAACGAGAAAACAATATTAAAATTAGCAAAACAAAAAATTCGAGTTACGGGAATAAACTCAAATAGTAAGTGTCACAAATTGTATCAGTTTTTAATTCGACTTACAGAAAAGTTCGAGTTAGGGGAAATTCGACATACGGAGAAAAACACATAAGAAAAAGCTATTGAGAATCCAAGATTCGTACATAACAGTTCGAGTTAGGGAAAAATTCGAGTTAGGGGACTTCGAGTTATGGGAATTTCACTGTATTTGAGACCTATTTCATTATGACTGTTATAATTGCATAGTTATGTGTGTACGGGTATGTATGTCCATATGGATGGGTACAATTGTATGCTGCCTGCTGCACGTCACTACTGAAGAAAGGAGAAGTGTTACAATCAAAAGTGGGTTGGCTCGAGAATCGTTCATTAGAGTGGAGTGTTACATGAGTTGTTGGCTTTAGCGGCAAAACACTGAAACACTCTTCGCGTAAGGAAGTAACGTTGAACATTTTCGTCTGTACTTTTCTGCTAATATTCAGGAACACATCTACTTTAGCAAAAGAGGTCCAAATAAAAAACAATTTTATGTTTTCTATTTTAGAAGAGAAAAAATAAAATAAAAAAATCGCGGCGACCCATATTTTCCGAGTTACGGGGCCCCGAAATTTCAGAGATATATTCTTCGATATCTTCCAGGATTTTCATCGGATCAGTTCAATATGGGTCTCATTAGAATATATATATCGTCACCTGAAATCCAAAATGACCAAACATCAAAAATCCCAAAATCGTGTTTTTGATTGATTATGGTGAAATAACCTAAAATACATATCTCTGAAAAATTTTACACTTCAATACCCAAAATTCAGAATTTTATAGGCGAATTCCAAAAAGACCTAAGAACAAGTGTGTCATGCAATGAAACAAAAAAGCGTAACATCACAATTGTACAAACAAAACAACATGTGCGTTGCCTATTTTCTTATTTCTTTTGAGTGTCATATGATCCATCTGAGACTATTTATGTCAAAACAAAAATATTGGACGATTATGAAATGCTTCCGCAACGAATAGTTGAACTATTAGATTACCCTGGACCCTCCCAATTAAATTCACGCAAGATCAGATCACGCAATTCACCTGCAAGATCTCAAATTACTGCTTCCGGCCAGGATAGGGCGATTTCTCGCCAAACGTGTCGAATTTTAAATATGTTTGGCGACTTTATTTTCGATTTGGCGACATGGCGATTTTCTTTTCTTTTAGAAAATTTTAAATCTGTCCTCCGATTTTATTATATTGTCGTTGCTTTGCAGATAAATATATTACAATTTGTATGCAAGTTATAGAACACGTTTTAAATTACCATGTCCGATTTATTTGCAACTTGATAGGATAACTGCACTCTATAAAATATTTGATTTATAGAGGACGAAAAAAAAATTTTTAAATGATATGACCAATTGAGAATTAGTAAAATCAAGACAAAAGGTTCGAGGTAGGAACATTGAAAATGGTATTGTGTGAAAACGCGTAGATACAATTCAAAGAATGAAGGCTTATTTTAGGATAATTGTATTTTGTTATCTTTTGTGGTTTTCTTAAAAAGCCAAAAAAGACGTATTCCCGTCGATTATAAACAAACCATGTACATTTTATAATTGAGAAATAATAATAATTAAAAACCTTTAATAAATGTAGACGACCGAAAACGCTATTTTTGAACGAATGTATGCATTGACTTTTCTACTACAGAACACAGATTTTTCAAAATTCAATATTTAGGAGACATTGGCCCATGAAAACGGGAGAAAGAGATCAACTCAATATTAGAAACTACGTCATAAAGAAGAAAAAGTATATTTTTAATGATAATTGTTTTTAACCAGTAATCCCTGCGTTGAAAGTGTATTCTGCATTATGAGTTGCCTAAACTAGGTCACGGTAAAAGAACATTTTTAATTTTTATTAAGAATAATAAAATGTTGAAAATAATCAATTCACATATAATATCTGAATTCCATACATTTTTTTAATTTTGTTTTACATTTTTTTAACAAAAACTGAAGTTGTTTAAATTTGGCGGTTTATGGCGGATTCTGACAAATGATTTGGCGATAGAGGTATAAAATAATCCGAGATCCTTGCTTCCGGCGGATTATCATTAAGATTTATCTTTCGAACCATAATTTAAGTTACGTTAATACTATTTTTTTAATTACTTTCAGTCAAACTATGAATTACTTTATCTGAAAAAATTTATTTTTTGTTACTTGAAGTTTCCTCTAATAAATTTGTTTTTATAAAAATATGTTTAAAAATCTTTTTTTATTATAATGTTGTCTAAAACCCATTCAAATAAGGAAAAACATGTGGCTCACAATGTTCTTCATAATTTGCATTAATGATACGTCTTTTTGTTTCACAATTGATAGACCAATAAAACGTATCACACATAAAACGACTATAGTAAAGAAATATAAATTTTTTTTACAAATAAATGTGCCGTCAAATATTAAACCATTCATACAAAAAGTCGTTAATTAGTTAAGTATTTAAGATTTTACAACGTTTTTTGCTTCTCCTGTAAAGTTATGAAAATGCTATGTTTTTTCGATCCGTTATCCCATTGTGAGTCAATTAAATGTTTTATATATGGGTGTTTACTCATGACGATGTATTGTACCTCCTAAAGGTAGTTTATGTGTAAACACGCAGACATAAACACGAAGTTTTTTGCGTAGCCGGCTTTCGGCCGGGGTTTAAGATTTTATACTCTGGGGTATGTCCAAAACCGGCTATGCAGTAGCCGACCTTCGGCCGGGGCTTAAGATTTTCTCCTCTGGGGTATGTCCAAAACCGGCTACACAAAACAACTTTAGTCTGCGATAAGCTTTCTAATGATACCCATGTTGATCAGATCCGATGAAAACCATGGAAGACATCTACGAACTTTCAGGGCCCATACTCGGGTAATTCCACAAGACTTCGACCCAGTGCGGATTTTGACCTTTTTCGATTTTAATAATAACTGGCAAGTACTACTGGTTGCGGATAATATGTTTACCGTAGCTCAAAGTACGTGGTTTGATTTTTACAGTCTTCCAAAGTTGGTGATCTTAGGGATTTTGTGAAGAGATGTCTGCTTTAACGATATCATAACTTTGAATTGCGTCATCAGATGCCAACGATATTAATATCATCTGAAAGGTTTTAGAGGAGGTCTCTTTGCAAATTTATATGTGAAGTGGAATATACTCGTGGTCCAAGCACACCAAAAATTAAACATAATTTCAATCCCTGAATATCCTGAAAAACATATTAATTTGTGTTATTTTCTATTGTATTTTAGGTTACGTTATTCTCTGCAAAATATCAAAATTGTAGTTTTACGGTATTCACGCCTTCTTTTGGCGAAAATAAATGTAGTAAAAAAATAATGTAGCCTTAAATAAAAAAAACTCTAAAAAATGTTTTTAGAAAATCGGTAATTGCATTTTTGTAGTGGACATCAATATTCCACAGGGCAAGACTAATGCTAGAGAGGAATGTTTGGAGTCAATTTGGAAAGACCTCAGTGATCTGAATTCGAATATGACATCAAAATAATAGAAATTCGCGTTTTTGAGACATAATAACCGAAATTTATAAAATTCTAGGTTTTTGATCATATTTGTGCGCAACGTGAAAACCTGTTTCAGAAAATTATAAAATATTTATAAATAAATAAATTACATAGTTGACAAGAAAAGCGATATTTTTTTAAGAAACACTGCATTTTATATATCAATTTTCCAATGTTTTTGTGTATGACTTTGAAATAAATTACACTAAAGAACACAAAAAATAAAGGAATATATCGTTACCAAAATATAAAAAAGACTCAACTAACATTTTTTTTGCAAATCGAGATTTTTGGTTATTTTAACAAAACACAACAGCTTCAGTCATAATAAACAAAAATATCGATTTGCAAAAAATGTTAGTTGAGTTATTTTGCTAACGATATGTGGATAGGTGTTTTGAAAGTTCACGTGTGATGATCATTTTAGAGTATGGGTGTCATATTTCCCTCTTTTACACATTCGTATACACAGACAAAAATAGAAATAAGTTTCAATCACGAAAGTGGTATATTTGATAAATTTTTTCTTTAGTTTTCCTGTTATGACGAAAATTGTAAAACCAAATACTAAAATTGTAGAAAAAAATAGTTAAAAAAATGATATATTGAATTCAAGCAGTGATTGATTTTTTTTCGAAAATATTCAATCAAAATAGTTGCTGATTCGATTACAGCAGTCATTGATTTTTCGATAGTATTCAATTAAAAAAGTTGCTGACTCGATTAAAGCAGTCGTTGATTTTTCTGAAATGTTTAATAAATTGTATGGTTATATTCATTAAAAAATTGGATTTAGTGAAATAAACCATTCGTCTGCATGGTCTGAAGTTTTCAGCAGAACCCAAAATTAGCAAAAAGGCAAAGTGAGACCTTTATTGTTGCAGCTAAAAGTTGACTGCGCAGTTTCGATGGGCGCTACCCCATCTCGTCAGATCTTTCGCAACGTATGTATGTTTGGCTTTGACTTAAATCAGGGTTCAAATTAGTACCAGCGTCCACATATGACCGAACTAAGTCGACATCTAAAAGGCGTCTTCGATTTGAGTTGTTGACAACTCGCGTTAAACACAACTTCTTTCTAAGAAATGATAAAAATTAAACGAAAACAATAATCATTTTCATTGTTCCGATCACTGTTTTAATCAATTTTTTTATATTCTCTGTGGAAGTTCTGATTGAAATATACGAAATAAATTCAATGAAAGTTTTAACTGTTCCGATTACATTTGTAATCAGCTTTTTAGATTTCTGCAATAAAATTAGTGATTGGAATTTTAGAGGCAAAATTTTTTTCTGTTTAATAATTCTTATAATGAACTAGTATAGTTTGTACCCTACTTCATATGCTTTGGAAGATAAAATGAGTAATTTTTGATAGTTTTAAAATATTTTTTTTTTAATTTTTGTGTGGAAGGTACCACACCCCTCTGTGACCTAGTATATCCGGGAACCATCCTCTGTCCAGAAGTTAGATACAGTAAAATTTTCAGGCGAATCGGTCCACCGGTTTGGCGTCCTATACGCAACATACAGACACACATTGATTTATATATATAGATAGATCGGCATAAGAAACCTTGTCCTTACATTTTAAGTATAGGGTGTGTTTAGAAATATTATTGAAAACACTACGAAGAACATTTTTGCGGAACATTTTAAGCCTCTAGCCCCTCAATATAGGGGTCTTTTTGGACGCTTTTGTGACAAGGGGTAAAGAACACCACTAAAAAAAATATTTGCCATAAAATTTCAACTATAAAACTCCAAAGACACCAAATCTCAATTTAAATGCCAGAAATAAGTAAAAACTTAAAATTAATTTTAGGGTTAATTTCGTAGTTTTTTCGAACTGGTGCCAAACTATCGCACAAAACTGAATTTTAGGAGGTACATACGTCAAATTTCACTATAAGTCGCCGAAGAAAAGAAAAAAAAAAATAAAATATGAATAAACCAAATATACAAAGGGAGAAACTTGAAATGGTTGTTAATGTTAAATCTATATAGATAGATCCATAAAATCCGTTGAATTTTTAACAGATATTCTCCTCTTTTATTTAACACATATAAAGGTATCACAGGGTCCGAATAAGTATTTAAAATAATTATTGAAAAATTGTATCCTTTGATACCACTTAAAAGCCAACAGTATGAAGAAATAAAAATTGAAACTCCAATTAACTCCAATTTGCCCATAATTTCAAAAGTATATTATCCGGTTCAAGTGTAACGACTTTTTTAAAAATTGTCATATTAAAATATATTTAAACAATAAATTATTCATTAAATTTTTCTTTCAGCTCTTGCTATAAGAGAATTAATACTCTTGCCTTTATAGCGTTCTTCGGCGATTTTATCAAGCATCAAAAGATTGTTTCACTTGTGTAATTTTGAACCACTTTAGCTCTCACCCGATACATACATTCGTTCAAAAATAGTGTTTTCAATGGAAAAATAATATAATTTAGGAAAAATATATTAAACGTTTAAAATATAACCCTTTATTTCTCCACAAGAACTGGTGAAACAAATATTCAAGATACTCAGGGTAGATCGACGAATAAATATACTTTTAATATAAAATAAAATTGCAAGGAATGAAAGTAAATTTTCGAGATTATACCTTTGGGTTTTCTAAATAAAGTTATGAAGACGCCAGGATTTGATTTGGGAAATAATAAACTAATGACTTTGGATCGATTGGCTTGTGATTGTGTTAAAATCTTTTACCAGGAAAAATTCAAATGCAAATCAATTCTCGTGAATGAATGTCACCGTCGTGATTCATGGCCAGCAATTAAATTTAATGATTGTTAATTTAGTTCAAAGATTAACATCCTTTGGAAATGTTATTGTGGCGTCTGCTTGGCAGCATAATTGGTTTTTACCAACAAAAGCCATCATTTGAACCCAAATTTTGACACATTCCATTTACAGACATTTACAGCAAAGGCTCTGTCGAATTTGACTAACATTGACATATTACTGACAAGCTGCTCATCCGGAGCAGCTCTCAAAGAGTCGGCGGTATGTAGGAGGTAAGTGGAGTCTTATCAGTCAGTTCGACATTTTACGGACGGCGAGGAAACGAAAATTACTTACATAACACTGCATGCATACCCTACACAGGGCGATGGGAGTTCTATAAAGCGGTTGGTGGCCTAGAGCAAGGAAATTAAAAAAATGTTTTCTACAATTTTTTTTTAATAAATAATACAAAATTTTGGAAATTTGTTGAAAGTTAGATAAGAATTTTTAATATTTATTTTTATTTTTGTTCGAAATAATTGATTTTTTTAAATATCCCAAAATTGTGTTGTCATTTATTTTGGTTTAAGACTAAAGGTTGTGATGAAGTCTTCAGCAGAACTCAAAAATTAGCAAAAAGGCAAAGTGAGACCCTTATTGTTGCAGCTAAAAGTTAATATTTTAATATTTATTTAATTTTACAATTCCTAAAACCTGGAAAATAAATCCCAAAAATCCACCAAATACAAAAAAAGTGATTTTTTTTAGAAAAATGGCCATTTTTTAGAAATCGTGATTCTTTCGTTTCGATCACGAAAAAAAATATTTTTAGCAGTTTTGTCTGTGGTTGAAATTCAAATTCCGCTTTTGGGAGTTTAATTTCTTGTTCAAATACCCAACTTGATACTGCTATTTTATTTATATATATTATATGTACAGCTTTCGTTTGTTCGGTGACGTATATTGAAATTTGATGTAGAATATTTGTTCCTTTCACACCATCTCCCTAAAATTCAGTTTTGTGGGAGAGTTTAACAACAATTCGGAAAAGGGACGAAATTAACCCTAAAATGATTTTCACACATTTTCAAAAAGGGTCCTAAGGATCCTTTATTGAGGAGCTAGAGGGTTAACACGTTCCACAAAAATGTTCCTCGTGTTGTTCTAAGTAATATTGCTGCACACATCCCGTACCTTAAATGTAAGGATCACAAGATTTCCTATGTCCTTATGTACCTATGTCATCATAAGAATATGAAAATTGGGAAAATAATTTCTTGTTTAAATATTCAAATTTGTACTGATATTTTAGTTATATATATATGTACAGCTTTCGTTCATTCGGTGACTTATATTGAAATTTGATGTAGAATATTTTTTTTTGTAGAACATGTTGACCCGTTAAAACACTGTTTTAGTGGTATTTTTTAATTTTGCACAAAAGGTGCCCTAAAGACCCTTATATTGAGGAGCTACAGGGTTAAAATGTTCCACAAAAATGTGTCTCGCAGTATTTTAAGTAATATTGCTGAACACATACCGTACTTAAATTGTAAGGATCACAAAGTTTCCCGTTTAACCCCTGTTTTAGGGATATTTTTCACGCATTTTCAAAAAGGGTCTTAAAAGATCCCTTTATTGAGGAGCTAGAAGGTTAACACGTTCCACAAAAATGTTCCTCGTGGTGTTTTAAGTAATATTGCTAAACACATTATATACCTAAAATGTAAGGATCAAAAGGTTTCCTATGTCCTTATGTTTCCATATCATCAGAAGAATGTGAAAAGTGGGGAAATAATATCTTGCTTAAAAACCCAAATTTGTACTGATATTTTATTTTCATACATTATATTTACAGCTTTCTTTTGTTCGGTGACTTATAGTGAAATTTGATGTAGAATATTTTTTCCATTCACACTACCTCCCTAAATTTCCGTTTTGTGGGACAATTTAGCACCGATTCGGAAAAGGTATGAAATTAACCCTCAGATGAATTTTAAGTTTTGGTTTATTTCTGGCTTTTAAGTTGAGTTCTGAGTTTTGGTGTCTTTAGAGTGTTGTAGTGGAATTTTATGGCAAATATTTTTGTAGAACATTTTTAACCCGTAAAACCCCTCTTTTATGGGTGTTTTAGCCTTTTGTACAAATGTGACAAAAATACCTCTATATTGAGGAGCTAGAGGGTTAAAATGTTCCGCAAAAATATTCCTCGTGGGCTTTTAAGTAATATTTCTGAACATTTCCTATGTGTAAAATTTAAGGATCACAAAGTTCCCCTTTGAACCCTGTTTTAGGGATGTTTTTTACAAAAGGGACCAAAAAGACCCTTATAATGAGGAGTTAGAGGGTTAAAATGTTCCACAAAAATTTTCCTAGTAGTGTTTCAAGTAATATTGCTGAACATATCCCGTACCTAAATCTAAGGGTCACAAGGGTCCCTATGTCCTTATGTTCCTATGTCATCATAAAAATATGAAACTTGGGAAAATAATTTCTTGTTTAAATATCCAAATTTGTACTGATATTTTATTTTCATATATTCTACAGCTTTCTTTTGTTCGGTGACTTATAGTGAAATTTGATGTAGAATATTTTTTCCATTCACACTACCTCCCTAAATTTCCGTTTTGTGGGACAATTTAGCACGGATTTGGAAAAGGTATGAAATTAACCCTCAAATGAATTTTAAGTTTTGATTTATTTCTGGCTTTTAAATGGAATTTTGAGTATTGGTGTCTTTAGAGTGTTATAGTGGAATTTTATGGCAAATATTTTTGTAGAACATTTTTACCCGTAAAACCCCTCTTTTATGGGTGTTTTTACCCTTTTGTACAAATGTGACAAAAATACCTCTATATTGAGTAGCTAGAGGGTTAAAATGTTCCGCAAAAATAATCCTCGTGAGGTTTTAAGTAATATTTCTGAATATATCCTATGTGTAAAATGTAAGGATCACAAAGTTCTCCTTTAAACCCTGTTTTAGGGATGTTTTTTACATTTTTTACAAAAGGGACCAAAAGGACCCTTATAATGAGGAGCTAGAGGGTTAAAATATTCCACAAAAATGTTCACCGTATAGTTTTAAGTAATATTACTGAACATATCATATGCCTAGAATGTAAGGATCACAAAGTTCCCCTTTTGATCCTGTTTTAGGGGTGTTTTTACCACTTTTGTACAAAAAGGACCGAAAAGACCCCTATATTGAGGAGCTAGAGGGTTAAAATAGTCCACAAAAATG
This sequence comes from Polietes domitor, assembly GCA_947397865.1. Taxonomy (NCBI): domain Eukaryota; kingdom Metazoa; phylum Arthropoda; class Insecta; order Diptera; family Muscidae; genus Polietes; species Polietes domitor. Next base: position 20,691,602 of record OX377622.1, on the reverse strand, counting down.
CTCCTCTTAGCATTTTAAGTAATATTGCTTAACACATCCCGTCTTTAAAATGTAAGGATCACAAGGTTTCCTGTAACGATTCATCATCATAAGAATTCATCTTAATAAATTATTTTGCAAATAAAAATTGTCAATTTTGGTCTTTTAACGATCAATTTCATTAATATAACGATGTACTTTCTTTCACTGTACAGTACCATAAAGTCTCTCTTGCCGAACGAATTCTAGTTCGATGATAGCTCGTTGTGGTAGTTAGTCCTCTTTCCCTATTTTATCGCTCAAATTATTCATTTTTATTTGTTTTGAATGACGAGATGATGTTTAAATCAAATTCGGGGTTACCACTGTCCGCCACAGGCAGGTAAAGTGTTTGTGTTTGTTTTAGCCAAACAGCAAAAAACAGCTAACGCTGCAGGTAGAAAAGAACGAAGATCGAACGAACGGACGGACGGTCGATCAGGTCAGGTCTGATTTGTTGGTCTCGCTGGCCTGGAAGTGCGTGTAATGAATGATTTTAATCATTCGAGGCCAAATAAAACCTCGTTAATATGTAAAGCACGCAATGGCAGGGAAAAAGGAAAAACGGCCACTTTGGCCTCAATGGAAAATCGTCGTTGTCACTTGTTGACACCCATGAAACAGGAAATAGATTTTTTACGAGTTTAAGTTCGTGTTACCAAACACTGGACGTTTAGAATTTAGAAAGACAATTTTCGGCGCAGAAAAGTGTTCTCTTTTTCTGTTGAAAATCTTGGAAATTTAAACTGAAATTTCATTGAGGTGAGGTGATTTGTGATCATGCGTTCGTACGTTCGTTCGTATGGTCGTCGCTCATGGCATTGCTTAATCTCATAATCAAATTTCAATACATTACGGACACACCTCAATTGAGATTAGTTTCTGAGCCTTAGAATGTGAATGTAGCCATGTACCCGTGTACCCGCGCACATACATACATTTCATACATTTCATTTTTGTGGGTCTATTGTTCGTTGTTCGAAAACCATTTTAATCTCCAAATATCAATCTTCCACAACCAAAAAAAATGTAATTTTTCATAAAAAACAGCAACAACAACAACAGCATCTAACGCACAATAGCAGAACAAGAGTTTGAAAGAAGAAAAAAAACGCGCAGCTCTGAATAAATAAATGTCTCGTAGTTCATCACAACAATTAAAGGTTCCTCTTACGGAGATTAACGTGATACACAAAAACAACAGCAGCACCATCAAAAAGGTCTCTAAGCATTTTCCTCCGCTCAGCTCAGTTGAACCTGAAACTAATGCATTTTTTTCTCTCTGCCTCGTCGTCTTCCTACATTGTACCCTACCGCCACCACAACCACCTTTGCAAGGTTTCTGGGTGTTTTATGCCATTCGCTTGGTCTGTGGATCATGGACAAAAAAATCTACTTAAGGTTGTCTGTGCATACATGACCGTACTATTTGTACAACTCGTCTCGTACTACTCACTGCATCATGGAATAGTATCTCATAAGTAAAGTACTTAAGAGTTGATAGTCTTTAAAGAGACACACACAGGCACAAGAAGGATCACAGTGAGGAGCAAAATTTTGCTACGTTGAGTTATGACTTTTTAAATTAACATTTTACGCTAACGAGATATAAGTGCTGTATACTCTCTGATTGTGAGATGTGAGAGCAAAAGTAAGAGAAATGTAAAAAATATGAAAATTTCTACATTTTTTCTTATCTATAGGGTCCGAAAAATAACTTTTTTTTGAAAATGCTATAAAAAAACTACTGAATATTTTCTCAAATTTCTTTTTTTATTTGAAAGTACATTCCTTCCGGTTAATAATGGAAAATAATTTCATTCAAATGGCTGCTGAGGGCACCCCACAAATAATAGTCCAACGGTTGAATAGTTGAAAAAAAAAACGTTAGATGGTGGACCCTTATATAGCTCCCATACCAATGTCTCCTATCTAAATATATAAAAGAGTTGCGTTACTGACTGACGGACTTATCATTGACCAGCTCCCAGACCAAAAGACTGAAGTCAGGGTCATGAAATTTTAAGGGTAGTTCCGAAATATGACGTAGACGTCGACTAAGGAAGGGTTTTACGAAATTCGTACTTTTAGGTGGTAAAATGGCCCAAAAAGGGATAAACATCGAACCTGACTAAACGGCAGTAGCTAGAAACATGAAATTCGGTGAGTTCCTTGCAATGACCACGCAGTCGACTTACAAATAGGGATTTTTCGAAATTTGTACTTTAAAGGGAAGAGCGGGACATAAAGGGATACAAATGGTACTAAAGTATTACCGCTAGAAACGTGAAATTTGGTATGTAAATTCCTCTGACCATATAGAAACAAAGTAAAATTGGATTTTTCGAAATTTGTACTTTTAAGGGGCCAGCGGGACAAAAAGGGATAAACATGGTACAAACTAAAGTATTACAAAAAGGGTTCAAGAATTGCAGCTATAGTGGAGAAATTTGTAGTGTAAACTGTGTGTGAGTGCTAGCCAATAGGAGGTTTCCAAATTAGATTTATCTATATCCACCAAAAGAAAATTAAATAAATACTATCCAAAAACAAAGACAGATAAAATTAACAAATAACTGGCTTTTTCGCGTGCGAAGCATCGGGTTCTGCTAGTTTCACATAAAAGATATGAGCAATTTCATGACTTCAAAGACAAAAAAAAATCGGCCTCGTCTAGACAAAAACATCGATGTATCACACTTTAAAATCCGTTTATAAATGCAGAAGTTATATAGAAAAATGTAAAAGCGCGACCCCTACGTTCGGCATAAAAAAATAAAAAAAAATTTTTGAAACTACCTTTCAATAATACTTCATATTCGAAGGTGTACGGCGAACTTTTTTTTTTACTTGTAACCTGGTACGCTCTAATGTACATACCGAATTTCATGATTCTAGCTGTTGTCGTATCATTGGTGCCATATTTTATCCCTTTTTGTTCCATTTCGCCCGCTAAAACATTTATTTTATTTGTGGTGCTTCCAAGCTACAAGAGGAATGTCCGCAACAAATTTCAAATGTATGAACATCAGAAATTTAATTAATAAACCAAGGCTACCAATATCTTTATACTATGTATATATATAATGGAAATAATACTTCAATTCATAAAGTAAATATAAGGCAGCAATCATAAATACCCTAAATTTTGGGAGACAGAGAGTGTATTTTCAGCTACAGTGGTTTGGTTGGTTGTATTTCCAACCTATTTTAATTTCAAAAGTATATATTTTGAAAATACCTTATCTCTCACGTGCGCAGTATAAGAAAAATTCATGATTCTACCATTTTCTGTCGTAAAAGCAACAAAATAAAGTACGAATTTGGACAACAAAAAATTTACTCGGCTACGCACTCAGAGGAATGTATACTCTGAACTCCATGATACTATCTGCGGCCAATTTGTTGGTACCATTTTTATCCCTTTTTCGCATTTTTCTCCTTAAAAGTATGACTTTCGAAAATTGCATCATTGCAGCTGTAGCCTTTTAGTTGGTACCATTTTTATCCCTCTGCTCCCATTGAATCCCTAGAAAGTACGAATTTGGAAAACCCTTTTTCGTGTCTACTCAGTCAGAGGAATGTAAACAGCGAATTTCATGGTTCTAGCTGCATCCATTTGTTTGGTACAATTTTTATCCCCTTTTTACATTTTACACCCTAAAAGTACGAATTTCGAAAATTTCCTTTATTTTATGTGTCTACGCAGTCAGAGGAATATATATACCGAATTTCATTATTCTAGGTGCAGCCGTTTAGTTGGTACTATTTTTATCCCCCTATCCCATTTAACCCCTTAAAAGTACGAATTTAGAAAAAATACTTTTATATTATGTATCTACTCTATTAGAGGAATGCACACGCCAAATTTCGTGTTTCTATCTGTTGTTGTTTGATAGGTACCATTTTTATCCCTTTTTGTACCATTTCGCCCCTACAAATAAAAATCATTCTATGGTGCCCTTTTATGCTATAAAGGGAATGCGCATTGCAAATATCAAGTAAATACAAGCTAATATGTTCAAAAAACATGCTGACATATTCTAAATATTAGGGGTATTTTCAGTCCTTGTAAGGGAAAAATTTTTCCCTCTGGGCCGATTTCGCCCACTCAATTCCAACTGATCTGCAACCATAAGACACATTTAGGGAAAATTTGAACCTCCTAGCTCATTTCGTTCGACCGCTATCGTGCTTAGAATTTTACCACTACCCAGAATATATATACTTTATGGGGTCTCCGATGAATATTTTAAGGTGTTACAAACGGAATGACAAAGTGAATATACCCCCATCCTGGAGGTGGAGGGTATAAAAATATTGATAATACGTATTTAGTGCCGATTTTATGAAGCAGTATGCCTCAATGCAAAAAAAAGCAAATTTTAGGTCTCGGTTACAAAATATTCAGTTTTTGTTGTATACTGTTATATGTAACGTCAATTTTAAACCTCACTGTAACTACTACCCTGACGTATGATGGATTTTAAGCAAATTCAAAATTCTAAATTTCTTAGTTTTCATTGTTGTTGTTGTTTTGTCTTTTCTTTGACGAATGCGCTTAAGGTTTTTCGGGTTTTCCATTGTTTATTCAATGATGATGATGACGACGACGACGACTAGGTCGGCGGCAGCAGCGATGATGATGATTTTCTTTTTATTTCTTTGCGTTTACATACACACACACCACTCATTGTTTCTTTAGATTTTCTTGAGCGCATTTCCATTTGGCTGTGTGCGAATGTGTGTGTGTGCGTGTGCATTTGTGAGTTCCTTTTAAGGGGTTTTCGTCAAAATGATTGATTTGTAGGTGATGAATTACAACAACACCGTAACACCACCGTTGAGGATTCCCAATGTCTTTCTTGGTTGTTGTTGTTGCTGGTAGTAGTGGCGATGGTGGTGGCAACAACAAAAGATATGTCAGACACAGATAGATTTTGATGTCCATCCATCCCGAGTTGTTTTGTTTAACAAAATCCAGAAAAAAACGAAAAAAATCAAAAGAAGAAAAGAAAGAGATTAAAACCGAAAAAAAACCAAGTGGTAAAACGAGTTTAAAAGGAATTCTGAAATCTGAATTCCAAATTCCAATTCTTACATTAGCGACACACAGGAGATAGATAGACAGATACTTGCTCGTATAATTTCAATGTTGTTGTTTTTTAAAATCAAGATTCTATTGTTTTTGATTTTCGTATGTGAAGTTGTTGTTGGGTATGTACATATTTTACAAAGTCATAGAAAAGTCTCCTTTGAATGCCATTTAAATTGATTTGTTGATGCTTTTCAGGTTCTTCATTTATAATGGAAACTGAACACTAGACTAGCGAGCATGTGCGTGTGGCTGAAAATTACAAAAATAAAATGTACAGTAGTACGAGCTCATATTCATAAATAGTTTCCCACAGTTGAAGTTGCATATCCTTTCATCCTTCTATTGTTTCCGAACCCTTATTAGCTTGAATTACTATGATTTCTATAGCAGGCGATGTGTAAATAAATGGCGAAAATGGTTTCCTTTTCAATGCCGCTGGAAAAGGCTTAAGAGGCAATAAATAACTGCTAAATTTGATCAGACTCCACTAAAATCTCTTTTGTATATACACCTTTTGATCCTTTTCAAATTAAAACAGGAAAACTGTGATTATTTAAAAATAAATTAGTTTTCATTCTGGGAATTAGATCTAGTTTGAAATTATCAAATAATTTCTACTTCATCCATTTTTTTCAATAAATCTACATTTTGCGAAGACGTGAAATTTTTCTGATGCATTTGAAGTTCGAAAAAAATATATAAAATTTTAAGGATACACTTTTATTTTTTATTTTTCAAACCTAAAGCTGACTTGAGGTCATGAACAAATCAAAAAACTGATGTATATTTTTTTAAAATGCTTTATTTAGCACTTTTCGATATTTCGATCGTCATCGACGATCATTCTCAGGGATATTCGGTTTTAGCAAAAACAATGAACTCAGTTTGAGAAAGTACTTCGAAACGAAAGAGTTCATTGTTTTTTTGCTAAAATTGACTATCCCTGAGGATGATCGTAGGTGACAATCGAAATATCGGAAAGTAACAAACCTGACCTCAAGCCAGACTATCCAGAAAAATAGAAAATAAAAGTTGACCTATTAATAAAATTTATTTTTTATTTTCATTTCTCGTCGGAGATAATTTCAATATATCGTCTATAACAAATACACTCATATTTCTAGTGTTTCTGATTTTGATATATATTTTTAATTTGGGAAAAATATAATATTTAATGTAGCGTTACCGAACGTGGTTGATTTTTTTGAAATGTCAGACAACTTCGGATGCTACATAAAACTGTGAAACAAATAGGAATCACTTTTGATGAAATTTGCATTTTATCCCATCTTTTCTTACCCTTTTCAGTTTCTGAGTTATTTTTTTTTATTTCCCATTAATCTTTTTTTACATTTGCCTATAAAGCCAAGTCCAGTGACAATATATTGACTAATTAATCCAGCTAAAATAAACATTTTTTATTTCAAAAAAAAAAAAAAAATAAGTAAGCGTCAGTCGGATAAACCAACTTATATACACTCTCACTCTCAGAAGACATATGTATGGAAGTTATAAGTACTTAAATTTTTCTTTGGTCCGGATAATTTGTGTGGAAGGTACTAGATGGTTTGTAGCTCATGGATCCACATGGTTTGTAGCTCATGGATCCGCAGTTTAAAAAAATTCTACAAACATAATCAAATATGATGTAATAGTGGATTGCAGGCACATTTATAGAAGTTATAAAGGATTTAATTTTACCTAGGATAGGGCCAATTGTGTGGGAAGTATTAGAAGAGGCATGGCAAAAGCATAAATATTTTTAGGTTTAAAGTTATAATAGAAATATTTTCATACATCAAATTGCAACTGATTTCGACTACCATCTTTGTAAAAATTTATAATATTTTTTATGAACTCCACTCAGAAAAGCTGCAGCCAATAGTCTCTAGAATTTGGATGTTTATAATATATCAAATTACAAATGATTCCGATAAATTTACGCAGGTCGAAGGCCTGATTTATTCTTGCATCTCCTCAACAATTTCCTCCCCCAAAGACTGTAGAAGTAAATAGAACCATACTTGGAAATACTCTAAATTTTCATATTCAGAAGATTTGGAATGCATATTTACCCCATTAAACTCAGCTGAACAATACCATATAGACGTTATATATATAGGGTCCGCAAAATAACTTTTTTTTTGAAAATGCTATAAAAAAAACTACTGAATATTTTCTCAAATTTCTTTTTTTATTTGAAAGTACAATCCTTCCGGTTAATAATGGAAAATAATTTCATTCAAATGGCTGCTGAGGGCACCCCACAAATAATAGTCCAACGGTTGAATAGTTGAAAAAAAAAAAAACACGACTGAAGCTAAAATCATGAAATTTGGTGTGTACATTTCTCTTACAGCGTAGATGTCAGATTTGAAGGGATTTTTTCGTAATTCGTACGTTTAAAGGGTAAAATGGGGTTGAAAGGGATAAAAATGGTACCACAGCAATGACCAAACGGTAAGGCCTAGAATCTTGAAATTTGGTATGGATATCTTGCGACATGAAGACATCCCAAAAAGTGGTATTTTAAAAATTCGTACTTTTGGGGGGTTAAATAAGGCGAAAAATGCGAAAATGGTACCAACAACACGACTGATGCTAGAATCATGAAAATTGGTGTTTACATTTCTCTTACAGCGTAGAGATCAGGTATGAAGGGAGTTTTTCGTAATTCGTACTTTTAACGGATAAAAGGAACGAAAGGGATGAAAATGGTACCACAGCAATGAACAAACGGCTAGGGCTAGAATCTTGAAATTTGGTGCGTAAACTTACAGCTTAAACGCGCCCAATAAAATATTTTTTAAAATTCGTACTATTTGAGGGTGAACAAATGGTACCAATCAAACGGATGGAGTTGGAATCAAAATATTCAGTGTGTACGTCCCACAAAATGCTTAAAAACTCTATATGAACGAACTTTATGAAATTTGTACTTTTAAAGGATAAACGGGAAAGGGGGATAATAAAGGTGCCAACATCACAGATGACGCTACATTTATGAAATTCGGTATGTATACAGCACAGATCACTGATAAGAAAACATTTTTCGAAATTTTCACTGTTAAGGGGTTAAATGTGATAAAAATTGTACCACAGCCCACGTCAAACGGTAGCACGACTGCGACCAAGAAAATATTTTTGTAAAATTCGTACTTTTTGAGGACGATAATGGAAATTTTAAACTAAGTCTTTGAATAGTAATACTATGTTCAGAGTTTGAATAAATTCCTAACTCCCTTTGAGAGTTATCCTGTACACCAGCCAGCCAGATAGACAGGCGGACGAGAAAGGGATTTTAGACATAAGTCACTCCTTTAAAGCGTTACACTTTGTTCTATCCCAACTGACATATACGCTCCTACTCAGTTGAGACGGACTAATATTTTTCTACTTTATATGATTTTTTGTATGAAAATTGTTTCAATGTTCGTGCCTACTTAAATTAAACTATTGACTACGTATAAATTGCTTATGATGACTTGTACAAAGAGGACTAACATTAATTGGGTGTATAAATTTCATCGGCAATGTAGGATCTGGAATCGACAATTTATGAATATACCTCTGAATACATAGTTGCGCAAAATAAAGTATTTTTTAAAGTTTTGAGCGTTTACAAGCGATTTACCCTGAAGAGTATATCCTTACACCGCATACGAAGTAGCGGGTATTTGCTAGTATAATATATAAAGTTTGTCCAAAATCGGTAAAACATTTGGGAGCGACATTTGAAATCTGAACCGATCTTACCCACATCCAGCATAGGTGTTTCAAGTTCGATTATAAAATGTTGTGCCAATTTTAAAGAAAATCGGGTCAATATGTGCTTTATAGAGGGGAAAGTCAAATCGGGAGCGACATTTTGTATGAATCTGAACCGATCTTACCCGCTTTCATTATAAGTGTTTCTAATTAGATTATAAGATGTTGTGCAGAGTTTAAAGAAAATCGGGCACAGTATGTGTTTTATAGAGCGGAAAAAGTCAAATCGGGTGCGACATTTGTGTGGGGGCTATATCTAAATCTGAACTGATTTGCCTCAAATTAAATAGCGTCCGTTCTTGATCCACAAAACTTACTTGTGGCAATTTTTGTTAAGAGCTGACTATGTGATTCTTAGCCGATCTGTATTTCGGATTAATTCCAAAAATAATAAATAAAAATGCGTTTAGAAAATATGTGATAGTGACGTGTTAAAAAATACAGGGTAGTTCAATAATTTGCAAGGAAACAAGTAACTTCCTGACAAATTATTGAACTACATTTTATTTTTTTATTTGCATTTTTATTTATTATTTTTGGACCCAAAATGAAGCCCTCGGATTTTCTTGTTGCATCTTTAATGATACTGTGCGCATTTTAGGGTTAACTATATTTTAGGGAAAACTAATTTATTAGTTCAAATTTCCTTAGTGCTTCACTAGTTTATTTCTTAAAACATAGGGAATTATAAGAATTTCTAGTAAATTAACTATTTCTATGTCTTTGAAATAAAGAAAATTTGCTCGTATTTAGTAAATGTTATAACCTTTAAAGAAATTCTAACTAAACTGAGGTGAATTTGTTCAACTAAATTTGAGTATGGATTTTACTCAATTTTGGAAAACCTATTTTCCGGAGCATAAAATAAGTTCCTCCTTATGAGAGTTATTGACACTCTATTCAAAGTGACTACTAAGAATAAGTCTCCGTTCAGATCTCAAGAACTGATATTTCCCTGCGATACACAGGATGTCTCATAATTTGGGGTTGTACCGAATTAAAGTAATTTTTTTAATGGTAATCTCTTCTGGCTTCACATTCTCTGATTTGTATCGCAAATTTCCACATAATTGTGTATTTCTAAAAAACTTACTTCCTAATGGAAATTAAACAGTGTCATGTTGTTTTTCTTCTTCTTTGTTTTGCAAAACTCATATTGCAAATCTCTCGTCTCACGATTCCCACATGAAATACAGTATCCTGCCAGTATATGCCCTAAACATAAAAAAGGAGATTACACCGGTCTCAGCCTTCGACGAAACATGTGTCAAACAGACCCACCCTCTTTTCTGGCTGGCGATGATGATGACTACCAAAGGCAAATACAATTGAAATACACATCGATGGATTTTTGCACAGAAATTAACTATGTATACACTCCGGTATCGTTTGTATCGCTTTTATGTGTGTGTGCACAATATGTCTGTCTGTCCTACAAAAGGATGTTTCGTCCTTGCTCTGTTTTGGGTTTTTTATGTTTTTAAACAAACCCTTAAAACATCGCCTTTTTGTCCATTTGTGCGCTGCCAAAGTACAGCGAGTAGTGAGTGCGCGAGCGATGTGTACTTGAGCTCGAGTTGGTTTCGTATTTGGACACAGAGATGTGCTGCTGCGAGTAACTAACCCTCCCATTGGCAGCACTCTGCTAATCTCGCAAACATTTGCATCCTTTTTTACGCTGTGACAGATGTTAGAATTTTTCCAAAATTTTATCGGGCGTCTATGGAACACAATGATGGCTTCAGTTATTTTTTGTGGGTCGTGTATTTGCTTTAGAAAAATAGATCAAATTCATTATTGATTTTTTGTTGTTGGATTTTAATTTTTATTATTGAGAGGGGGAAAGGACTGGGTAGATTTTTAAATACATCGTTCACGTACGAATATGGAGAGAGCCTTTGCATGTGGAAAACTTGTCAGATCTATTTTTTGTCAAGCGAATGATGGATTGATTTAACATGTCCTTTTTTAATGGTATCATTTATGAAAGATTAGCAAAAATAATTGGCGAAAAGTTATTTATATGAATGGAATTCTGGGATCATGATTTTGCGCAAGCGCCAAATGTTAGATGTCTACCAGAATGATTACACTAGTTTACAGTTTTTTGTGCTAAAACAAAAATAACAAATTTGGTCACTTGTTGTAACACCGTGCGACAATTTTACATTTATTTTTATTTATTGGACCTGAGCAAGACAATATACATGTGAAACTGGAGATCGAATGTGTACTCGCCTTTTCTCCTTTTCACAGGACTTCTAATTTCAAAAAAATTTATTTTCATACTTTAAGGAGCCACGATATAGGGATAAAAAAAGAGGAGAATATCTGTTAAAAATGTATTAAATATAATGATCTATCTGTATTGGTTTAGTATTAAAAACCTTATTTATTTAGTTTATTCATCTTTTACTATTTATGGGGAAATATTGAAATGGTTGTTAATGCTAAACTAATACAGAGAGGGGCATGACATTTTTAGTGTTTTTAGCAGACATTCTTATCTTTCATTTGATACCCATATAGCCTGTGTATGGCTCTCGAAAGTATGAACATTAATTATTAAAAAAAAACATATCCTTTGGAAATTAAAAGTCCTGTAAGAGAAGATCACCAAATGAAACACAGTTTTTCTACATATTATTTCTTTAAATATAGAAAATATCTACATCTATAAATCTGCCGATATTCCTAAAATATAAGCACCAATTTTCTTGGTCAAAAAAAAACTTTTGGATAATTTCGAAAAAAGCGGATAGTAAAATAAATCCGAAAAATGTTATACCAAGGCCAGTAATTTAGAATTGTCAAAATTTCATATATTTGTTAATGAAATGATGGGCTCAGAAATATATAAATCATAAGCTACCTCGTATTTTTAATTATTTTGCCAAAAATGTATGTTTTTTAGATGTTCCCTGAAAAAATATTTTTTTCAGAAAGGTATGTTCGTTCCATCGCCTGTAACTCCTCAAATACTTGATTACTTTTAATGTACTTTAACTTGTTTTTTTAATTTTATTTTTTAAAGTTTTTACAATTTTATTTCTTATATTTTGATTTTCGAGAGTATTATGTCTTTGTGCATTTGTTTGTAACACCCAAAAGGAATGTTAATTATACCGATCGACTTAGAATCACTTTTTGAATCGATTTGATTTTTCGGGATAAGAACGAACGCTATTTAATTTGAAGAAAATCGGTTCAGATTTAGATATAGCCCCCATACGAATTTCACTCCTGATTTGACTCTTTTCACTCTAGATACCACATATAACAACAGATTTTCTTCAAAATTGGCAAAACATCTTATATTTTAACTAGAAACCAGAGCTGCTAAGTAATGATTAGTAATCGTAATCATTAGTAATTAGATTACTTTTTTTTAAGTAGAAGTAATGATTACAATACGATTACATTCAGTTTTATACGATTAGTAATTGATTACGATTACAAGTAATCGAAAAATAATCAGGATTACTTGCGATTACTGAAAAATAATCAAAAATGAGTTGGACTACTTTAAAAGATTACTTTTGATTACTTTTGATTTTTTGTGATTACTTTTGATTATTTTTAAAGGAATCTTGTACATTACATTTATTAAAAAAAAACTATACAAAGTTAAGTTAGGGTGAATGGGTGAATGTTTTGCAGAGATTAAGCCCAGAATTGCCGGAATTAACTATTGACAGCATAACCAGCAGAGTTTTGGATACTCTGTACAGTTTTTACGACAAAAACTGTAATTCGTTTAATTTTGAATCGAAAAATAATAACATATCGACTATGCCCGATTTTTTTGATTTCAGTAATGATGGTGAGCTAATGCGTGCATTACTTTGAATTGTCAACTTTAAAGATTTCACTTTGCAGATGATGAAATTAACACAAGTTTATCTTCAAATGACCAAACCAAAATTGACCGACGATCCAATATAAAACATCAGTTTTTCAGTTATTTAAATGATAACTCAAGTACTGATGACATTTGGCAAAATTATGATTTGCTCAAGGAAGCTTTCATTTATTTTAACACACCCTTAACATCTTCAGTCCAGTTGAACGACTGTTTTCGTTTGCCGGGATCGTAAACAGCCCAAGGCGGCAATCATTGTCGGATTATTCTTTTGAAAAATTAGTTTTAACGAAAGCCAATTCAAATTTTGTGTAAATGAGAATTATTATTCATTATTTATTCATTTTATTGTAGCAGAATTTAATTTATTTATGTTACTTGCTTAATTCAGATTTTCAATTATTTAGCGGATTCACCCTAACTTAACTTTGTTTTTTTTTTCAATAAATGTAATGTACAAGATTACTTTAAAAATAATCAAAAGTAATCACAAAAAAATCAAAAGTAATCTAAAATAGTCAAAAGTAATCAAAAGTAATCTTTTAAAGTAGTTGAACTCATTTTTGATTACTTTTGATTATTTTTCAGTAATCGCACGTAATCTTGATTATTTTTTGATTATTTGTAATCGTAATCAATTAGTAATCAGAAATTGTTGAATAGTGGATTATATAATCATTACGATTCTTTTTAAAAAGTAATGTAATTGATTACTAATCGAAATTTAACAGCTCTGCTAGAAACACCTGTGGTAAAAATGGGTCAGATTTATATATAGCTCCCATACAAATTTCGCTCCCGATTTTTCCGCTCTAGAAACCACATATTTTAACAGATCCTCTTCAAATTATGAGAAATATCTTATATTTGTACTATAAACAGCCATGATACAAAAGTGTCAAATCGGTTCAGATTTATATATAGCTCGCACACAAATTTCACTCTCGATTTGACTTTGTCCACTCTATAAACCATATATTTTAACAGATCTTCAAATCTTTCAAAATATCTTATATTTAAACTAGAAACGGCCATAGTGAAACTGGGTCAGATCGGTTCAGATTTATATATAGCTCCCATACGCCCCAGAAACCACGAATTTTCACCGAATTTCTTCAAAGTGAGCATAACACGTTATATTTGAACTGGAAGAACCTATTGTGAAAGTGGGTCACTTCATTCCATGTTTGGATATAGCCCCGATACAAATATTCTTCTCGATTTGACAAATTGGACCAGGTCATATTAGTCTATGATTAGGAAACATACAAAAATTCTTCTCATTTTCACTTTTTTACCAAATTGAATTGTATTCGGATAGATAGTGGAGTGTATCATATAGTCGGCCCCGCCCGACTTTTGCCGTTCCTTAATTGATTAACTTTAAAGCAGTGTGCTAAGGTCTATTTTTAAGAGACTGTGTGAGTTTGAAAGTATTTTTTCCGATTTTTTTTACAAAATCAACCAGAATTGCAGTGAAAAATCGTCAAATTATAAATTTTCCAAAAAAAATATATTTTCCAATCTTACACTACAAAAAAAAAATGAAAAAAAATCCGTGGCCTATAGTTTCTTAGATTTTTTATTGTTTTTTTTTTTAACCTTGTGTTTATGAACTAATGAAAAATATATTTTTCCATTACCTAGTTTTTCTTGGATTTTCCATTGCTTTTATACTGCAATTCTGGTTGATTTTGTAAAAAATAGAAGCCATCATTCCACCACATTCAAACTCACACAGTCGCTTAAAAATACTACTTTAAAATTTCAAAAAAAAAAATTGATTAGTGTAATCATTTCGAAAATCAAAATAAATGAATTAAAATTGCAAAAAATCTTAAAAAATCTAAACTGAATCTGCACCGCATTTTAAAAGCAATTGAAATTACCTTCAAAACAGTGTAGAACACATTAAAATCGGTAAAGTATTTCAGGAGTTACAGGCGATTGAATGAACACTTCTTTTAGAAAAAGTAGTATTTTTTCACTGTTAAATTGGTCATAACTCGTGAAAAAAATTTCAATTTTTTTCCAAAAATACGTATACAATATTTTTATGAGAAGAATTAATACACAAACTTTCCAAACAATCGCAGCTATCGAGGTCTAAAACCGTACCGCTTGACATGTATAAACATATTGGTAGGCTTGCCTTATAATATAATTAAATAATTAAAAATTTATTTTCTTCAATATTTTTATTTGTTTTGGTTTGACTATATTAAAAAAAAAAACAAGTAAGGAAAGACTAAAATCGGGCGGGGCCGACTATATAATACCCTACACCACTCCCTGCGTATATACCTCGCTTTGATTACTAAACCCAGTTATTTCATGGGAGCAATTTTATGTAGTTCATATAAATTATACAGTTAATATAAATTAATCTTTAGTCAAATTTAATGAGTAAGGTAAATAATAAATTAATTGATCCAATTTTCTAGCAGATATTCCGAGTAAAGTAAATATAACATGATATGGAAAAATTGATCAAGATCCAATGATGAATACAGACAGCAGTAATAGGATGAATCGGGCGGACATTTGAAGGAGGCCTATAACAACACTTGAAGCCTGTGCCAAAACATGCGCCTATATATTTCTCATTACGGTAGGTATTCCTAGTTGAAACATATAATGATCTGCAAAATTTGATGAAAATCCGAAGGCTAAGGACGGACGGAGTTGACTATATGATACACCCCATTTTCTATCCCACTACAATTCAATTCCGTAAAAAAGTGAAATCGGGAAGGATTTTTGCATCCTGTAAATGTATGTATTTCACAAAAAATGTTAAATCGGAAAGGAAATTTGTATGGGGGTATATTGAAACCTGGAACGATGTGACCCACTTTCACCATGTATGTTTATTGGTAAAATATAATATGTTAAGTTTGGACAAAATCGGTTAAAGATTCGGGAGCAACATTTGTATTGGGGCTATATCTAAATCTGAACCGATCTTACCCACTTTCAGCATAGGTGTTTCTAGTTCGATTATAAAATGTTGTGCCAATTTTAAAGAAAATCAGGAACAATATGCGGTTTCTAAAGCGGAAAAAGTGAAATCGGGAGCGACATTTATATGGGAACTATATCTAAATCTGAACCGATCTTACCCACTTTCACCATAGGAGCTTTTAGTTGGATTATAAGATGTTGTGCCAATTTGAAAGAAAATCGGGTACAATGTGTGGCTTCTAGAGCGGAAAAAGTCAAATCGGGAGCGACGTTTGTATGGGGGCTATATCTAAATCTGAACCGATTTCCTCCAAATTCAATACCGATGGTCCTTGGCCAAACAAATTAACTTCTGCCAAATTTCATGATAATCGGACAGCAATTGCGACCTGTAGAGTGCGAACAAGCTTAGATAGACAGCAGACGGATAGACGGACGGACGGACAGACAGACATCGGTAAATCGATTCAGCTGGTGATTCTAAGCCGATCCGTATACTTAAAGGTGGGTCTAGCTCGATTATTTATTGGTGTTACAAACATTTGGCGGAAAACTAACTTATAATACCCTAGTCCACGAAGTGGTGTAGGGTATAATAAAATGTAATGTTACTGCACTTTTACGAAAAGCGACAGCCTGTGTTGAACGCAATCCAAAGATGGGCCCGGCCGAACTTAACGCCGTTTTTACTTGATGGATTATAATTTTATGAGAACCTAAAATACGCAACCTTTAATATGTGTCGTTGGTTACAACAAATGTAATCTTATGTCGTTGGTTATAATAAAGCGATACGGCTTCATTAAATTTAATTCTAGCTAATGATCAACGCTTGTTGTTTAAAAGAGAGGACATTTTCCATTTCCACCGAAAGCCGATACATCCTTGCATCATTAAACCCGGCTGTGATTATTTCCCTGCCATTCAAGTGACATTACAAATCAGTGATTAATTTCTTTTCGGCGATGTTTATCTCAGTTTTTCCAAGATCTCTCCCCGTAGAATTCCGTCTAAGCCAAACCACGAAGAAAACTGTACCTTGGGAAAATCTCGAGAAATCAATCAAATGTGAGAATTTAAAACATTACCTTAAATCGAAGGAGAAGAGAAGATAATAAAAGCGAAACAAACGAAGAAAGATCCTTCGTCCCTGAACCAAAGCCAATGATGATTATAATAAATGACATTTTACCCTCAGCCTTAATCTTTCCTCCTCTCTCTCTCTCTGCGCGAGTACAACTGACAAAACAAAACAATGACATCAAAACGCTAGCAACAATCAAAAGATCTGAAATGTAAAGACAGAAGAAAAACAATTAAAAATCTTTAAGTAAATTTCTGCAGCAAATTGACGAGCTGTGACTGAAATACGATAAATGATGATGATTTGACTGACACACGGAGGGACGGACGGACGGACGGGCAACTTGGCATTGTTGAGAGAGTGGTGGTTGGTGGTGGTGCTATTTGTGTGTTCTTGATATTAATGGATTTTCAGGGGCCAATGCAACAATTGAAACAAAACGATCGTAAAAGAGTAAAATAAAGGAAACTCCCAACACATCCACGCTTTGGGTAGTTACACTGTGACACACACACAGACAGCGCGCTGTGACCGTGATTGAGTTTGTGTCTGTCTGTCCATTGTCAATGAAAATTACTGTGCGAAAACTATAAACCATTTTTGTGAAAATTCCATTTAAGTGCAACACCGAAAACCTTGGTCTGGCAAAAATTAAAATGAATCACTAGAAGAAGAAGACGAAAGAAACTACCTGGAATCAAATGAGCAGAGCCGCAGACAGACACCAGCGCACCTAGGAACCCATCACACAATGACAAAGGCGATCATAAATAGTCGTGTGTGCACCGGCAAAACCATAAAATTAGACAAGATCCAGAAAAAAAGAACAGTGGTACGAACACAGCAAAAATCGCAAAAATAAAAATATGACGACAGCGAATGTAGTCGACACAGTAGGAATCCAAAAGCAAATATTTTCCAAAATTATTTTTTATTTTCTATTTTTTTTTTTTTTGCAAAAATCAACCGAATACACCGACAATCATCGGTATGTTAATTTGTTCACTAGTTTATTAACACTAGGAATAAAAACAATAAAAATCGAAGGAAGAAATAGTTGAAGGGGAAAACATATGTTTTGCATTTTTCAATTGAAAATTATAAAATATACATTTTTCCATTAACTACGTTTTCTTATATTTTTATTGTTTTATACCTTGTGTTAGTAAACTAATGAACAAATTAACATTCCGATGAATTTTCAACGAAATTTCGGTTGATTTTTGCAAAAAAAAAATAATTTAAAATAAAAATAAAACACTACATTTCAAAAAACTCAATCAAAACCAAGCAAAAAAAAATGGCAAAAGACGGGCGGGCCGACTATATGAAACCCTCCACTTTCTACGCCATTACAATTCGGTGAGGATTTCGGCATGTGCTCTATATCACAGACCTACTTTCACAATGTATATTTCCAGGTGAAACATAACGTGTTGAGATCAAAATCTGTTAAAATATGTGATTTCTGGTGTGGAAAAAGTCAAATCGGGAGCGAAATTTGTATGGTGGCTATATCTAAATCTGAATCGATTTGACACATTTCTACCACAGATGTTTCTAGTTGAAATATAAGGAGTTGTGCCAAATTTGACAAAATTCGGTTAAATTATGTGGCTTCTAGAGCAGTCAAATCTCAAATAAAATAAAAAGTTTTTTCTCGAGCCACCATTCGATCCCGAGACCTTGTGCAAAGCGGACACCTTTCCTTTGTGAACCCATACTAAATATTCGTTCCCCTCCACTTGAGAAAATGCTATTCGTAAATGTTACAGGATATTAACATATTATCGACTTTTTTGGAAATTGTTTAAAAGAACTTCCTCAAAAAAGGGAAAAATGTACATTTGGATTTTTAGATGCTATTAAAATGTGCTTCTTATGGAAGTACTTCCAATTGTTTGCTGGGTCGTTTTAAAGGCAATTGTCCAACTAATTTGCAAACAATTTTCGGATCCAGAGAGTGGGTAAAAATAAATTGATTTTGATTGATTTGTATATAAAATATAAAAAATACATTTTTGAGCGAAATTGAATATTTGCATAGCTTCTGCTGAGCAACGGTACGAATTTTGATTTTTTTCTAAATGTTAAAAATATAATTTTTATAATATTAAAGATGAATATTTGAAAATTTTCCATTTGTTTCTCATAATAATTGAGTTTGAACCTTAATCTATTGGAGAGAAGCAAAATCCTTTCCTATCTTCCGATTCTTTTCTCTTTTTTTAGTGTCAAAAATTAAATGTTTTAATTGTTCGTCCGTCAGTTCATCGTCTACCTATTCGTCTATCTATCTGCCCGTGTGTCGTAAATGAAGTCGTACCTTAATAGAATTTACCAAATATTAAAATGTTTTGGTTAAGAAACGACAGGAAATAGGTTAATATTTATATATAGCTCCCATGCAAATGTTTTTATACCCTCCACCACCAGCATGGGGGTATACTAACTTTGTCATTCCGTTTGTAACACCTTGAAATATCGACCTGAGCCCCTAAAAAGTATATATTTATATTCTTGATCGTCATAAAATTCTAAGACGATCTAGCCATGTCCGTTCAAATTCAAATTTGCCAGAAATGCGTCTTATAGTCGTAGATCGGTTGGGATTGAAATGGGGCGAAATCGGCCCAAAGGGAAAAATTTTTCCCTCACAAGGACTAAAAATACCCATAATAATCCCTAATTTGCTTGGTATTTGGTATGCTCATTCCCCTTATAGCAAAAACGTACACCATAAAGTAATTCTTATTTGTAGGGGGTGAAATGGAGCAAAAAAGGGATAAAAATGGTACATATTAAACGACAACAGCTAGCAACACGAAATTCGGTGTGTACATTCCTCTGATTGCATAGATAAGTAAAATACACGGATTTTTCAAAATTCGTACTTTTTGGGGTTAAAATTAAAAAAGGGGATAAAAATAGTACCAATCTAATGACCGCAGCTAGAGTCATGAAATTCGAAGTATACATTCCTCTGAGTGTGAAGACACGGAAAATAAACTGATTTTTCGAAATTCGTACTTTTTGGAGTTAAAATGAAAAAAAGGGGATAAAAATAGTACCAATCAAATGACCGCAGCTAGAGTCATGAAATTCGCAGTATACATTCCTCTGACTGCGTAGACCCGGAAAATAGACGTATTTTTCGAAATTAGTACTTTCAAGGGATACAATGGTACAGAGGGATAAAAATAGTACCAACTAAACGACTACAGCTAGAATGATAAAATTCTAATTGCGTAGAAACGTCAAGGGGGTAAAAATGGTACCAACCAAATGGACGCAGCTGGAATCATGGAATTCGGTGTATACATTCCTCTGACTGCATAGACACGCAAAATAAAACGTTTTTTTCCAAATTCGTTCTTTTTTTTACGGCAAAAATTGGTTGAATCATGAAGTTAGGTTATTTTCCACGTCTGATAATTGATTTTCAAAATTTGTACTTTTGGAATTCAAATAGAATGGACATAAAACCAACTGTAGCACCCACTATCTACCAATATTTATGGCTTTGAAAATATTTTTGAAAATAAAGGGTGATTTTTTAAGAGCTTGATAACTTTTTTTTTTAAAAAACGCATAAAATTTGCAAAATCTCATCGGTTCTTTATTTGAAACGTTAGATTGGTCCATGACATTTACTTTTTGAAGATAATTTCATTTAAATGTTGACCGCGGCTGCGTCTTAGGTGGTCCATCCGCTTAGTCCAATTTTGGCATTTCCACGTTTTTGAGTAACAGAGAGCCAATTGGTGCGAACGGCGACGAATCGAAAATTGGTGGTCATCATTAACACTGGCCGATACAGCTGCGATATTTTCTTCAGTTCGCACTCTACGTAAGCGTGTTGGTGGTTTAATGTCCAACAATGTAAATTTGGTGCGAAATTTAGTCACAATAGCCCGAATAGCCGCTTCAGTGGGTCGATTAAACTGACCATAAAATTTGATAATAAAATTCAATAATTTGCAAGCGTTGTTCGTTTGTAAGACGATTCATGATGAAATGTCAAAGCATACTGAGCATCTTTCTCTTTGACACCATGTCTGAAATCCCACGTGATCTGTCAAATACTAATGCATGAAAATCCTAACCTCAAAAAAATCACTCTTTATAAATATAAGAATATTTATTTTTTGAATTGACGTATTGGTAGCATTACCTTATAAGCGTGGTTTGAAATAATTAAAATTTTATATTTATTTATAAAATCAATTTTTCAATATTTGTATTTGTTTTGGTTTGGCTATATTAAAAAAATTATATTTTCCTTCTACGAAAACCGACAACCTCTGTGTAATGCAATCCATGGTGGGGGGAGTTCGGCCGGGCCGAACTTAAAGCTGTTTTTACTTGTTTTTTTTTTTTTTAATTTCACTGCTATCCTGTCTAAATAATATGTAATTGTGAGGGTAATGAAATGTCATTACTTGGTATGTCTATGTTTTCATATACAGTGAAATCTACCATAAATCTCACATTCCTTCGGCGGACACCATATTTGAAAGGATTCTGTAGCTAGATCCACAGGAAAAAAATTCTCTTTAGAAGATATTCCTCTTGTACGAATCACAATTCATAGAAAAGGTGCATTTTGAATGCCATTTTATGTAAATTCTTTGATCCATTATTTTCCACAGCAGAAAATCGCTGAACAATCAAAACACGTCCACTCTGTCTCACAAACAAACTCAATTAAGAACATACAGGGTGGCTGATGAATGCTGCTACCATGCTACTTAATGCTGCTGTTAAAGAAGTTTTTTCTTTGCAGAACTGCATCGAAAGTAAATCCCTTTCAACACTGTGTGGTTTCAACAGGATGATGCGAATTGTTACATAGCCAGGTCCAGTTATGTTATTTCTAGAAACTCGACATTTCCTTGGGCCCAAAGTCTCCAGACCTAACTGCACCTACCTTTTCTTTGTGGGGTTATTTCAACAGGAAATTCATAAAACAAATCAAAAAAAATTTAGATAATTTAAAGCAATGCATTCGAACAGCAGTTGAGACAATTCTTACTGTAGCTCTGCAGGAAGTAATGAATAATGATAATAATGTTATTTAAATTACATTATTTTTAAAGCCCTTTAAAAGGGTTTAATAAGTATGTATCAGTTGTCAAATGAACAAAGAAAAAAAAAATTATATGAATTAAACAAAAAGTTATTTGAGTTTCATAATGTAGGATCATTCATCTGACACCCTGTATGTCCAAGAAAAGTGTCTCAACATAAACAAACGCTAATTGAATACACGTAGCCCGAGAAATTTCAAAATACACTTTTTCTATTGAACAGACCTCATATCATTAGTGAGCTGTGCTCGATATTTTGTATTCACTGAAATGAGCCTACTGTTTTTAACTGGCTCCGATATTTACTTGTGAATCAGCTCCTCATTTAATGTCGCCAACATTCATGAAATAAATAACATCATGTTGTGTTTTCTGGATGGTTGCAGGGCCATAACTTCAATATTTATTAATAGAGTTTCTTCCAATAGACCTTGTTTCTTCTTCAGCTTTCAGAAAATTTCAAAATATTTGTTTTTCTATTTTTATGATTTTTTTGCGTGACAATATAAAATGCTATTTAAACAAAAATTAATAAATGTGTGTTTTTTTTTAATTCTGTAACGTATACAAAGTGGATAATAATTTTTACATTTATTTATTTTTTAAAAAGTCCTTGTTTTATTCTAGCTATTACAAATTAAAACAAAATATTTAGAAAAATCGTATTTAAAGAACAGTTAAAATTAATATTTATTAAAATTCTCTTACATCCACAAAGAGGATACGAACTTCTACATTTACCCATAGATATTTTTCGAATAGTCACCCTTTCCTTCTTTAGAATATTTTTTTGAAAAATATCCTTTTATCTGGCACGAAACACCACGTAAAAATAGAAAAAAAAAATAAAAAAATATTTTGTTTTTATTTTTAATAGCATCTGGCATCCTAAAGAAGAAAACAATGAATATTTAAAAAATAAATAAATTTACAATTATTCATACATATTTTTTATTTCTAGTTGTCCTTGTTTTTCTTTGGGATGTTATATATTAAAAAAAATCATTTTTTTCGATTTTTTATGTTTTTTTGTGCCACAAAAAAATATTTTTAAATCATATTTTTTCAAATCTTTAGCAACTGTTTCTAAAACACTTTATCTATAAAAAAATAAACATTTTTTAATTTCAATTATTTATGTTTTTGTGCCAGAAAAAACCTTTTTTAAACCATTTGTTTTCAATTCTTTTTTTTTTTGGAAAACACTTTCTCTGCATGAAAGTAAACTTTTAAGATTTGTTGCCATTTAATTACCTTTCATTTAATGTATAAACTTATACATACTCCTAAATTATGGTAGAAATAGTGAGGGTACCTTCGTCGAAATTGGATTTTTAAGAAAACTAAAAAAACATTTTTTGATTTTACGAAGTATTTTTTAGGTTCGGACACAATTTTGTTCTTGCATAGAAAATGAATCTCAGTACTACTGACTATAAACACAAAGATCTCTGAAATACAATTATAAACCCTTTATAGTTCAGAAGTTCATATATTTTAAAAAATCTAAGTTTGGTTTTTCGTCATTGCAAACCACTGTTCTCGAGAATCTATGACAAGACATTTGAAATACAACACGCAGCAGTAGCAGTTTGATCTTTAGTAGTTTAGCCATAGTCTGCTTTGTTAAGAATGTAGATCAACGGAGCAGATTTGGCACATTCACATATTCCGGTCATACTCGCAACACGGATACGGGTACCTAAGGAGACTCAACTCGACTCAAATTCATATTCATGCCAGGGACACACGTGAAGCCCAAGAAAGGGGCAAACGAAGTGTGTGCGTCTGGTCGGGTACCTAGACCAAGTGATTATAACTGACGCTGCGCAGATGACGTCGATTAAGCGCGATGATGGTGCGGAGGCTGCTATCTTAGCAGCTAATACTAGTGGTTGTTGTTGTTGGTGGTGGTGGTGGTCGCACGCCGAACGCTGCAACTAAACGGCTGCTGCTGCTTGTGCTGAGACTGATCCTGACTGAACATCAGGCATAAAATAAACAATTTTGAATGTTTGTATTAAAAATCGCACAACCATAAAAAATTACACTCAAAACAAAACAAAAATAAACGGAACACTGAACTCTTATAGCTCTACAACTGTATGGCGCAAACTACTGCAAACAAAGTTTACAAATTTTTGTTGTATTTCAGTTCGGTTCGGTTCGACTCAGCTCAGCTCTGTTGATTTTTTTTGTTTTGTTTAGATTTTATAGTTTTGCAAACAGCACAACAAATGGCAGCAGCTGTGTGTGGTGGTGCCATTTGCCTGTATTCTCGTTGGCGTTTTAATAACTCTTACCAAGATGACAACAACAACAAGAACTACATCGACACAGGAACAGCAGTGCACAGAGACAAAAAAATGATGCTGACTTAAGCAGGAAATGGAGAATTTGTTTTTGTTTTTGCTAGTCTTAGTCTTTCTTTATGCTTGAAAACGTATTCCAGTTAATTTGGTAACAAGACACTCGCATATCCAAGTGTTCCAACCAAACCGACCGACCCCGACCAACCAACCAGCCGACCAACAACTGGGAGCAGCATAAATGTCATACTCATATGGAAGTGGTTACTATTCTGGTCACAATTAGTCATCATAAGCAGCAATATCGCCAGTATTTAAATTAGCGTTGTAGTCTGCAGTATATGCAAACTTGGAATAGATAAAATACACATCACAATGAGTTTAAAGATTTCTTAGAAATACCCTCAAATGACTATGTATCTAGAAAGACCTAATTAATATTTAGTGATGTCACAACCGAAACCTAGTTATCTATCTACGAAAATAATAACAATAAGCAACATACGTTTCGTCGAAGGACTATGTATAACATTTTCAGATGTTTTTGGCGTCTAAACTGGAAGACGATATTTAAAAATAAGTATAAATTTTATTTTTCAAAAAAAAAATACCAAAATTCAAATTTCGTCTAAGGTACCATTATTTTATTTTTATCTCCCCAAATGAGAAAAGATATTTTTTAAATCTATATTTGCTGACACAAACAAAACCATCAAATAGAAACAAGTAAGGAAAGGCTAAAGTTCTATCCGAATACAATTTAATTTGGTAAAAAAGTGAAATCGGGAAGGATTTTTGTATCCTGTAAATGTATGCGTTTTACAAACAATTTTAAATCTGTATGGGGGTATGTTTAAACATGGAACGATGTGACCCACTTGTACGTTTGTAGGTGAAATATATATATGCAAAGTTTGGCCAAAATCGGTTAAAGATTTGAGAGCAACATTTGTATATATATAAATAAATGTATATCTAAATCTGAACCGATCTTTCCCACTTTCAGCACAGATGTTTCTAGTTAGATTATAAACTGTACTGTCAAATTTGAAGAATATCGGGTACAAAATGTGGTTTTTACAGCGGAAAAAGTCAAATCGGGAGCGACATTTGTATGGGGGCTTTAATTAAATAGCGTTCGTCCTTGATCCACAAAACTTACTTGTGCCAATTTTTGTTAAGATGGGACTATACTTGCGACCCGTAATTTGATTACAACAATAGATGGACAGACGGACATTACTAAATCGACTCAGAAAGCCGATCGGTATAATAAACGATGGGTCTAACTCGTTTCCTTTTGGATGTTACAAACAAATGCACAAAGACATAATACTCTCGTCGAGTGTATAAAATTCGAAAAAATGTGTTATTTTATTTTTAATAGGTACCATTCTAACGAAAAAAACAATGTCTATATGTCTGGTCTAAGTTATTTCGCACTGTGTAGACTCAAAAGATTAAAAAATATATTATTTTATTAATTTTTGTTTCAATGAAACCTTTAGATAGCCTTGTTTTCTTTGCGAATATCCCAGATTCAGTTATCTAATATATCACAAATTTAATCAAAAAATTTAAAAATCATAATTTTTTATTCTTGACACTTTTGCTTAAATATCTCTTATATTCATTGATTGAGATTTTTACTATGCTCTCCATTGAAAACGGTATTATAATCAGAATGTTATTGCAAATACAAATATGTCTTAGCGTTTTAAATATTGGAGATATGCAACAAAGTAGAGCGTCACGGATGTGACCTTAGCTTCGAAGAAAATATTGAGGTATATTTACTTATTTACTTATTTTCTTGAATTCTGTAATATTCTTCCACTACATAACTTTATTAATTTTTTTGACATATTGTTATCGTTATTTTTTTGAAATATAATTAAAAATATGTACATTACATTTTTTAAATCATAAATTGATTTTGAAATTTTGTCGAAAAAAGGGCCACTTTACGTGGACTCACCCATATACATTTATCCAAATGTTAGCTATTAAAACATAAAATCAAATATTGATTACAGACCAAAATAAAACAAACGAAAATACTAAAAAAAATTCTAATTTTGATAGGTTTTTTCGTGCCAGCAAAAAAACATTTTTCGTATACCACTACTTATATGTGAATGAGAAAAATGAAAATACAAATATTAAAGGTTCTTTGGACGAAAATTGGAATTTTAGTAACAAATTGGAATTTTATAACAAACAAATAATTGAAAAGACGTTTGACATGGTCGAAATCATGATCGTGGTAGTCTGCAGCCAAGCAATAAATGTCACCATGCCATTTGTAAATAAATTTGCACTCTATTAAATATAGATGCAAAATGGTCTTGAGCCAGGACAATATCCCAGTTCAAATCAAGTATTTATTAAAAATTTTTTGTGTTGATTTTATGAATTTATGGTCTCGGATACAAAATATTTGTTGTAATTACTAGATCTGAAAATAGAAACACAGTTTTTTCTAATCTTCAAATTTTTTCTTAGCACAGTCTACTTCTATGTATTTCTAAATATTTAACACAACGTTTCTCCAATTTCATTATACCACAGAAAAAAAGTAATAAGTAAGTAAACGTTAAATTAATTGAATGAATTAATTAATACATTAAATGCACAAATTTACAGGCTATGTTCGTATCACTAAGAAAATAAAAAGGAGGGAAATGTGCCCCGGAACCGATTTTTTTATTGGGATACGATCTTCCTAAAATCGACACAATTTGTTATGTATAATTTTTTTATTAAAATGTAAATTTTCTTTATTTTGAAGTACGACCTGGTCCGTTTATACGCCAAATTAAAGGTAAAATGTGTCAGAAAAGGGGCGTTATATATGAGTATTAGTAATTTATGAGCAATTTTTATTTTAGTATATAATTATAATCGTTGAAAATCAGTTAGTATGATATATATCACACTTTATCAGTTTTGAGATGTGCTTGAGTCAATTGAAAACAAGTAAGGAAAGGCTAAAGTCGGGCGGGGCCGACTATATGATACACTCCACTTTCCAA
Source organism: Polietes domitor (assembly GCA_947397865.1). Taxonomy (NCBI): domain Eukaryota; kingdom Metazoa; phylum Arthropoda; class Insecta; order Diptera; family Muscidae; genus Polietes; species Polietes domitor. The sequence goes on along the minus strand of OX377622.1, from coordinate 20,664,374 downwards.
CCGAATACAGTCCAACTCGGTAAAAAAAGTGAAAACGGGAAGAATTTTTGTATGTTTCCTAATCATAGGCTAATACGACCTGGTTCGATTTGTCAAATCGATAAGAATATTTGTATCGGGGCTATATCCAAACATGGAATAAAGTGACTAACTTTCACAATAAGTTCTTCCTATTCATATATAGCTTGTTACGCTCACTTTGAAGAAATTCGGTGAAAAATCGTGGTGTCTGTGGCGGAAAAAGTCTAAATCTGAACCGATCTAACACATTTTTACCACAGGTGTTTATAGTTGAAATATAAGATGTTTTGCCAATTTTGAAGAAAATCTCTTGTAATATATGGTATCTAGAGTGAAAAGATTAAAATCGGGAGTGAAATTCGTATGGGAGCTATATGTAACTCTGAACCGATCTGAGCCATTTTCACTATGGGTGTTTCTAGGACAAATATAATATATTTCGCCTAATTTGAAGAGGATCTGCTAAAATATGTGGTTTCTAGAGCGGAAAAAGTCAAATCGGGAGCGAAATTTGTATAGGAGCTATATATAAATCTGAACCGATCTGCCCCATTTTTACCACAGGTGTTTCTAGTTGAAATATAAGATGTTTTGCCAAATCTGAAGACAATATGATACAATATGTGGTTTCTAGAGCGAAAAACGTCAAATCGGGAGCGAAATTTGTATGGGAGCTATATATAAATCTGAACCGATCTGACCCATTTTTACCACAGGTGTTTCTAGACGAAATATAAGATGTTTTGCCAAATCTGAAGACAAGCTGATACAATTTGTGGTTTCTAGAGCGGAAAAAGTCAAATCGGCGAAATTTGTATGGGAGCTATATATAAATCTGAACCGATCTGACCCATTTTTACCACAGGTGTTTTTAGTTGGAATATAAGATGTTTCGCTAATTTTGAAGAAAATCTGTTGTAATATGTGGTCTCCAGAGTGAAAAGTGTCAAATCGGGAGTGAAATTCGTATGGGGGCTATATCTAAATCTGAACCGATTTTCTTCAAATTAAATAGCGTTCGTTCTTATCCCGAAAAACTTCGTTGTGCAAAGTTTCATTTGGTTATGTCTACAATTGCGACCTGTATCGTGATTACAATAATAGACAGACGGACGGACATTGCTAAATCAATTCAAAAAGTGATTCTAAGTCGATCGGTATAATTAACAATGGGTCTATCTCTCGTCCTTTTGGGTGTTACAAACAAATGCACAAAGCCATAATACACTCGTGGAGTGTATAAATATCGAACTATATTGACATTTATAAAAAAAAAAATGATATCGTAGGTAACTCATTTTGCTCCTAATTAACTACTACTAATTTTCTTACCAAAGATGAAAGAAAATGTTTTATTTCAAGACAAAAATTAAAAAAAAAATCATATAATTTATATTTACAAGTTGTTCGTATAGAAACTTTATATTGAAATTATTATTTAACATCTTATACGTTATTTAAAGTAGAATTTATAAAATTTATTTTTTCAAATTTTTGTTTAAATAGCGCACTATTTTGATCCTATTATTTGATATTTTTAACTTAAAAATTGCATGAGGGCCAAAGCCATCTCAAAGTTTTCCCAGACTTCCATTTTTGTGTTCTTATAATCTAATATGCTCATCAAATATAAAATTCTTAGTCTGATTAGAAATAATGTAATAAATATGTTACTGGCTCCCAGACTATTGGGGATTTGGTGTTCTAGATTGTTACAATCAGTTATATAAATCTGCAGAAGAAATTTCCTAAATGACTTGTTAAAAAATAAGGACATTTTTCAGTCAGGATTTGAGAACAAAAATGGGATATAATTTGGATTAAAACAAAAAGGAATTATGAAATAATGGGAAATATATTTCGGAAAATATAAATATATATTTCGGAAATATATATATTCGGAAAGTATATTTTCTCCAAGAAATTCTGTAAAGGCCAAAATGTCGGGTAATCTATGCCAGTCTTTGATGTAACAGATATCGCAGATACAGTCCGCACTGCGCGTATCACCATATTGAGCAATTATTTTTTTCTTTCATCATATATCACGAAGATTCATCGTTCTTTTGTGTCCTTTTTTAATCAATTCTTAAGGGTAAAAACTGTGACATGTGATGGATTTCCCACGACGCGGTAATCAATTGCCGAATATGTGTTTTCTATTCCAAATCTAGAACTACATATTAATAAGATTAAGGATACAAAAAGATTGGTGAACAAAAATTTCGAAAAACAAAGATTTTCGAGATGCAATCTCAACAAACTTCAATGAAACAAAACAAATCCCAATTCAATGGGAACCAATTGGGGGGAGGGCGCAACAAAAAACCGCATATTTCGGAACAATCGCCACTAATCAAAGATAATAATTATTGATGAACATGAAATGAAAACTAATAGAAACCAAAAACAAATAAAAAGGTTTGTCGATAAAAAAGAGACAGAGAGTACGCACAGATGTATGTATGAATGAATGTATAAAAAATTATCATAAAATGAAATCAATGAATGAGGAAGCTAAATATAACCCGGAGTCATAGTCACAGCCACCACCACCGCCACCTCGACCAACTGCCACCCTTCCGCTACTGAAACTCGGATCAATTTAGAAGCCCTTATAAGTGGCAACCCAACAACTAATCTACGGATGTCATAAAAAACAAACTGAATAGAAATTATAATTATCACAAAGTTAATAAAGAAAATGGGAAATGGAAAATGGGGAACAAGAAGAGGCAACTAAAAATAATAAATATAAATTTGAATTTGAAGTTGAGTTTTTAGATTTCGATGTGAATTAAAATCAAGACAATTGCCCAAAACACCCAAGCAACCAACCCCTTTTTTTAACAAAAGTCCCCGTATTTCAAGTGAAACTGGGAAAAGGTTAAAAGGACTACAACACCAACAACCAAACGCCATACGACCCAACCACTCCTCACACTCGCGCGCACACACGCACACACACCATCACGACTTGAATCCAATTTTCTCGGTACGTTGCGAATTACCCGCCGCTGGTGGCTGTATTAAAACACATTAAAAAACCTCTGTCAAACTCGAAACCAAATCGAAATATTTTCGTGAAACAAGCGAATAAAAAAATCGAAATTAATGCCATTGTATTTGTGTGTGAGTGAGTGTGGTGTGTGAGTGCGAGTGTGTCTAAACTGTATTTAAAGTAGGAAAATTTTATTTTATTTCATTTCGTTTCATTTATAATTTCGTTGATTACCAGCCAGCGCCGCCCAAGGAAGCTAAACCGAACGAAGAACCGTCATAATCGTCCACATCATGCGATATTTTCACAGCAGCCATTCATTTGCCCAAACACCACCACCACCATCACCGATGCTATCGCACAATAGCAAGAGTATCATATTGACAAGCGAGGCGGTATATTAAGGATGGGAAAAACTCCTTAAAGGATATATACTTTATTCAGGGAAACCTAAAATTTAGTGCTGGAGGAAAATGGATCAAAATACGAATACTGAGTTTCGACCATAACTCTGGCTATGAGGGGGCATTTAACGACCAACATACATTTTTGATAGTATTAAGTCAGTGATACCCACACACATGTTATCACACATACTGCGCTTGTGTATGAAGCAGAATAAAACGAAGTTCAACTGATCTGTATTTTCAATCAATTCGCAACGAGATCTTCTTCTAACAAACGATTGAAACTACAAGAAGAAGCTTATAGAGCGCAAGAGTAGCATTTTTGTTGCCCAACACGCCTGTTATGGATTTTTGAACGGATCTAACGCTTCAGGCACAAGCCCGAGTTCAAAAATCGGAGAAAGCAGCCGTTTAATAAAATCGGTAAGAGTGAAGGATTTGAAATCTCCAGGAGTCTTAACAAACCCATGACATTAACAAAGAAGATGAAGGATCAGAGGTCACCAAATATATGTATATTTTCTGAAATATTGAATTAAAACCAGTAAAAAGGCGTTAAGTTCGACCGGGCCGAAATTTATATACCCTCCACCATGGATTGCATTCCACAGAGGCTTTCGATTTTCGTAGAAGTGCAGTAATATTACAGGAAAATATATTTTTTTGAATATAACCAAACCAAAAATTTTGAAGATGAAATATAAGATGGCATGTGTGCTTTATTACTTGGTGCGATTTTTTAAACGCAAATTCGGCAAGTGAGTTGTGCTTCTCGTTCATTTGTGAGAATCATCTCCTTATAGAGGCCGGGTTTGATGTTGAAAAGTCGCTGCGAAGCCACTTGAAAAGACTTTTGACATGGTCGAAATCATGATCGTGGTAGTCTGCAGCCAAGTAATAAATGTCACAATGCCATTTGTAAAAAAAATTTGCATTCTATTAAATATAGAAGCAAAATGGTCTTGAGCCAGGACAATATCCCAGTTCAAATCGAAGAATAATTTTATAAATAAATATAATATTTTTATAATTTCAAACCAAGCTTATAGGGCAGGGCTACACTATATATATATCAAAATAATACTTCAAGCCAATTTAAAAAATAAATATTCTCATATTTATATTTTCAAAAAAGCTTAAATACCATAAATATTGGTAGATAGTGGGCGCTTCAGTTGGTTGTATTTCCACTCTATTTTAATTCCAAAAGTACAAATTGTGAAAATCCTTTATATCACGTAAATAGTGCAAAAAATCCTAACGTCATGATGTAACCAATTTTTACCTTAAAACTAAAAATTAAAAATTTTGAAAAATCTTTTTATTTTGCCTATCTATACAGTAAGAACAATATATATATCAAATTCCAAGATTCTATTTGGTTGGTATTATTTTTATCACCCTTTTCCTATTTTACCCCCTTAAGAGTGCGACTTTCAAAAATCTCTTTATTTTACGTGTCTACGCAATTAGAGGGATGTACAAACCGATTTGCATTGTTCTAGCTGTAGCAGTTTAGTTGGTACTATTTTTATCCCTCTGTATCCATTGTATCCCTTGAAAGTACGAATTTGGAAAAATCTTTTATTTTTTGTGTCTACGCAGTCAGGGAAATGTATACTCAGAATTTCATGACTCTAGCTGCGGTTATTTGGTTGGTAATATTTTATCCCCTTTTCCCATTTTAACCCCAAAAAGTAAGAATTTCCAAAAATCCGTTTATTTTACGTGTCTAGGCAATCAGAGGTTTAGTTGGTACCATTTTTATCCCTCTATTCCCATTTTACCCCTTAAAAGCACGAATTTGGAAAAAATACTTTTATATTATGTATCTACTCAATTATCTGAATATTACAATTATCTAGCTGTTGTCGTTTAATAGGTACCATTCTTATCCCTTCTTATCCATAAATACAAGCAGACATATTCAAAAAGCATGCTGAAATACTCTAAATATTAGGGATATTTTCAGTCAGAGGGAAAAAATTTTCCCTCTGGGCCGAATTCGCCCCTCTTTCAATCCCCATCGATCCACAACCATAAGACACATTTAGGGAAAATTTGAACCTCCTAGCTTACTTCGTTCGGAAGCTAGCGTGCTTTCAACAGACAGGCGGACATGGCTATATCGTCTTAGAATTTTACCACGACCCAGAAGATATATACTTTATGGGGTCTCCGATGAATATTTTAAGGTGTTACAAACGGAATGGCAAAGTGAGTCCTGGAGGTGGAGGATATAAAAACAATCTTCATATGGAGGAATAGTAGGAGTAGAACTGCTGGAGCCATCATAAAGCCAGCAAATAAGTCGGTTAGGCGGTTCATGTCCTTTCGTACCTATCCTTTGAGAATGTAATATGAAGATAATAATATTAAGACTCCCTATTTATTTCATCGTATTTATATTTACAAATGGACCAGTTACTAAGTAGAAAAAATGCATAACTGAGTAACAATACTAAATGATTTAGAAAATATGTCTCAATAGATGATTGTGGGAAACTTCACCTCAAATCCTTCCCTACCGGAGGATCTGTGATCTAATGGCGGCATTTTTTTAGAAACTCAAATCAAAATTACCTTAATAAATTCCTATTTCATGGCTTTCATCACCATTGTGTAGGAAAACAGATATTTAATTTGCAGCTTCATAATTATAATACTTTTTATTCAATCGCTTGACATAATATTAAATTGTGGAAAATTAGATAAGAACTTTGAAAATCGTAACTGTAGTTTAATTCTCATTATTTCTTTTTTAGAAATTCATGAAAAATACAAAAAATATATAAGTGTACTTTAAAATTTCTAATAAATTCCAGAGATGATATGACTAATATTCTAATAACACTTTTCCCATAATGCCCTCAGCCATAGGGCCATTATACATTGTTTCCCTTTAGATCTATATAATGCTAGTAGTTTTAATTGATATCAGCAATTTTTTATGCGGCAGCTACCTTCTCTAGGGCAAGCATGCCTGAAAGGACAAGACGGGTTAATCGCTATTTCATTTTTGCTCGCAACTAAGCATTAGTTCTCAGAATGTCAATGCTTCAAAGCTAGAATTATGGAATTAGTGGATTATACGTATCTTATTACAACGGGTCGGATACGTCATGAAAATCTTTGAAAAATATCTCTGAAATACCTAGGCGTATTAATAGATAACATCTTAATTTCAAGGGAGTGTGGGGGAGAAGGCAGTCCAATACACATAGTCCAGCATAGTGACGAAAATCGGTAGTCGGTAGTCAGCCAGGTTCAGGATCCTATAATTTATGTATATCCATTTTGAAATGAACCTTTGGTTAATTTACCCTCTGAGTGATATAAAGAGTGATTTTTTTGAGGTTAGGATTTTCATGCATTAGTATTTGACAGATCACGTGGGATTTTAGACATGGTGTCAAAGAGAAAGATGCTCAGTATGCTTTGACATTTCATCATGAATAGACTTACTAACGAGCAACGCTTGCAAATCATTGAATTTTATTATCAAAATGCGTGCTCTGTTAAGAAAGTTCAGAAAGAAAGAAATTGTGTTCAGCGACGAAGCTCATTTTTGGCTCAATGGGTACGTAAATAGGCAGAATTGTCGATTTTGGAGTGAATATCAGCCAGAAGCATTGCAAGAGCTACCAATGCATCCAGAAAAAGTCACAGTTAGGTTCGGTTTATGGGCTGGTGGCATCATTGGACCGTACTTCTTCAAAGATGATGCGAATCGTAACGTAACTGTGAATGGTGAACGCTACCGTGAGATGATATCCAACTTTTTTTTGCCCAAAATGGAAGAACTGAACTTGGTTGACATGTGGTTTCAACAAGATGGCGCTACATGCCACACAGCTCGCGATTCTATGGCCATTTTGAGGGAAAACTTCGGAGAACAATTCATCTCAAGAAATTGACCGGTAAGTTGGCCACCAAGATCATGCGATTTGACGCCTTTAGACTATTTTTTGTGGGGCTACGTCAAGTCTAAAGTCTACAGAAATAAGCCAGCAACTATTCCAGCTTTGGAAGACAACATTTCCGAAGAAATTCGGGCTATTCCGGCCGAAATGCTCGAAAAAGTTGCCCAAAATTGGACTTTCCGAATGGACCACCTAAGACGCAGCCGCGGTCAACATTTAAATGAAATTATCTTCAAAAAGTAAATGTCATGGACCAATCTAACGTTTCAAATAAAGAACCGATGAGATTTTGCAAATTTTATGCGTTTTAAAAAAAAAAAAAAGTTATCAAGCTCTTAAAAAATCACCCATACCCATACTAATATCGAACGAAGAATTCGTTGTATAGGGAGTGGTTCATATATATGTTCATAAGATATCTATTTATGTAAATAAAAATTATAGATATTTAGTTCTTTTATTACTACAAGGAGAATAGGACCATAACAACGCCACGAAGATACAAGAAGAGGTGTACTGGAAATTGCAGTGGATTAACAGTGTGAAATGATCCTGGTCCTCGCGGTCCACGGATAATTTAGAAGAAAATGCACTGAATTGGATCTGGTCTTGGATTTTCCCGGGAATACAGTACAATATTTTATTAATTATTTGACAATTAATTTAGTTTTACTATATAAATGGAAAATTGTATTTTTCCAATACATACCATTTTAATAAATTACTGACACTAATAGTTAGTTTATATTATATTACTAAAAACAAAACATTTTAAATTCGCCAAGTCACAATTTTTACGACAACCAGATAGGGGAATACACCCCTTTTTGTGTGGATATTTGCAGGATTTTTATTATGAAACAAAAATATCGTACTGACAATACTATGGCTAACATAGTGCCAATACATAAACCCTCGTGCTTTCTGGTTTAACTTTAAATTTCTTGTTTTCCCAGAAAAATCAACGAAAAAATGTGAAAATTTACTTTACATATATGAAACCAGTAAGAAATGGTCAAAATGTTGGCATACAATTAAAATGGTTCTCCTGGAAACTTTCAAGAGAAATCTAATATGAATAGAAATGTACCCTACGGTATAATTAAATGAGCCTTTGTAAAAACTAATCACTGGACTATTTCATTGTTTTTATTTTTTATGAATTTTTTTAATTAATTTTAACACTTTTAACGTTTCTATTACTCTTACAGTTTAGAATATTTCCGCCCTGCTTCTCTGAAATATTTTCCTCTCTAGACGAATGAATTTTCTAAATTAAAGACGTCATAACATTCTCAGCTATAAGAGTTATTCGTTATTTAAACGTTTTTAATTTTAAATCTACACAGAAAAAATAGAAATCAGTTTTAATCATGAAAATTGTATATTTGATAACTTTTTTCTGTTATGACGAAAATTGTAAAACCAAATACTAAAATTGTAGCTGGAGTTATTAAAAAAAAAACTAAAAAACGATATATTGCATTAAAGCAGTGATTGACTTTTTACAGCAGTCATTGATTTTTTCGATAGTATTCAATTAAAAAAGTTGCTAACTCGATTACAGCAGTCGTTGATTTTTCTGAAATGTTTAATGAATTGTATTGTTATATTCATTAAAAAAGTTATTGGATTTAGTTCGTCTGAAGTCTTCAGCAGAAACCAAAATTAGCAAAACGGCAAGTGAGACCTATATTGTTACAGCTAAAAGTTGACTGCACATGGGCGCTACCTCATGGGCGCTACCTCATCTCGTCAGAACTTTCGCAACGTATGTTTGTTTTTGACTTAAATCGGGGTTCATATTAGTACCAGCGTGTACATATGACAAATGAGAAGCGCTGAGTTGTTGACAACTAGCGTTAACCACGGTTTCTTTCTAACAAATGATAAAAATGAAACGAAAACAAAAACAATAATCATTTTCAATGTTCCGATCACTGTTTTAATCAGTTTTTTTATATTCTCTGTTCAATGAAAATTTTAACTGTTCCGATTACATTTGTAATCAGCTTTTTAGATTTCTGCAATAAAATTAGTGATGAACTTGTCTTGTGATTTAAATGTCCAATATTATGACTTCTTCAATTCTGACGATTTGTATAGAGTAAAATATTTGTAAAATGAGAAATAATTTCTAAAATATTTCGAAAAAAAAATAGTTTTTAATTTGTAATATGCCAGTATTTTAACCCATTAACGCGCCATGCTAATTTAATTTATTTAATTTGTTTTTCAAGTTTTTTCGTAATAATTCTACAATAATAAAAATGTTTAATTTTACTCTTATTTTTTGTTTTTCCCGATCACTTGTGTCATATAGTTTAATAATCAGGAATTCCATTTATATTGAAAATAATCCAAAAAGTATGAAAACCTTGAAATAGTGTACGCGGACGTGTACAGGTTAAAACAAGTAAGGCAGGTTAAAGTCTGACGTGGCCGACTATATGATACCCTACACATAGTCGTTATACCCTGTGGTGTAGGGTATAAAAACTTCGTTACATTTGAGCCGGGTCATACACGATACAGCTATAAGAGAAGAATGTACTACAAATTTCATTCTTCTATCTGTATTTGTAAGAAAACTTGAACGCACACTTTGAATGGGAGATATATATATTCTAGTTGATATATATGACGCTTTCCCAAATTTGATGGAAATCTGTTGAATGAGCGGAAAGAATTAAGTCGGGGGAGTTATTATATATAAATCTGAACCGATGTGACCCACATTCTTTATATCTGAACCGATCTGGCCCATTTTTACCAGAGCTGTTTCTAGTTGAAATATAGGTTGATTTGAAGAAAATCTGATCAAATATGTGGTTTCTAGAGCGGAAAGAGTCAAATCGGAGGAGACATTTGCATGGGAGCTTCATATATAAATCTGAACCGATGTGGCCCACTTTTGCCATAGATGTTTTTCGTTAAATTATGAGCTGGTTTGCCAAATTTGAAGAAAATCTGTTCAAATATGCTATTTCTAGAGCGGAAATAATCAATTCAGTGGCGAAATTTGTATTAGAGGCATATATATATCTGAGCCGTTCTGGCCCATTTTTACGAGAACATTTTCTAGTTGAAATACAATTTGTTTTGACAAATTTGAAGAAAATCTGTTGAAATATGTGGGTCCTAGAGAGGAAAGAGTTAAATCGGAGGATATATTTGTATGGGAGCTATATATAAATCTGAACCGATCTGGCCTATTTTTACCGGAGCTGTTTCTAGTTGAAAAATATGACGTTCTGCCAAATTGGAAGAAAATCTGATGAAATATGTGTTTCTAGAGCGGAAAGAGTAAAATCGGGAGTATAATTTGTATGGGAGCTATATCTAAATCTGAACCGATTTGCTTCAAATTAAATACCGTTCGTCCTTATCCCACAAAACTTCGTTGTGCAAAGTTTCATTTAGTTCTAACAACAATTGCGACCTGGACTTTGATTACAAGAATAGATGGACAGGCGGACGGACGGGCATCGCTAAATCGACTCAAAAAGTGATTCTAAGTCGATCGGTATAATAAACGATGGGTCTATCTCATTTCCTTTTGGGTGTTGCAAACAAATGCACAAAGTCATTATACCCTGTGGTGTAGGGTATAATAAGCACATCAGTTACTAAATGTTGATATTTTAAACCATATTTAAAATAAATGGGAATTCCCTAGATGGAGGAGGACGCAAAGTACGCCTTGTTTTATTCGCAAGACCAAGGTTCCCAGGTCCATAGATTTTATGTTCCACTGCGAGATGAGGTGTTTTAAAAACACTGTCGCGGAAAATAAATTGGTTTGTAACGAGGCATCATTCTGCAGGAAAGATCCATATATTGAGTTTTATCTCTCACCATAAATATAGATCAATTAATACACCATCTGGACTAAGATATCTCACGAAGAGGTCAATGTAATATATGCTGCACCGATTTGGTTGGGCAGCAAATATACAAATTGTGCGACAGAGGAGAAAAGCTTAATCTACCTCATGTTTTATTGGTCAAGTTTCCCGACAACTGGCATGGGAGTTCGGAAGGCAGTCGGTAGACTTTTTGGTCCACTTTGAAAAAAAATTTAAAGAACTTCTTTCTTTTCATGTCGCCTAAGATTTGTCCTAAACTATCTATGTTATCTTCTGTAGGAAAATCTAAAAATGTACCGCTGTAGCCCAGACTGTCATTGTTCCAAACATCCCTTCTTAATTCAACCCCTAACCCACTCTTAACATACCGCCCTCGTCGCTGTCCGTCTAGAACACGCAAAAGTTGAAGCCATTGAAAATCTGTATTTGCTCATTAATAATATTTTAACATTAAAAGCATTACATAACCATTCCGTTCAATAGGTTTTTATTTCATTCCTTTTGCGTTTTTTCCTGTCTCTCCCTCCCTCCCCGCATCGCACTTTTTTATTTTTATGTGCGGATGGGTTGAGGAGGACGATTGTGGCGATGATGATGACGATGGTGATGACGACGATGGTGTCTTAATACAGCCTCGCAAAGGACAAAGTACGAGTAAAAGTAGACGTTCGTAAAAAACCCATCTTCCCCCAGTTCTTACAGAACGGAAGTAGATTTTAGCAGTTTTTATGAGCTCGTCTGTGATTGTGTGAGTGTTTGCGTCCTTGTGCGTGTAAGTGTGAGTGTTTGTACGTTTGTACTTATTCTAACAAATACAAATCAGTTTTTGTGTGATAAACGTCGTAATACAATATTTCATATCTCTGAATTCAAATCTATATAAGTCGGCAGAGACAGAGCAGAGAGCAAAAAAAAAATCATTGTAATCACACAAAAGAAATGCTAACACCCTTCCTTCTTTGCTAACCGAGAATATATATTCGGAGGACGGACAGACAGTGGGAAATACAGACAGTCAGGCGGACAGACAGACGGCCATAATCGAGTCAGTCGTCGGCAGCATTCAAATGTTAGGTGAACTGTGCTAAAATGTAAATACTTTTGTCTAACTTTTTCAAACAGAAATTTTTGGCGAGGAAAGCATTATCCGAACGTAAGCGAACGTAGGTATTTACATACGTACGTACGACATACAGACAGATAGAAGCTAAAAGGCATTTAGTTAACGGCAGGAAAATGGCATTGATATTTGGAATTCAGTTCGCCAAAGTTTAAATTATTCATTGTAACGCTTTAAGGGCCGAGAAGGGAGCCAAGAATAAAGCTTGTAGCATTCAATGCACAAACATAATAGCAAAGACTTCATCATAAATATGATGAAAATAAATCATTGTTGTTAGTAAACATAGAAATATATATAAAAAATAAAATAATGAAAGAAACACGATCCAGAATCATTGGGACATAGTGGCTAGGAATCAATTTCTATCGGATAAAATTCAATAACTTTTGATGTAGTACAAATTTTTATTAGTTAACTTTTTCCTTATATGTATGAAAAATTCATAAATAAAATCAAATGTTTCATACAATTTTTTCATAAACAGTTCATCTATCTATTTATATATAGAGTCCGCAAAATAACTTTTTTTGAAAATGCTATAAAAAAACTACTGAATATTTTCTCAAATTTCTTTTTTTATTTGATTCAATGGCTGCTGAGGGCACCCCACAAATAATAGTCCAACGCTTGAATAGTTGAAAAAAAACGTTGGATGGCGGACCCTATATAAAAATGCATCTGTGTTTGTAAGTTTGATTGTTTGTTGTTTATAGCAGCCTAAACTACAGGGCCAATCTTCTTGAAATTTTCACAGTATGTTCATGTTCACCGGTGGTGAAAATATATAAATATATAAATTTTTGTTGTTTGTATGTATTGTTGGTCTGTTATGTTGTATGTGTTGTCATTTATTTTGGTTTAAGACCAAAGGTTGTGCCGAAGTCTTCAGCAGAACCCAAAATTAGCAAAAAGGCAAAATGAGACCTTTATTGTTGCAGCTAAAAGTTGTCTGCGCAGTTTCGATGGGCGCTACCCCATCTCGTCAGAACTTTCGCAACGAATGTATGCCTTTGACTTAAATCAGGATTCATATTAGTACCAGCGGTCACATACGACAAATGAGAAGCGCTGATAAACAAAATATTCCACCGAACTAAGTCGACACATAAGTCGATATTTACTCTAGGCTTATAATAATCTAAATTTTTGTGGTTTTTCATAATGAGAACTGACAACTTTTTCGATTCTGTGGGAGTATTTCAAAAAATAGCTGCAAACAATACCTTGACTCCATACATATATATTACAAGCGACATTCTTAATATACATGCAAAAAATAATCCGGATCGCGAGAAAATCAAAAAAAAAAAAACAAAAATGTCTTGCATAAAAATCATTTTAGCCATTAATTGAAATTTTGCAAAAATATTCAATCTGTATATTTTGTTCGACGCGATCTACCGCAATATCCACATTTGATCAAGAAATCGATTTTCCAAAAAGAAAACAACATGGAAGCCTCTAATCTGCTGGTAATACTGTGGAATGAATGCATTCTATGATGGAGGTTAAATTTAACGCCTTTTTCCATGCTTTATATAAGGTTACTTTCTATATATGTTTGTGTGCCACAAAATTTGAAATCAATTTTTGAAAGCTTTTTTCTCAACCAATTTTGCTCAAATTTTGCACACTTAATCATTTTCGATGACAATACAAGGAAATGGAAAAATTTGACCAATTGGACAAAGGGGCGTGGTACCTCCCATACAAACCACAAATTAAAAATCTATTATTTCTGCTCCTGATAACGGTATTTAAACAAAATTTGGTACGTCGGTTTGGTGTGCATGTTGTAAGTGCTGCTGCAAATATGGGCGGGATTGTACAAAGGGGCGTGGTACCTCCCATACAAACCACAAATTAAAAATCTATTATTTCTGCTCCTGATAACGCAGTAATTTTTCCTTCTACAAAAGATAACTAAAAAAGAATTTCTAGGCCCAATAGAATTCTGATTGCATAAAGCATGGATTTGAAAAAAAATTTTATTTTTTGATTTACTAGTTTTTATTACCTCCACCTCCAGGTTGGGGGTAACTAACTGTGTCATTCCGTTTGTAACACCTTCAAATATCGACCTGGGACCCTATAAAGTATATATATTCTTAATCGTGATAAAATTCTAAGACGATCTAGTCATGTACGTCCGTCCGTCTGTTGAAAGCACTCTAGCATATAAACGAAATGAGCTAGGACGTCCAAATTTGACATAAATGTGTCTTATAGTTATAGATCGGTTGGGATTGAAAGTGGGCGAAATCGGTCAAAAGGGAAACAATTTTCCCTCACAAGGGCTAAAAATACCCCTAATATTTCGTGTATGTAAGTTTTTTTTTCAATATGTCTGCTTGTTCTTACTTGATATTGGGTATGCACATTCCCCCTATAACAAAAACGTGCACCATAAAGTGATTTTTATTCGTAGGTGGTGAAATGGGGCAAAAAGGGTAAAACGGTACATATCAAAGGACAACAGCTAGAAACGCGAAATTCGGCGTGTACATTCCTCTAATTGAGTAGATACATAATAAAAAGTACTTTTTCCAAATTCGTACTTTTAAGGGGTAAAATGGGAATAGTGGGATAAAAATTGTACCAACCAAACGACTGCATCTAGAATAATGAAGTTCGGTATATACACATACGGATTTTTCGAAATTCTTACTTTTTGGGGTTAAAATGGAAAAAGGGGATAAAAATAGTACCAACCAAATGACCGCATCTAGAGTCATAAATTTCGGAGTAAACATTCCTCTGACTGCGTAGACACGAAAAATAAAAGGTTTTTTTCCAAATTCGTACTTTCAAGGGATACAATGGGTACAGAGGGATAAAAATAGTACCAAATAAACGGCAACAGCTAGAATGATGAAACGCGGTGTGTACATTATTTACTCTTAAGAGGGTAATATAGGAAAAGTGGGATAAAAATGGTAACAACAAAAATGGCCGCAGCTAGAATCATGGAATTCGTTGTATACATTCCTCTAACTGCATAGAAACGAAAAATAAAAAGATTTTTCAAAATTCGTACTTTTTACTTTTACGGTAAAAATTGGTTGAATCATGAAGTTAGATTATTTTGCACTATGTACGTGAGATAATGAATTTTCAAAATTTGTACTTTTGGAATTAAAATATAATGAAAATACACCCAACTGTAGCACCCACTATCTACCAATATTTATGGTATTTAAACCTTTTTGAATATATAAATATAAGAATATTTATTTTGTGAATTGACTTGAAGTATTATTTCGATATGTAAACGTATTGGTAGCCCTGCCTTATAAGCATGGTTGGAAATAATAAAACTATTATATTTATTTATAAAATTATTTTTTCAAAATTTGTATTTGTTTTGGTATGGCTATATTAAAAAAATATATTTTCCTGTAATATTACTGCACTTCTACGAAAGTCGAAAGCCTTATGCTGCTGCCACGAAAACCACCACAAAAATAGAAAAAATGCAATTGTTTCTGTTTTTGCAACTCTTCCTAAACCCTTGTTTTAAAAAATAAATAAATCGAAATAAATATTCATTAAAAAATAATATCGCTTTCGAGTTTGGGAAACCAAAACATGTTCGAAAACGTGAAATGAAATTTGCAAAATATTTCGTTCCTAGATCAAGCCGCTAAACGATCCTGAAAACAACCATAAAAATCATTTTTTCCCAATTTTTTTACATTGCATTTGATTTATATCGAACTATTGATAGATTCTCTACTAATTTTTGAAATACCACTAAACATTGCGACTAAATTTTATATATATTGTAATAAATTTGCATATTTGTTTAAAACTGCGTATTTAAGCTAAAAATGGAAACAAGTGACTAGTATTTATTGAAATATATTCCAAATTTTACCTGAAGTTATAAACAGCCAGCTTGACAATTTGAAACGATAATATCTCAGAAGAGGAATGTACTTAATTTAATTTTTAGATGCATGTTTCTGAAGAAGAAAACCTGCTCTTTAAGATGGCAGGGATCAGTTTTATCTCAACATAGCTTTCCAAAAATCAGGATTTTTCCGAATTTTCTCGATTACTACATATATTAGCGACATTGGTTCTTAATACATTTGAAAAAAAAATCAGCTGGATCCGTTGGATATATCGCAAGAAAATCACAACATAACAATGTGATGCATAAAAATCATTTTCGTCACTTCTGAATATTTTGCTAAACTATGATATTTTTATTCAACGCTTCACAAATTTTAGCCCTATATTTTATGCTAGAACTTCACGTGTTTATACCCTACACCACAGGGTATAATGTCTTTCTGCATTTGTTTGTAACACCCAAAAGGAGGCGGGATAGACCCATCGTTTATTATACCGATCCATGTCAGTCTGTCCGTCCGTCCATCAATTCTTGTAATCACGATACAGGTTGCAATTATTGTCTGATTCTAATGAAACTTTTTTTTACGAAGACTGGCGCTATCTCATCTGAAGCAAATAGGTTCAGATTTATTCTATAAAAAATAACAAAAAAATATGTTTGAAACATTTTAATTTCAGAACAGTCACTCAAAATTCTCCTCAGAAAAGAGACGAAAATTTATTATTATTGAGCTTATTATTATTATTATATTTATTATTATTATATTTATTCTCATTTAATTGGTATTTCAAATAATTCAATTAAATTTGTAATTGAATTTGAAATTGAAATTTAAATTTGTAATTTTCTCTTAATTAATTTTCAATGCAATTAATTGTTTAAATCCATTAAACAAACAATTTTTTGTCTCATAATTTTCTTCTTTGTGGTCTTGGTCACAAAACAGTCCCTTAACCCCACAGCATTTAATTGTCACCATTCTCCCCATTGTCGCTTACCATTCTCTATCTCTCTCTCGCTCGGCCCTTAAGGGATTATATTGGCTTACGTCAATACTTGTATTTGTTAAATTCCATTATTTTCCATTTGTATTATTCTAACTGCAAAGTACAACACCGAAGTCTCGTTTAGTTCTTCTTAAAAATAAATAATAAAAAAGGCGACAACAACAACAACAACAAAGAACGAAAGAATGAAATTTGAATATTTCAGTTGTTGTTGAAAACAATCTCAACTTTTGCATATTCGTCTCGAAACTGCTGTTGGCGATATTTAACCCAAGATAGGGGTTGTGATGGAATGGATGGGATGGGATGAGTTCCTCTATTTTTTTTTTGTTATTTTGTATTTTTAATGTTCAATATTTGAAAGTCTGATTTTGTTTAAGGTAGACGACGGCTATCGTATCGTATCTTATCTTTCGCTCTCGCTTTCTCGCATTGATGTTTTATATTAAAACAAATGCCAACAATAGTTAGAAACACATTATCGATACACTCGAGGAAAAAAGATGAGTGAAGGTGGGTGGGAAATACAAAGTTATTTCATGCGTTAAAAACAAATTTCTTCCACAAGTGGATAAAACGAGGAGAGCTTCAAAGAAAACAATTTTACACCTTTTTCAATTGTAATTCAAAAGTCATCACTTGAAATTCAAAAGACACCAGTTGAAGTTCAAAAATTCCATTTGCAATTCAAAAAATATCACTTGAAATTAAAAAAAAATCCATTTGAAATTCAAAAAATGTCAATTGAAATTGAAACTCGTCATTTGTAATTTGAATTTTATGAATTGAATTTTAAATGATGTCTTTTGACATCATTTAAAATTCAAAAGTCGTCATTTGTAATTCAAAAGACATCATTTGAAATTCAAAAGACATCATTTGAAATTCAAAAGACGTCATTTGAAATTCAAAAATTATTCCATTTGAAATTCAAAATATTCCATTTGAAATTCAAAAGATTCCATTTGAAATTCAAAAATGTTGAGTTTGAATTACATATGACGAGTTTTGAATTACAAATGACGAGTTTTGAATTTCAAACGATGAGTTTTGAATTTCAATTGATATTTTTTGAATTTCAAATGGAATTTTTGAATTTCAAATGGTGTCTTTTGAATTACATTTGAAAATGGTGTAGTCGTAAATGATCTATGGATAAATATATACTTTTTCTATATTTTATGGGCAGCAAAAATATATTTTTTTTTTTTCAAAAAAAAACTGAATTTTTTCGTTTAAACGGGAAAGAGTTTTTTCATTTTTTTTTCATTTTTTTCAATCATGGTGATGTGTTACTGACTTTTTTCTTGAGACTTTTTGAAATATTTGAGAATATTTAAAAGACCCGTTCAATTGTCTACGACAGAATAACAACAAACAAATAATTCCGAATAATTTGTCCATATCATATCAACGCCATCAAGAAGAATACTAGGGTTGACATTGGAGTCACTGTTTAAATAATTTGCGTTGTTGTTTTGGGATTTTGTGGTTGTTGGTCATTGTCAGTTAAAGAGAGATGAGATGGGGATACAAATACGGACGACACAATTGTTAATATTCAAAATAGTAGAATAGCATTTGAAGACAAAAGGCTACAACAAAGGCAACTAAAACGAAATCTGCTTAACATTGAGTAGTTCGAAAAAATTAATTACATCCCGGTACATACATACATACATATGTACGAGTTTATCTCTCTCTACTTTGCTCTCTTAGGAATTGCCAAATGTCCTTTCGATGATTAATATGCCCACACGTTCTGTGACACTACTTTGCCACCCCCACCCCTCCCTCGGATTATAGGTAGCATCCGATTTATTTGATTAACCGATTGCGAGATTGATATCAGCGTTGAGATTTATGTTATTTATTAAATGAACTGACATCAAAGTCACATTTCTCGCGCTGTTGATTAATTCACTTTGCATGTGACTTTATGAGTCCCTCAACCATGGTGGACCTGAAGTTTGGTGGAACATTTGAACATTTCATTGTAAAACAAGCAATTTTGAATTTGACATTTTTTGTTGTACAATAACAACATCCGTACATTTGCACAAAATCCATTTGACGCCATTTTTGTATTTGTTTTTTTTTTTTTCGAAATGAAATGATGCCGCCGCCGACATTAATATTTTCGTATGCAATGGAATTAAATTCAAATTAATCACCGAATTCTCGTGCAGTTGTGTGTGTGCGTGTGTGTTCTATATGATAAACATTTATTTATTTGTGCTTATACAAAAGAAAAAAAAACATGAAATGAGTTTGAAACGAAAATGACAAACATTCTTTATACCTACTTAAGCTCCACCCAAAGTGCACCAAAACAATAAAATATTTATTTTTATTGTTAATTATTTTATAATTTACTGAAATTAAGGAGACCGCG
Organism: Polietes domitor; assembly: GCA_947397865.1. Taxonomy (NCBI): domain Eukaryota; kingdom Metazoa; phylum Arthropoda; class Insecta; order Diptera; family Muscidae; genus Polietes; species Polietes domitor. Next base: position 20,644,766 of record OX377622.1, on the reverse strand, counting down.
TTTATTTTACTGAAACTGAAATTGAAATTAAAATCAAAATAAAACCGATAGGGGTTCGGCAGGCAGCTGAAGCGAATTTTGTATACCCTATTCACCATTTCTGCCACTGAGGCAATTTTCATTGTTGGATGTGCTACCCTTGGACTACAAATGGATGTTCTGAAGGTAAGTAAAAATATTTATCATACATAAAAAATTACATCATAAGATTTGAAATTAAGAGGTTACTCCAGCCAATTTTTTTTTAATTTTTCAATGTATTATTTTAAGCGTCTCCGTATTGTCTATCGTCCATCGTAGGGCTTTTTGGTTTAAGGTCCTGTTCAAAAGTTATACAATTTTTTGGTGAACCCCCTTAATTGCCCTGTTTTATTTTACGCACCGACAACTATCGGACCAATTAATTAAGCTAATATGAAATACAAAATTTTAGTATGTAAATGTTTAAAATAACCGGCAGATTTTGATATTCGGCTTATTAAGCAAGAAAAATTAAAAAATTTTCATAAAATATAGTCTAATGAAAAACAAACCGAAAAAGTAATGAATATGAATACTGAATAGCACAAATAATGGCCCAGAAAAGGAAATCTAAACGAAAGGAGCTAGAACGTTCAAATTTTCCATAAATGCGTCTTATAGTCGTAGATCGGTTGGGATTACAACGGGGCGAAATCGGCCCAAAGGGAAAAAATTTTCCCTCACAAAGACTAAAAATACCCAAAATATTCTCTAATATTTTAGAGTATTTAAGTACATTTTTTCAATATGTCTGCTTGTACTTACTTGTACGAATTCCCCCCATAAAAAACGTGCACCACAAATCAATTTTTTTTCGCAGAGGGTGAAAACGGCTAGGAACACGAAATTAGGTGTGTACATTCCTCTAATTGAGTAGATACATAATATAAAAGTATTTTTTCCAAATTGTACTTTTAAGGAATAAAATGGGAATAGAGGGATAAAAATGGTACGAACCAAACGGCTGTACCTAGAATTATGAAATTCGGTGCATACATTCCTCTGATTGCATAAACAAGTAAAATACACGGATTTTTCAAAATTCGTACTTTTTGGGGTTAAAATGAAAAAAGGGGATAAAAATAGTACCAGTCAATGAATCATGGAAGTCGGTGTATACATTCCTCTTTCCAAATTCGTAGTTTTTCTTTTACGGCAAAAATTGGTTGAAGTTAGGTTATTTTGCACTATGTACGTCTGATAATGGATTTTCAAAATTTGTACTTTTGGAATTAAAATAGAATGGAAATAAAGAGTGATTTTTTTGAGGTTAGGATTTTCATGCATTAGTATTTGACAGATCACGTGGGATTTCAGACATGGTGTCAAAGAGAAAGATGCTCAGTATGCTTTGACATTTCATCATGAATAGACTTACTAACGAGCAACGCTTGCAAATCATTGAATTTTATTATCAAAATGCGTGCTCTGTTAAGAAAGTTCAGAAAGAAAGAAATTGTGTTCAGCGACGAAGCTCATTTTTGGCTCAATGGGTACGTAAATAGGCAGAATTGTCGATTTTGGAGTGAATATCAGCCAGAAGCATTGCAAGAGCTACCAATGCATCCAGAAAAAGTCACAGTTTGGTGCGGTTTATGGGCTGGTGGCATCATTGGACCGTACTTCTTCAAAGATGATGCGAATCGTAACGTAACTGTGAATGGTGAGCGCTACCGTGAGATGATATCCAACTTTTTTTTGCCCAAAATGGAAGAACTGAACTTGGTTGACATGTGGTTTCAACAAGATGGCGCTACATGCCACACAGCTCGCGATTCTATGGCCATTTTGAGGGAAAACTTCGGAGAACAATTCATCTCAAGAAATGGACCGGCAAGTTGGCCACCAAGATCATGCGATTTGACGCCTTTAGACTATTTTTTGTGGGGCTACGTCAAGTCTAAAGTCTACAGAAATAAGCCAGCAACTATTCCAGCTTTGGAAGACAACATTTCCGAAGAAATTCGGGCTATTCCGGCCGAAATGCTCGAAAAAGTTGCCCAAAATTGGACTTTCCGAATGGACCACCTAAGACGCAGCCGCGGTCAACATTTAAATGAAATTATCTTCAAAAAGTAAATGTCATGGACCAATCTAACGTTTCAAATAAAGAACCGATGAGATTTTGCAAATTTTATGCGTTTTTTTTTTTTAAAAAGTTATCAAGCTCTTAAAAAATCACCCTTTACAACCAACTGTAGCACCCACTATCTACCAATATTTATGGCTTTGAAAATATAAATATAAGAATATTTATTTTTTGAATTGACGTATTGGTAGCATTGCCTTATAAGCTTGGTTTGAAATAATTAAAATATTATATTTATTTATAAAATTAATTTTTTCAATATTTGTATTTGTTTTGGTTTGGCTATATTAAACAAATTATATTTTCCTGTAATATTACTGCACTTCTACGACAACCGACAACCTCTGTGGAATGCAATCTTTGGTGGAGGGTATATAAAGTTCGGCCCGCCCGAACTTAACGCCGCTTTTACTTGTTTTTTTTTTTACAATTGTGGAAGTTGTGACCATGTGTCTCGAACCCTAAAATTTAAGTCCTTATAACTCTGAGAATGAGGGTGTATGTAAGTCTGTTTAGTCGACTGACGTTTTCTTACTTGTTTATATGAGTTTTGTATATTCTGAAGCAAAATTATTTATTTGAATTATTGAGTAACACTTTCCTCAGGTTTAGTTAAATTGGACTTATTCTATGTGAACTTTTTCCTTTTAACAAGAAAAATTTTAGTCAGGCTGAGTACAAATTTAAATGGTTTAAGGAAAATTTTCTGATTGTTTATAATTCAGATTGTTTATAAATTTACTTGTAGTCAATGTGTAGTCAATTTAACTAGTTTGAGCATAAATTTACTTTGATTGAGGACATTTTTCATCAGATTGAGTATAAATTTACTTGGTTTAGGTAAAAGTTCTTAATCATTTTTCTAAGATTAAGTAAACATTTACATTGTTTGAAAAAAAATTTCCTCTGTTTGAGTAAATTTTACTTGTTTTGAGCAAAAGTTAAACTAGAATCAAGTTCAAAGCATGTCCTATTTTCAAGGAAAAGTATGTACTTAATATGCGTTATACGAAGTTAAATTTTTCCAAGTTTTAATGCATATTTACTTAATACGTGGCATACATTTTTTTGAGTGTAGTGGTCAAAAGACAACTCCTGGAACATAAATCCGAAGACTATATCATGGATTTATAAACAAATAATAACATATTTTATATTTTCCCCTTCTGAAGGGAAAATTCACAACTCAATGCAGACCCATGCTATTCAAAATTCAAAGGTCTGATAACAATCCCACACAGAGGGTGGCAGCTCTATCTTTGAATATATTTATATATAAAAATATATTTAATTTTTATCAGAGCGCACTTGTATTTTGTTTTAATAGCTAGTATTCTAAAGAAAAAATCCTCATCTATATGCTTATAAAAAATCTCTGGATAAATGTAGAAGTTATGACATTTCTCACAAAAAACTCACGTTTTTCTAATTTACAAAAAATTAATGAAAAATATTTTTTTTTCGAAAAAAAAAATATTATTTTGTTCACTTTTTGTAGATTTGTCATCGTGAAATTCACAATTAAGCAATTTTGACGACTAACGCATTCTTCATTTCGAAAATCAGTTCATCGGTAACCCTATTTTTCCATTTTGTTCAAATAATGATATTTTTAAAATATTGTTCAAAACGCTTATTTTAAACAGCACGTCTATTTGTCAACAACAACAATTTACCTTATAAATGTAGCGAAATTCTAGTCATGAGAGAGAAATAAGAAGTCTGCGATCGCTAAAAGGACGTCATGGTCCATAAAATGTTTGTTTTCGATTTTTCATCATCTTCTAATCCACAATTGGAATGAGACATTCTTGACTCTTTTTTTAAATGTGTATATTTGGCATATGATCTCATGTACTTTATGGCTTTATAATCAATTATAGGCTGGCTGTTTTATTGTCGCTCCGCGCTTCTACTAAAAAACAGACAGACAAAAAACCAACCTAACTTGGCATTATAAAAAAAAAACAAATCATTCAAAACCCGAACGTTTTCAACCACCAAACACATTTGTATACAGCATTTCTAAATTATGCGTAACTTGAACAGAGAGAAAAAGCCAAGTACTCGCAACTATTGGATAGATTTTAAACTTGCGGATACAAAATTAAAAATTCAAACAAAAACACTTTGTTCCACAGTGAGATACAGATACTGCGAGTATTTGGCTACTAAGTTGGTAGGCAGATCAATAGACAGATACTCTTGAAGGGGTAACATACAAAGCATACCAACCAACATACATACCTACAAGTAATTGTTTTTCTGTATTTCTAACATTGTAGGCATCGTGATTTAAACAAAAAAAACAACACACAATTGTTTTAGTGTAAATTTGTGACTTGTGACGTTTTCCATACTCCCCGCCCCTCCAATTCGCCCGCCAAGTCAAGCCACTGTTCTTTTAAGTTGAGATTCTTTGTCGTTTCTTCGCTTTGTATTTTTGTTTATGACTTTAGGCTGTGCCGAGCCAGATGCCCGGCTCGTTTAAATACTCGAGTAAAGTGCGTTGCTATTTAATGACAACCTCTGGGGGAGTTTAGTACTGACACCACCGTCATCACCCGCTGGGGGTTATGTTGTTTTAGTACACTTAGAAAAATGGGCATTTGCAAATTAAATAAGAGTGAAGGAATTCTTAACAAAAAATCGTCTTTGTTATACTTAATTCTGGTTTAATGAAAGATTATTTGCCAAGTGAAATTTTGCAAAAAAGTGAAGGTTAAATTCAACTAAAATGTAGAAAAAATTTCTTAATATGTGTGTCATCGAGTAGACAAGCAAAAATATAATTTTATCAAAAATTTAAAAATCATGATTTTTTAATATTTTTTTTTTCTACAAAGAGGACACAATTTCTAAATTTATGCATAGACCTTTAACATATATACATTGTCGACTTTGATAGTTTTTTAGCTATTAAAAAATAAAACAAAATATTATTTTTCCATTTTTGTTCTATTTTTATGAGTTTTTTCATGGCAGCAAAAATAACTTTTATCAAAAACAAGTAAGGAAAGGCTAAAGTCGGGCGGGCCCGACTATATAATACTCTACACCCTACTCCCTGCGTATGTACCTCGCTTTGATTACTAAACCCTGGTATTTCATGGGAGCAATTTTATGTAGTTCATATAAATTATTCAGTTACTATAAATTCATCTTTAGTCATATTTAACGAATATGGTAACTGATATAATTATAGCCACAGGTGTTTCTAGTTAGATTATAAGATGTTGTGCCAAATTTAAAGAAAATCGGGTACAATATATGGTTTCTAGAGCGGAAAATGTCAAATCGGGAGCGACATTTGTATGGGAGCTATATCTAAATCTGAGCCGATTTGCTTCAAATTAAATAGAGTTCGTCCTTATCTCATAAAACTTCGTTGTGCAAAGTTTCATTTAGTTCTAACAACAATTGCGACTTGGAATTTGATTAAATCGACTCAAGAAGTGATTTTAAGTCGATCGGTATAATAAACGATGGGTCCATCTCAAAGACATTATACCCTGTGGTGTAAGGTATAATGATCGGGATACTGTACAATTTGATATTTGGCAATGCTTTTATAGAAGTTATATTCACATGGAATATCGGCGATATTGTCACACCTCTTATAATAGTACCTCCCACACAAAGTGGCATAAACTTTGGTTACAATAAAACCGATATAACATCCATACGGGTATTCCAAATCATTTGCAATTTGATATTTGAAAGTGTTTTTAAAATATAAAATAATTACGCTTTAGTCACGCCCCTTCTTGTACCTCCCACACAATATTTTCTATCCTAGGTAATATTAAATCCTTCATAACTTCTATACTGGTGCATGGAGTCCACTATGACTTATGACTGACTATGGAACCATGTGCCGAGAACCTTCTAATACCTTCCACACAAATTATATTTCCCTAAGTAAAGTTTAATTCTTTATAACTTCCGTATGTATATGTTCTCTGAGAGCGAGGGTTTACATAAGTCGGTTTAGCCGACAGAAGCTTACTTAATTGTTTAATTTTCATTTTTTCGCTAAAAATCAACAATTCTCTTGCAAAAACTGTTTCAATATCTTTCAAAGATCGACAATTATGACTGGTTGAGTAAATCCCACAAAATATACAAAGATCCGATTGTTCTGCATAACTAGTTTACGTCAGTTTCCACGCTTCAGTATGAATTTTATTTGTATACTGATGTGCATAGAACAAATCATTGTCAGCATTATCCTATTGATAAAATATAATTTGCAATAACAAACGCATTCACCAAATTTCATCCAAATCGGAAGACCTTCGAAGATTTCTCTCCTGGCTCCTTAGTATGAAAGTAATTACATGTTTCGATGTTGGCACGAGTTAATATGCATCAAACTTTATTTTCTATTGTTTTACCACCATTCAAAAATATTAAAAAAAAACTTTTATTTTTTTGGGGACACTCTAGTCTACACAGTGAGAAGGGCATCCTAATCACTGTTGTTGGTACAATTTTTATCCCTTTTCTGTCCGTTTTGTCTCTTAAGGTAGAAGAAAGTGTACAACGAATTTTGACGGGTACCATTTGTATACCCTCCACTATAGAATAGGGGAATACAACTTTCTTTTCATTCCTTGAAATATCAACTCTTAATCGTCACAAAATTATTAGACGATCTAGCCATGTCCGTCCGTACGTATGTTCCAAGAATACGACTAATTGCAGTAGATCGTTTGGGATTGAAAATGGGCGAAATAGATCCAGAGGGAACAATTTTTTCCCTAACAAGGACAGAAAATACTCTCAATAATTCCTAATATTTCGATTAGCTTATATTTGGTTGATATTTGGTATCCACCTTCCCCTTATGGCGTAAACGTGCACCATAAAGCGATTCTTATTTGTAGGGGGTGAAATGGAGCACAATGGGATAAAATTAGTACCTATCAAACGAAAACATCTAGAAGCACGAAATTCGGTGCATACATTCCTCTAATTTAGTAGACATGTAAAATAATTTTTTTTTTCAAATTCGTACTTTTAAGCGGTAAAATGGGAACATAGGGATAAAAATGGTACCAACCAAACGGCTACAGCAGCAGTAATGATTTCTGTTGTGTATTTTCTTAATATTTGGTAAGTTCAATCCTTTCATAGCGTGAATGCGCTTCATAAAGTGATCCATACTCTTAGGAGGTGAAATGGGAGAAAAAGAGCTAGAGTAAGTGCACATCCCGCCAATCGCATGAAGACGTAAAATAAAGTTATTTTTGAACTCTCAGGGGCAAATATGGAAAAAGGAATAACATTGGCATGTAGACGTAAAATAAAGTGCTTTTCTGTATTAGTTTGGCATTAACAACCATTTCAAATTATCTATATGAATAAACTATATAAACTAATGGTTGGTAATGCTAAACTAAATAATACCTAAGAAATATAAAGTATTTTTATCAGATATTCTCTTTCATTTCCAATATCATCCTAGTATGATTCGCAAAAATACGAAAATAAATTATTAAAACATCTATCTGCATGCAGTTAACAGTTTAATACATTTTCCTGCCTTAAATTAAATTTATTTAATTATGCTGAACAATTCAATTTAGCAACAAAATTTTTCTAAGTGCTTAATGTTTGGGGGTTTGGCTGTTCTGCGCTCCGTCCACACCGCCACCACCACTACCACGACTAGATTAACAAGAAACCCGGTTTCATGGAGTGCCTGCCGAAGAACATGACACCACTTCACTTACCCAGCGGCCGTACCACGCCACGCCAATAAACGCCGTTCAACAATTGCTGGAGAAGAATGAACTGCGCGCAGTGCTTAGCGTCATGTTAGTGATTCGAATCGGTAGATATTGGAAGGTAATTAACCGCTCGAGTTAGTTGACCTTGAAGTGCGTAGTAGTAGTTTCGGTTTATTAAACGTTAGTTTACATTTTAAAAGTCTATATATTTTTAATCGTTTTTCTTTTGCTTTTACATACATTTTAGATTTTAATTCTTTAATAGAGCAATAGAATTTGAGACATATGTACACACATAAAAGGGGAATCAGTGGGATGGTTGGTAGGCGACTGTGAATATCACTACAAAAACGAGGGGGGCAGATACTTGAAGAAGTTCTTAGAGCGGGCATCTTTATGCGATATTTTCTTACACAATCACGGTCTTCCCCCTCACCAACACAATTCGGAATTTTTTGTAACTGGGACACTATACACTGTGCGACAAAACTTTTCACCCATGAACATACAAGTTAAGCCAGAGATCAGGTTGCGCAACTCATTTTTTTATTTCGTGATCTTTTTTTCAAAAGGACTATTACATTTCCAAGGTTAAAGAAGTTCGAACAATATATGTGATCATTTTATTGTTGATACTGTGTTATAGTTTTACCGGAAAAACGCAACGGCGACGATAAAATCTATTAAGGAACACCTTATATAGGCTCGTATTAGGCACAGTGGTTCAAAATCAAAATCCATCGGCCAAATTCAATAACTTTTGTTCTAGTAAATATTTTAGAGTTCTGTAGAAAATTTAAATTTTGCAAGCTCCCAAGGAATATTTCGAAATACTAACATTACAAATCGGACAACCGCGTATAGAAGAAATTAGCCCAAATTTGACCACTTTACGTACTTTTTCGATTTTAAAGAAAAGTAAAATATTTATTTTTTCTGTTTTTATGTTTCTTTAACAATATTTTACGTATTTGTTCATTATGCGCAGAAAAATATTTATTTATTTTTTTTTGAATTACAGAATTTTACCTTTTCAGATTTAATAAAATAAGAAAAAAACATTTTTCCATTTTGTCGAACTGTCTCTTTCACATTTGAAGAAAATGTTCACTCGAATTCTAATAAAATATAATTTATTGTTTCTTAGTTTTATTATGACGCCATAGCTGTGTTTGTTTCAAATAAAGTTTGTTTGTAATAAATATTTGAAAAATACACTTTTTGATAAAATTTATGACTTTGGATCAACATAACTTTTTGTTCATTTGAAGAGTAAGAAACATATTTAGAAATGCTGAAGGTAATTTTTGCTGAGTAACTTTTGCCTGCACGCTAGGATACATTTAGTGCAAAAAGCCAGTTTTTTAGTTTTAAAATTATTCATTAATATTTAATGTTAATATTACAAAATAATCTTATCTAATTTCAGTTTTTTACAGAACTTAAAAATGTTTAATAGGAGAAAAGTTATTGAATTTTGGCCGATGGATTTTGACTCTGAACCACTGTGAAGCGTACGAAATACAGCTGATTTCTGTAAAAGTCTGACAATATGGGTATCAAATGAAAGAAAATAATTTCGGTTATATATTCGTAGCATTGAATAAGGTCTTACTCTGCGTGTGGTACAATAAACAGCTGATCGTTTTAAAAGAACTTTTAAGTCTCAAATGACATAGAGGTTTCAACAAATTATTTTCGTACTTTTGCAAGGCGTACAATGACGCCAAATAAAGATAAGTATCTCTGTTAAATATACATAAAATGTCATGTTTCCATCTCTATTAGGTTAGTATTAACATTAATTTAAATGTTAAATATAAATATGCTAAATATACTTTCATCTTTCTATATACTTTGATAATTAAAAGTCCTTTAAAAATTATTATTTTTTTTTCGTACTTTTGCTCGTCATACAATGACAATATGGACATCAAAAGAAAGAGAAGTATCTCTGTTAAATACAATTCGAGTTAAGAGGGGTCGTGTAAGCGAGGGGTGGAATAAACAGCCGATAGCTTTAAAGGGACTTTTAATTCTCGAATGATGCATGTGTTTCAACAATTTATTTTCGTACTTTTGCAAGACTTACAATGAAGATATGGGTATCAAGTGAAAGATATGAATATTTGTTAAATATATCTGAATCGAAATGGCTGTTAAAGCTAAAATAATATATAAAGAATCATGAAATTTAAATTATATTTAACAGAGATTCTTATCTTTCATTTGGTACTCATACCGCCATAGCCTGTTTTGCAAAAGTGCGAGAATAAATTGTTCAAACCTCTATATCATTTGAAAATTAAAAATCTTTTAAAAGTTATCAATTGTTTTCTGAATTGTAATGGTTGTCAAGGCTAAACTAATACATATAGAAGCATGAAATTTGAATTATATTTAGCGGAGATTCTTAGCTTTCATTTAATACTCGTTGCCTTCATTGTATGCTTGGCAAAAGTACGAGAATAAATTGTGCAAACCTCTGTATCATTTGAAAATTAAAAGTCCTAAAAAGACCCTGTTTAATGCGATCCCTCATAGATTTTATCGCCGTCGTTGCGTTGAAAAGCTTCAATGGGCGCGAGCTTTAAAAATAACTACATAGACCCTCCACTAGGATATTATCTCAAAAGGAAACGAGAAAGACCAATCGTTTATTATACAGATCGGCTTAGAATCATTCTGTCTGTCCATATATTCTTGTAATCAACATTTTACTCGATTTGCTTCAAATTTGTCACAATTTTTTATATTTCAACTAGAGTCAGATCGGTTCAGATTTAAATATAGCTCCCATACTAATTTCGCTCTCAATTAGTATTTCCGCTCTAGAAACGATATATTTTACTCGATTTTATTCAAATTTAGCACAATACCTAAAAGTTGAACTAGAATTCAGACATCTATGGCGAAATGGCGAAACATCCATATAAATTTCAATCTCAATTTGACTTTTTCCGCTCTAGAGACCACATGTTTTAACCGATCTTCTTTAAATTTGGCACAACACCGAGTATTATGGTGAAAGTGACTCAGATCGGTTCGGATTTAGATATAGCTCCCATACATATTTCGCTCTCGATTTAGCCTTTTCCGCTCTACACCTTTTTCAATTGTAATTCAAAAGACACCAGTTGAAATTAAAAAAAAAATCCATTTGCAATTCACGAAATATCACTTGAAATTCAAAAATTCCATTTGAAATTCAAAACTCGTCATTTGTAATTCAAAAGACAGCATTTGAAATTTAAAGGTCGTCATTTGTAATTCAAAAGACATCATTTGAAATTCAAAAGACATCATTTGACATTCAAACTCTTCATTTGAAATTCAAACTCTTCATTTAAAATTCAAAAATTATTCCATTTGAAATTCAAAGATTCCATTTGAAATTCAGAAATGTTTTGAATTTCAAACGACGAGTTTTGAATTTCATATGACAACTTTTGAATTTCAAATGGTGTCTTTTGAATTACAAATGACGAGTTTTGAATTTCAAACGATGAGTTTTGAATTTCAAATGATATTTTTTGAATTGCAATTGATATTTTTTTATTTCAAATGGAATTTTTGAATTTCAATTGATATTTTTTGAATTTCAAATGAATTTTTGAATTTCAAATGGTGTCTTTCGAATTACACTTGAAAATGGTGTAGAGACCACATATTTTAAACGATTTTCTTCATTTTTTCTTCTCTTCTTCTTCTTTTTTTGGCACAGCACCTAGTATTACAACTAGAAACATCTATGGTAAAAGTACGCCTCATCGTTTCAGGTCCTAAAACAATCCTCATATATATATGCTTCCCAATTTAACTTTTTTTCTCAAACACATACCTTTACAGATTTTGATCTAATTAAACATAAATTGTGAAAGTATATTACATAGGTACATAATATAGTACCCATACAAAAATCTTTCTCGATATCACTTTTTCACCGAATTCAATTGTAATGGGGTAGCAAGTCACTTCAGCCTTTCCTTACTTATTTTAATTTAATTTTCCCTTCCCTAAGCTGACATTTCTTTTGACTTTTCTCAGTCTCTGGAGAAAAAAACTAGTACAAACCCCATCCCCCTAAGGTACAACATCTTGCTGGGTAGGGTATTGCTCCCAAGCATGCCGACTAAACGAAAAGTAACTTCGGATTCGTGGTATTTTTTCCAAAAATATAATTCAACGTGTTTTAAAACAATGATTTGTATAAAATATTTCAACGATTATTGCCTTTTGTTTTTGTTTTTCATACACACTCCGCCGCTATTTATTTTTTATTTATTTAATAAAACGTGATTTGTTTAAAATTAACACAAAATATCCAGCAACATGTGTACCGTGTACCGACCTGATCGAGCGACCGACCGACACACAAGCACACACAATTAACTCAACAATTTTAATTTTATTTCAGAAACGAGTGTGTTCAAATGTGAATGATATCGTAAAATAAAACAAAACAAAATACATACATACATAGCTCTAAAGGTACTGACCGACCGACATACCCATAATAACTTAAATAAGTAGGAAAATAAGAACGTTACATTTAAAAAAAAATTCAAACGTTGAAAATAAACAAATCCTATGATGGCTATAAAAATAATAAACTTTCAAATATTTTGGGGCATTTCAGGAGAAAAGTCACAATGAAATATTTCCCTTGCTTTCCTTTGCCACCTCACCCCACTCCACTAAGAACCTATAAATCACGTTTATAGGACGGATTTGGATTTTTCCTTAGGTTTTCGTTAGAGTGGGTGCAATCTCGAACCCAACCATTCTCTTTCATTCAACTCTGGACAGAGAGAGATTTCAACGAATGCGACAAAGTTGAAATGCAATGAAACGAAGCGAAACGAAACAATTGTTATTTTAAGGTACCCAGAATACAATCCGCATACGTGATTATGAAGAAATTAATGAAATTAATTTCATTTTATGAAATATTATTCACCCAGCAGAGCAGAGCCCAACAAATAATATCAGATTTGTTGTCGCACCGACTGCTGTTCGTCCGTCCCAATCCGTCCGTCCATTCATCCATCCGTTCGTAGCTAAAGAGTGATTTTTTTGAGGTTAGGATTTTCATGCATTAGTATTTGACAGATCACGTGGGATTTCAGACATGGTGTCAAAGAGAAAGATGCTCAGTATGCTTTGACATTTCATCATGAATAGACTTACAACGAGCAACGCTTGCAAATCATTGAATTTTATTATCAAAATGCGTGCTCTGTTAAGAAAGTTCAGAAAGAAAGAAATTGTGTTCAGCGACGAAGCTCATTTTTGGCTCAATGGGTACGTAAATAGACAGAATTGTCGATTTTGGAGTGAATATCAGCCAGAAGCATTGCAAGAGCTACCAATGCATCCAGAAAAAGTCACAATTTGGTGCGGTTTATGGGCTGGTGGCATCATTGGACCGTACTTCTTCAAAGATGATGCGAATCGTAACGTAACTGTGAATGGTGAGCGCTACCGTGAGATGATATCCAACTTTTTTTTGCCCAAAATGGAAGAACTGAACTTGGTTGACATGTGGTTTCAACAAGATGGCGCTACATGCCACACAGCTCGCGATTCTATGGCCATTTTGAGGGAAAACTTCGGAGAACAATTCATCTCAAGAAATGGACCGGTAAGTTGGCCACCAAGATCATGCGATTTGACGCCTTTAGACTATTTTTTGTGGGGCTACGTCAAGTCTAAAGTCTACAGAAATAAGCCAGCAACTATTCCAGCTTTGGAAGACAACATTTCCGAAGAAATTCGGGCTATTCCGGCCGAAATGCTCGAAAAAGTTGCCCAAAATTGGACTTTCCGAATGGACCACCTAAGACGCAGCCGCGGTCAACATTTAAATGAAATTATCTTCAAAAAGTAAATGTCATGGACCAATCTAACGTTTCAAATAAAGAACCGATGAGATTTTGCAAATTTTATGCGTTTTTTTAAAAAAAAAAGTTATCAAGCTCTTAAAAAATCACCCTTTACGTCCGTGTTCAGGGAATGTTTCTCACATCACATCATAAGTAGGTGGAGTAAATGCATCCGAACGAGCCGAGGCATAAATAGTTTCAATGCTTTATAAGCCACATTATGATGAAGATGATGCCAGGTGATGATGTCGATGATATTGACAATAGACCGGCGTAAGTAGGTGCGTTAAAATTCATTTTTTTATGGAGGATATAAAACGACAATTTGCCACCTTTATTAACTACAAGTAGTTCAAGCTGAAGGGGAATGAAGGTATCTTAAGTTCGACCGGGACGAACCTGAGAAATTAATACATCATACTATACGCAAAGAAAAAATTCGTTACCCACAAACGAAAAGTTAGACAAAAGAAGTTTATTTTCATTTCATTTATTAAGTCTATAGATATAAATCCTTACAGACCAGCAATGTTTTACATTATTTATATTAAAATTAGTATAACAATAATATATTTAATTAACAATTTATTATTTAACAATTTTTTAAACATAAGACTAGAAATAGAAAAATCTACAAACTCACAAATAGTGTTATAAAGTTTCATCGATTTAATCAAGGGTTCATTAGAAGTATAATTAGAAAAATGTCTATCGATATGAACAGGGTAGTAACGTCTCAAAGATCGGGCCGGCGCACTAAACTGGATGAATGATAGCAACTCTGGACAATCCACAGAAGCATTAATAATACCAATAAAGCTATATCTCTTCTAGAAGTCAAAGATTTTAAAGATAGAAGCAAATATCTACTTTCGTACGATGGAAATGGTGCAGAAAAGTTTAAAGAGTTTAAAGCGAACTTCATAGACGTCTTTTGAACTTTCTCAACACGATTAATATGTACTTATGCATTTGGGCTCCAAATGAAAGAAGCATATTCAATTTTTGATCGAACAAAAGAGCAATATAAAACCTTTTTCATATATGGGTCTGAGAATTCAGCAGTGTTTCTACGTATGAAATACATAAGCCTTAGGGATAATATAATTTAGATGACTGAGGAAAGTTAGCTTATAGTCAAAGAAAACACCTAAATCAAGCTATTCAAACACAACATCTAAATTATAACTTGAAATATTGTATTGTGAAATTATTGAATTACGGCATCTGTAGAAAGTAATTTGTAAACACTTCGAATGGTTGATTGCTAGACCATTATATGTAGACCAACGGGAAAATCTATCAATATCATTCTGCAATAATTTAGTGTCACTAAAAGATCGAATAGCTCTGAAAATCTTTAGATCATCAGCATACATGAGATGTCTAGAATTCAAAAAACAGCAATCAATATCATTAACAAAAATATTGAGCAACAACGGACCTAATACACTACCGTGAGGGATACCGGAAATTGGAATATAATTATCTGAATAGAAACCATCTAAAAATACCGAACAGTGTCTATTTATTAAATATGTTCGGAACCAATCAATAATTTCAGAACGAAATCCAATTCTCACTAATTTATAAATGGTCCGCCAAATAACTTTTTTTTTTGAAAATGCTATAAAAAAACTACTGAATATTTTCTCAAATTTCATTTTTTATTTGAAAGTATAATCCTTCCGGTTAATAATGGAAAATAATTTCATTCAAATAGCTGCCTCGGGCACCCCACAAATAACAGTCCAACGGTTGAATAGTTGAAAAAGAAACGTTAGATGGCGGACCCTTTATATAGCTCCCATACCAATGTCTCCTATGATTTACTTTTTCCGCTCTAGAAACCATATATTTCAACAAATAACTTTTTTTTGAAAATGCTATGAAAAAACTACTGAATATTTTCTCAAATTTCTTTTTTTATTTGAAAGTACAATCCTTCCGGTTAACAATGGAAAACAATATCATTCAAATGGCTGCTGAGGGCACCCCACAAATAATAGTCCAACGGTTGAATAGTTGAAAAAAAAGAAACGTTAGATGGCGGACCCTATACAATAATACATTATGAGGAACTCTGTCAAAAGCTTTAGAGAAATCAGAATAAATAGTGTCCACTTGAACACCACTCTCAAAATTCGAAATGCAGTATTTTGTAAAAACTGCTAAATTGCTAGTTGCAGACCTTCCATGAAAGAGTCCATGTTGAGAAGGACTAATATAGCTCTTAAATCTAAAAGACAATTTATCACAAATTATGTGTTCGAAAAGTTTGGCAATATTTGACAGCATTGAAATGGGTTTATAATTAATTACATTATTTTTTTGACCAGATTTAGAACAATCGGACCAGATCGGAACAACAACAGTATTTTTCCACTTTTGTATAAAATAGCCACAGGATAAAGATTTCATGAATATTATCTTAAGTGGCAAGATTAACGATTCACAACATTTTTTTAAGACAAAGAAAGAAACTCCATCAATATCATTTTTGTATGAAATTAACAGTTTAGAAATCCCTGAATAAATATCTTCATCAAAAATGCGCAGGTTGGAATTATCTACAAATGCAGTAACATTAGAAAACATAGATTCATCAATTTATTTTATTTATTTATTTATTTTGCGGAATTCGTTTGTCGCTAACGATTTATGTTTATCCAAAACCCTATGAAACGCTTATGACAAACGGTTATTGTTCTTATCGCAAACGATTTATGTTTATCACAATCCCTGCGGAACGTTTGTTGTAAACGGTCATTTATCACAAGCGATTTGCGTTTAACCCTAACAAATGGAAAGCTAACTTACTATTCCTCCGCCATATGGAGGTGGGTATAAAAATATCGAGTAGTCAGTTGATATTTATCGAGTAGTACCGTTTAGTCAAAAGTAGCCTTTATTTGCGCACTAATTGCTCAAAACAAAAAATAAAGTGCATAGAAAAATCTCCAGCATCATCTGCAAAACTCTTTTGTGTGTATCTATCTAATGACGCTTACATGCATATTGCGCTTGTGTATGAAGCTGAATAAAAGAATAAGTTATTTTTTTTGGTATTTTCAAACAATTGCGCAGCAAGTCCTCGCTCCGACAAAGACTGAACAGCAATGATTTGCATCGAAGCAAGTAAACTAAGCATGAGAAGAATGACCAAAACAAAACCACACTCTCACAAAATTACAACAAGTTGCTCTCTTTTTGCTCTCAACTCTCTATAAAATGTTCAACCCTATTTAAATACAATATGCGATCTTAAACGTTTTTCGCTTGTCATAAACGTAAACCAATAACATTTTGGCACAAAAGAACGTTCGTTCACAGCAATAGAACTACGTTTACTATAAACGTTTTCATTTGCGGGAAACGTTTCAACTGTTATGTTAAAAGTATACCGTTTGAGACAAATAAATTATGCGTGTAGTATATAAAAATGTATCCAGTAAAAATTCAGTTTTTACACCCTCCACCTCCATGTTGGGGGTATACTAACTTTGTCATTCCGTTTGTAAAACCTTGAAATATCCAAATTTTCCATAAATGCGTCTTATAGTCGTAGATCTACTGGTATTGCAAATAGATTCCCTCACGAGGCCTATTTTTTCAATGTGTCTGCTTGTACTTACTTGATAGTGGGTATGCGCATTCCCCCTATAACAAAAACTCGTACTTTTAAGGGGTAAAATGGGAATAGATGGATAAAAGTGGTACCAACCACCTTGCACCTTGAATAATGAACATGAACGGTGTACACATTCCTCTAATTGCGTAGACACTTTAAATAAAGGATTTTTTCGAGATTTGTTCTTTTTAGGGGGTAAAATGGAAAAAGGGAATACAAATTTTACCAACCAAATGACCGCAGCTAGAGTCATGAAATTCGGAGTATACGTTACTCTGACTGCATAGACAGAATTATGAACAAAATTGGGAACAGAATTATGAAATTCGGTGTTTACATCCCCCAGATTTTAGAAAGCTGTACTCTTAAGGGGGTAAAATAGGAAAAAGGGGATAAAAATGGTACCAACTAATTACGAAGACACGTAAAATAAAGAGATTTTTCGAAAGTAGTACTTTTAACAAAGTAAAAGGGGATAAAAATGGTACCAGACAAATGGCCGCAGCTAGACTTTTCCAACTTCGTACTTTAATTTGTTGCTTTTACGGCAAAAATGGAGAACGTGATAAAACTGGTAGCGAGCAAATGGCTAGAATATCAAAATACCCACTATCCTCCAATATTTAAGGTATTTATGCTTTTTTGTAGATTGCTGCCTATATAGTTTTTGAACTGACTTGAAGTATTATTTCGATATATGTAGGATAAACATATTGGTACAGCTGGTTGTATTTCCATTCTATTTTAATTCCAAGAGTACAAATTTTGAAAATCCATTATCAGACGTATATAGTGCAAAATAACCTATCTTCATGATTCAACCAATTTTTGCCGTAAAAGAAAAATTACGAATTTGGAAAAAAAACTTTTTATTTTGCGTGTCTATGCAGTCAGAGGAATGTGTACACCGAATTCCATGATTCCAGCTGCGCCCATTTGGTCGGTACCATTTTTACCCCCTTGAAGTTTCTACGCAATTAGAGTTTCATCATTCTAGCTGTAGTCGTTTAGTTGGTACTATTTTTATCCCTCTGTACCCATTGTATCCCTTGAAAGTACGAATTTGTAAAAAACCTTTTATTTTTCATGCATACGTAGTCAAAGGAATGTATACTCCGAATTGCATGACTCCAGCTGCGGTCATTTGGTTGGTACTATTTTTATCCGCTTTTTCCATTTTGGCCCCAAAAAGTACGAATTTCGAAAAATTAGTTTATTTTCCGTGTCTACGCAGTCAGAGCAATGTATAGTCCGAATTTCATGACTCTAGCTGCGGTCATTTGATTGGTACTATTTTTATCCCTTTTTTCATTTTAACCCCAAAAAGTAAGAATTTTGAAAAATCCGTGCATTTTACTTGTCTATGCAATCAGAGGAATGTATACACCGAATTTCATTATTCTAGGTACAGCCGTTTGGTTGGTACCATATTTATCCCTCTTTTCCCATTTTACCCCTTAAAAGTACGAATTTGGAAAAAATACTTTTATATTATGTATCTACTCAATTAGAGGAATGTACACACTGAATTTCGTGTTTCTAGCTGTTGTCGTTTAATATGTACCATTTTTATCCCTTTTTGTCCCATTTCACCCCCTATAAATAAGAATTACTTTATGGTGCACGTTTTTGCTATGCCCATACCGAATATCAAGCAAATATAAACAGACATATTCAAAAAACATGCTTAAATACGCTAAAATATTAGGGATTATTATGGGCATTTTTTGTCCTTGTGAGGGAACTTTTTTTCCCTTTGGGCCGATTTCGCCCCGTTTCAAGCCCAAACGGATTTACGACTATAAGACTCATTTATGGAAAATTTGAACACTCTAGCTCATTTCGTTTAGATGCTAGCGTGCTTTCAACAGACGGACGGACGGACATGGCTAGATCGTCTTAGAATTTTATGACGATCAAGAATATATATACTTTATAGGGTCTCAGGTCGATATTTCAAGGTGTTACAAACGGAATGACAAAGTTAGTATACCCCCATCCTGGAGGTGGAGGGTATAAAAATAGTTGATGCTAATTTCTTCAATTTTTTTGTAGTGTGCGATTGCACTATCATAAAAATTAAAAAAATATATAGGGTCCGCCATCTAACGTTTTTTTTTTCAACTATTCAACCGTTGGACTATTGCTTGTGGGGTGCCCTCAGCAGCCATTTGAATTAAATTATTTTCCATTATTAACCGGAAGGATTGTACTTTCAAATAAAAAAAGAAATTTGAGAAAAAAGTTTTTTGGCGGACCCTATATATATTTCCCTTAACTACTTTTTAAACCTTATGTTAATAAACTACTGACAAAAGTTATCATTCTGAAGATTTTTCACTGAAATTCAGGTTGATTTTGCAAAAAATTCTTAAAAATAGAAGCCATCATTTCACCTCTTCCTAATTCACACAGTCGTTAAAAAATACATCTAAAAACACTACTTTAAAGTTTCAAAAAATAATTAAAGTAATAATTTCCAAAATCGAAACAAAAGAAATTAAATTGAAAAAAAAAAATTAAAATTAAAAAATTAAATTAAATTAAAAATTTAAATTAATTTAAGAAATATAGGGCGGTTATTAAACATCAATATTTAAAATGTAATTGAAATTGTCTTCAAAACAAGGTATAGTACATTAAAATTGGTCAAGTATTTCAGGAGTTACAGGCGATTGAAAAAATGTATTTTTTTCTCTCTTAAATTGGCTATGATTCGTGAAAAAAATTCTAATCTTTTTCCAAAAATACGTATACAATATTTTTATGAGAAAAATACATACACAAACTTTCAAAACAATCGCAGCTATCGAGGTCAAAAATCGCAACGATTGACGTGGAGTGACTCTAATGTAAATATTGTTCTCAATATCATTTTCAATTTAATTTTTATTTCTTATTTTTCAATGTATTTATTTATTCTCAACTCCACTTTTTCATTTTCAATTTTTATTTCTCAATTTCAATTGCAAATTGAGTAGTTTGTAAAAATAAGTATTTTCTATATTATTTAAAAAAATATGTATTTCTTCGAAACAGAAATCAAAGACTGGATTTTATTCTCTAATGTGTCTATTAATAATAATTCAGATTCCACGCGTGTTGTGTGTTGACGTAGTGTGCAGTCAAATAATAAATGTCACCATGACATTTGTAAATAAATTTGCATTCTACACTGAAAGAATTTTCCTTCATAATATTTATGAAGCGATTTCATAAAAGGTTTTTCATAAATTTTGTGAATTTTTTCTTAATATTTATGAAAAATCATAAATAACATGAAATGTTTCATACAAATTTTGTAATAAACCTTTCATATTTCATAAAACGAAATTGTTAAATTAGTGAAACTTAGTTTCATAAGATCAAAGAAAGATTTCATAGTATTAAAGAAACAATTCCTTAAATATTATGAAATATGTCATAACCAAGAAAATATTTCTGTTATGAAATGTCTTCATAAATATAATTAAGGATTTCCCAGTTTTTAGGAAATGTTTCATAACTTACAACTAAATTTTTAGTGTGTCGACTTTATTGGGATGAATGCTAGCAATTCTCATTTGCCCTCTGTTAACTCTCACATAAGTATTTACACTGATTTAGGTCAAATACATACTCATTACAAAGACTCTCGCAATGGTGGTGTGTATTGATTGGTTAGTCAACAAGTCAGACTGCTTTTTTGTTTATATTGGAAACTTCAGTATAAATAATTACTATTTATGAAACACTTTCATAAAATTAAAGTTAATAAAGTTTCTTCATAAAATCTATGAAAATTTTCATAAATCATATTATTAAAAATAATGAACTTGTTAATCGAATGAAGAAATGAATTTTATAGTTTCTAAGAAATGTTTCATAAATTCTCTGACAATTTTCATTGATTTGTGCTTTATGAAACATGTTTCATAGATTTTATGAAATCTTTCTTTGGCGACTTTTTAGTGAAAATTTTCACTGATGCTAAGACAAAATCATAAATATTATGAAGATAATTCTTTCAGTGTATGAAATATAGATGTAAAATGGTCTTAAACGGGCATGTTAGTTGGGAATTTTATACAAATATCACAACATTCAAAACGAAATATTATAATTTTTCTTCATTGGTGGTAATTTGCTCCGGCGTTAATACTGTGGATTCTTCCCGGTCGTGCTTAACGACCATTTTATTGGTATAATAAACAAAAATAAATAAACAAAATTAAAAACTAGTTTCAACTTCAATTAAAAATTTACTTGAGCGGTGGAGATCATTATTAGCTCAATTGAGCTAATATATAGGGTTAACTTTATCAAGTAAGATTGAACTACAATCCAGTACAAATCACACTTCAAATTCTAAGAAAAGTTCGATCTTGGTATGACGAAAAACTAGAATTTTAAAATATTTTAACAATTTTGAAGATCACTTTTTTCCCAGTGGAGAAATGAGGTTTTGCAAGAAAAACAATGGATATTTTAATCACAATTTTTCCTAATTCAAATTTTAGAAATCTATCAAACCAAAGACATGGATATCGTTGTGATGATACGGTCATTGTTCTACCCTTGCTAGGAAAAAAGCAATAAATTCGATTTGCTCATTGACTCATAGTTAAACATGAATTTAATTACTCTCGTATTTCCATACGCATGTATGAAGGTATGTTTGCGTTGAAAAATCAATACATGCACATACGTACATACATATAATTAATTACTCAATTTTGTTTCTTTAATTCTAGACATTTCGAAAGAAAAGTGACTCATCAGAAACGACATAAAATTTCCCCCAAAAAAATATATCGAATATTTTAATGGAAAATGCATGCATTGGCCAAACGGGCCAAGCAGCAGACACTCTCTTTTCACACCATAACAATTAATTTCGAATGGAAACAATTCAAAAGAATTCAAACAAAATCTTTTTTGTTGTTTTTTTTTTTCGTTTTTTAAGAAATTACCACCAAACCAAGTGGATTGACAACATTTCAATAAAATACAAATCGAATAGAAAGAATTCCACTCGAAAAAGAATCTAATTAACATGACCACAGACAGATACAGCGAGGCAAGAGTACAACTAATACAAGAGGAGCGGGAGGGTGGTAGGGAATCATTTGTTAAGGTTACATACTTTTCAAACGAAATGCCCAAGAACAACAACAACAACCGTGGAAAAAGAAGAATATGAATTGTGTGGTAATTTCAAAATGGATTATTTTACTTAGGCCGATGGTCGTTGCAAAGATACGCAGCCACATACACTCCACAGTTCTATCAGATATGTACGTATCCGTCCAAATAAATCTACATAAGTAGTTGTAGTCTTGTCCGTCCTTCCATCCATCCGCCCCTTCTTCCCGCTGCCATTGAATGGAATTAAGAAAGAAAGCCAAAGAGTTGCTGAGACACAATTGAACGACATACTTGTAGTTCGTGCAGACGTATCTGGATCGTGGATGTCTGACGAAAGAGACATTAAGACGAGAACGACAAATGACACAACGAACTGAGAGCAAATCATTTCAATGACTTCAGAAATCAATTAAATCGAATGTGTGCGCGACTTATTTGTAGGGTTCGATATTAAATAGCAGCAGTGCCACTAAGATCAGCCAGGGCTGGCCTAACTTTGACATTAAAAAATAATAATGATCGAATTTTTCCAAGGTTTAATGTCTTTAGGCGAAATAATTGAAGTGATTGGAATAATATTTGGGGGAAATAAAAATAACCGAAATACAAACGAAAAATAATCCCACAAAGATCCCGAACTGATTAAGATCCACCTTTCTTAATCACTGAGCTGTACGCAAAAAAATACTTCACTCCCAAGGTGTAAGAGATAACCAGCACTTACAAGAAGTGTCATTACTTCAACATTTTTGTTTTCTTCGTTAATATGTCAGCTATTGTAAAATAAACAAGTAAAAACGGCGTTAAGTTCGGCCGGGCCGAACTTTATATACCCTCCACCATGGATTGGAGGAGACTGTTGATTTTCGTAGAAGTGCAGTATTATTACAGAAAATATAATTTTTTTAATATAGCCAAACCAAAACAAATACAAATATTGAAAAAATAATTTTATAAATAAATATAATATTTTTATTATTTCAAGGCACGCTTTTAAGGCAAGGCTACCAATCCATTTACACATCGAAATAATACTTCAAGTCAATTCAAAAACTAAATATTCTTATATTCATATTTTCAAAAGGCTTAAATACCATAAATATTGGTAGATAGTGTGTGTTTCAGTTGGTTGTATTTCCATTCAATTTTAATTCCAAAACTACAAATTTTTAAAATGCATTATCTCACGTACATAGTGCAAAATAGCCTAACCAATTTTTGTCGTAAAATTAAAAAGTACGAATTTGAAAAAATTCGTGCAGTCAGAGGAATGTATACAACGAATTCCATGGTTCTCAATGCGGCCATTTGGTTAGTACCATTTTTACCCCCTTGACGTTTCTACGCAATTATAATTTCATCATTCTAGCTGTAGTCGTTTAGTTGGTACTATTTTTATTCCTCTGTACCATTGTATCCCTTGAAAGTACGAATTTCGAAACATCCGTTTATTTCCCGTGTCTACGCAGTCAGAGGAATGTATACTCCGAATTGCATGACTCTAGCTGCGGTCAATTGGTTGGTACTATTTGTAACCCCTTTTTCCATTTTAACCCCAAAAAGTACGAATTTCGAAAAATATCTTTATTGTAAGTGTTAACGCAATCAGAGGAATGATACACCTAATTTCATTATTCCAGGTGTAAACGTTTGGTTGGTACCATTTTTATCCCTCCGTACCCTTTGTATTCCTTGAAAGTGCGAATTTGAAAAAAAAAACCTATTATTTTTCATGTCTACGTAGTCAAAGGAATATATACTCCGAGTTTCATGACTCTCGCTGCGGTCATTTGGTTGGTACTATTTTTATCCCCTTTTTTATTTTGACCCCAAAAAGTACGAATTTCGAAAAATCAGTTTATTTTTCGTGTCTACACAGTCAGGGGAATGTATACTCCGAATTTCATGACTCTAGCTGCGGTCATTTGATTGGTACTATTTTTATCCCCTATTTCATTTTAACCCCAAAAAGTACGAATTTTGAAAAATCAGTGTATTTTACTTGTCTATGCAATCAGAGGAATGTATACACCGAATTTCATTATTCTATGTACAGCCGTTTGGTTGGTACCATTTTTATCCCTCTATTCCCATTTTACCCCTTTAAAGTACGAATTTGAAAAAATACTTTTATATCATGTATCTACTCAATTAGAGGAATGTACACACCGAATTTCGTGTTTCTAGCTGTTGTCGTTTAATATGTACCATTTTTATCCCTTTTTTGTCCCATTTCACCCCCTACAAATAAGAATCACTTTATGGTGCACGTTTTCGTTATAAGGGGAATGCGCATACCAAATATCAAGCAAATATAAACAGACATATTGAAAAACATGCTTAAATACGCTAAAATATTAGGGATTATTATGTGTATTTTTAGTCCTTGTGAGGGAAAAAATTTTCCCTTTGGGTCGATTTCGACCCATTTCAATCCCAACCGATCTACGACTATAATACATTTACGCATTTATGGAAAATTTGAACGTTCTAGCTCCTTTCGGTTAGATGCTAGCGTGCTTTCAACAGACGGACATGGCTAGATCGTCTTAGAATTTTATCACGATCAAGAATATATATACTTTATAGGGTCTCAGGTCGATATTTCAAGGTGTTACAAACGGAATGACAAAGTTAGTATACCCCCATCCTGGAGGTGGAGGGTATAAAAATAGAACAATACGTTGGAAGTCTGGTTAACATTAGCTGATACCTTTCTGTAAATATAAAATTCAATTCGAGGACGTTCCTCTGTTCCGTTCGAGGGCGTGATTACTTTAACATCTGCCCCTTGCGTCCCTTAGTTTGGCCATATCTGCATTAAATATCATTAAAAGTGATATGAATGCCTTAAATTTATTATGAATATTGAACTCAAGTATACAAAACTTATCAATACATCCAATAAGAGACACACACACGCACACATGCTGCCCAAGAATAAGAAATGTATCTTTAAGTTACTCGGTACACGCTTAAATGTGACATACTGACATTTGTCAGCTGAAATATTTACAGACAATTGAGGAGAGCAGACCGAAGAAGAAAAAAACGAATTAAAATAAATTCATATTTTTAATTTCAACATAAAAATCGAGTACAAGTACTTGAAGCCACAGCCACCGCCACATTGATATCGAAATCGGCCACAGCAACAATTTGTACGAGTATGTATGTCGAGCTATGTATCTGTATCTGTCTCACATGTATCTGTGGTGGTTACTACAAGGCAAACTCAGTCAGTCGTTCATAACGACATACAGATGGTTGTTTATTTTTGAAGTTCTTTTTCACTTCGACATAAATTCGGTGAACGCAAATCTAAAGTACGCAACGACACAAAGTACTTTAGAGCAAAGTACACAGGATCGTTACACGAGTGAGCGAGTAAATATGCGAGCGCATATTCGAATGCGTATCTCAGAACATCGACATAAATAATTCACTTCATTTAAAATTGAAATCAATGGGTTTATAACTAACTGTCCGCATACAATTATGTATTCGTTGCATATGAATGTCGTTGACGATCACGAAGGAAGGGATTCGTTTCTCCACTTCCGATCTCTGTGATTTGGGCTGATTTTCTTCCATCTGCGCCACAGTGGTTTTAAATCAAAACTATTTAAGTGGTTTACCCTTTGATGGGCATCATAAACAAACTGAGATTTTCTTTCCTCTGCTCCACAGTGATTTCAAGTCCAAACTACTTAAGAGGTTTACCCATCATAAACACACTGAATGTGCCATATACACCAAAACAGTCTCCAAGGCGCACCGTGTGGAAATTTTGACATGTTGGGGAAATATAGGGTGGGCCATTTAAAATTTGAACTACTTTGTCTTTGAAATGTAATAACATAATTTTTTGTTTTTTTTTTTTTCAAGATTTATGTATGACATTTGTTCAAACAAAATTGGCAAATATTAAAATTTCACTTCCAAAGTAGGGAATCTTTAACACAAACTGAAGAAATGTGCGTGGAAAATTTTCAAGAAAAGATCGGCCTTCAGTTCAAACTTCATGAAGTTCATTTTTATGTCGGTGGCTATGTCAATAAGCAAAATTGCCGCATATGCGGTTCACAGAACCCACGCGTGACTATTGAGAAGCCAATGCATGCACAGCGAGTCACTGTTTGGTGTGGATTTTGAGCTGGCGGCAACATTGGACCATGTACTGAATAATTAAGTTGATCGGATGAGGTACTGCCGAGCCAGTCGTGGTAGTCATATGAATGATATTGTTGATATTAAATGACAAAGTTTAACTTTTCCAATAAAACCAGACATTTGAAAAAATAATTAGTACTTTTTTACAGCCGATTCTAATTTTAAATGGACCACCCTATATATAAATTTTTGAATGCAAACAAAAAAATAGGCCTGTTCGATTGGACTTACTAGCATAAAATTTATAGGGAATTTAGTCTCTTAACAAGAAAGTTGCTTACTACCGAGTATGATGCTGCCAGACTATTCCTCCTGATCCATGCTCAATCTTACAAATAACAATTTTCCTCCGAGTAGTCTAATAACACTATGCAACAAAAATTTTGTCGAAGGGTCATGTATAACATTTTCTGATGTCTTTTGGCTTTCTAAACTCGAAAACGATATTAAAACAAGTAAGAAGGCGTTAAGTTCGGCCGGGCCGAATCTTATATACCCTCCACCACGGAGTGCATTCCACAGTATTACCAGCAGATTAAAGGATGTCGACTTTACATAGAAGCACAGTACCATATTACGAAAATTGTGATATTTTTATGCACATTACTATATTTGTTTACTATTTCATACTATAATGTATACTTATGCGCACTGTTTAAAATCGACTAATATAAAGAGTGATTTTTTTGAGGTTAGGATTTTCATGCATTAGTATTTGACAGATCACGTGGGATTTCAGACATGGTGTCAAAGAGAAAGATGCTCAGTATGCTTTGACATTTCATCATGAATCGTCTTACAAACGAACAACGCTTGCAAATTATTGAATTTTATTATCAAAATGCGTGCTCTGTTAAGAAAGTTCATTGCGCGCTTCCATTTTATGGTCAGTTTAATCGACCCACTGAAGCGGCTATTCGGGCTATTGTGACTAAATTTCGCACCAAATTTACATTGTTGGACATTAAACCACCAACACGCTTACGTAGAGTGCGAACTGAAGAAAATATCGCAGCTGTATCGGCCAGTGTTAATGATGACCACCAATTTTCGATTCGTCGCCGTTCGCACCAATTGGGTCTCTGTTACTCAAAAACGTGGAAATGCCAAAATTGGACTAAGCGGATGGACCACCTAAGACGCAGCCGCGGTCAACATTTAAATGAAATTATCTTCAAAAAGTAAATGTCATGGACCAATCTAACGTTTCAAATAAAGAACCGATGAGATTTTGCAAATTTTATGCGTTTTTTTTTTTAAAAAAGTTATCAAGCTCTTAAAAAATCACCCTTTATATAAATAAAATGCTGAAATTGTGAAAGTGAACATGCCTAAATATTAGGCGATTGTCAGTCGCCATTAGAAAGAAGCATTTCCAGATACAGACAAAGTGATAAGAAAAGTATAAATTTTAAAGATATCCCCATTCGCCCCATTCTCCGCCCAAATGTACAAATTTCGAAAAACTCCTTTTTCGAGTCTTCATAGTCAGAATGTATACACCGAATTTCATGATTTCAACTTCAGCGGTTTGGTAGGTTCCATTTGTATCCCTCTTTTTAATTATATCCCTTAAAAGTACGAATTTCGAAAAATCCCTCTATTTTACGTGTAATTAGAGGGATGTACACACCGAATTTCATGATTCTAGCTGTTGTCGTATCATTGGTACCATATTTTGTCCCTTTTTGTCCCATTTCGCCCGCTAAAACTTTTATTTATTTGTGGTGCTTCCAAGCTACAACTGTATGAAAATAAGAAATTTAATTAATAAGCCAAGGCTACCAATATTTGTATACTATATATATAATGGATATAATACTTCAATTCATAAAGTAAATATAAGGGAGCAATCATAAATACCCTAAATATTGGGGGATAGAGAGTGTACTTTCACCTACAGTCGTTTGGTTGGTTGTATTTCCATCCTATTTTAATTTCAAAAGTATAAATTTTGAAAATACCTTATCTCTCACGTACGCAGTATAAGACAACTTCATGATTCTACCATTTTTTGTCGTAAAAGCAACAAAATAAAGTACGAACTTGGAAAAAAAATTTTACGTGGCTATGCAGTCAGAGGAATGTATACACCGAATTCCATGATTGTATCAGCGGCCATTTTGTTAGTACCATTTTTATCCCCTTTTTCCAATTTTGCCCCCTCAAGAGTACGACTATCTAAAATCTCTTTATTTTACGTATCTACACAATTAGAGGGACGTACTCACAGAATTTCACCATTCTAGCTGTATTCGTTTAGTTTGTACTATTTTTATCCCCTGTAGCCATTGTATCCCTTGAAAGTACGAATTTGGGAAAAAAGTTTTATTTTTCGTGTCTACGCAGTCAGAGGAATGTATACTCCGAGTTTTTATGATTTTAGCTGCAGTCATTTGGTAGGTACTATTTTTATCCCCTTTTTCCATTTGAACCCCAAAAAGTACGAATTTTGGAAAGTTCTTTTATTTTACGTGTCTACGCAATCAGAGGAATGTATATATCGAATTTCATTATTCTAGGTGCAGCCGTTAGGTTGGTACTAATTTTATCCCTCTATCCCCATTTAACCCCTTAAAAGTACGAATTTAGAAAAAATACTTTTATATTATGTATGTACACTATTAGAGGAATGTACACGCCAAATTTCGTGTTTCTATCTGTTGTCGTTTGATAGGTACCATTTTTATCCCTTTTTGTCCCATTTCGCCCCCTACAAATAAAAATCACTCTATGGTGCCCTTTTATGCTATAAAGGGAATGCGCATTGCAAATATCAAGTAAATACAAGCTAATATGTTAAAAAAACAGGTTGAAATACTCTAAATATTAGGGGTATTTTCAGTCCTTGTGAGGGAAAAATTTTTCCCTCTGGGCCGATTTCGTGCACTTTCAATCCCAACCGATCTACAATCATAAGACACATTTAGGAAAAATTTGAACCTCCTAGCTCATTTCGTTCGGCCGCTATCGTGCTTTCAACAGACAGACATACGGACATGGCTATATCGTCTTAGAATTTTACCACGACCCAGAATATATATACTTTATGGGGTCTCCGATGAATATTTCAAGGTGTTACAAACGGAATGACAAAGTGAATATACCCCCATCCTGGAGGTGGAGGGTATAAAAACAGTGTTTATCCGTCTGTCTGTCTGTTTGTTGAAAGCACGATAGCGGCCGAACGAAATGAGCATTCCTCTGACTGAGTGACGCGGAATAAAAACGTTTTTCCAAATTCGTACTTTCAAGGGATTCAATGGAAGCAGAGGGATAAAAATGGTACCAACTAAAAGGCTACAGCTAGAATGAAGAAATTTTCGAAAGTCGTACTTTTAAGGAGTAAAATGCGAAAAAGGGATAAAAATGGTACCAACAAAATGGCCACAGATAGTATCATGGAATTGGGTATATATATTCCTCTGAGTGCATAGCCACGTAAAATAATTTGTTTTCCAAAGTCGTACTTTATTTTGTTGCTTTTACGACAAAAAATGGTTGAATCATGAAGTTGTCTTATACAGCGTACGTAAGACATGAGGTATTTTCAAAATGTATACTTTTGAATTTAAAATAGATGGAAATACAACCAACCAAAGGGTATTTAGGGTATTTATGATTGCTGCCTTATATTTACTTTATGAATTGAAGTATTATATCCATTATATATATAATATACAAATATTGGTAGACTTGGCTTATTAATTAAATTTCTTATTTTCATACATTTGAAATTTGTTGCGGACATTCCTCTTGTAGCTTGGAAGCACCACAAAGAAAATAAAAGTTTTAGCGGGCGAAATGGGACAAAAAGGGATAAAATATGGTACCAATGATACAACAACAGATAGAATCATGAAATTCGGTGTGTACATCCCTTTAATTGCATAAACACGTAAAATAGGGGGATTTTTCGAAATTCGTACTTTTAAGGGATATATATAGAAACACGAAATTTGGCGTGTACATACCTCTAATAGAGTAGATACATAATATAAAGTATTTTTCTAAATTTGTACTTTTAAGGGGTTAAATGGGGATAGAGGGATAAAAATGGTAACAACCAAACGGCGGAAAATTAAATCATGAAATTTATTTAATACATTACCCTGACTGTGTAGACGGCCAACATAAAGATTTTTTCGAAATTTGTAAATTTAGGGCGGAAACCACTGCAGCTTGAATCATGAAATTCGATACATACGTTCATTTGACTGAGTAGACACGCCAAACAGAACAATTTCTAAATTCATACTTTTAGAGTCAAAAAGGAAAAAAACGTAATAGGTACGGCACATATTTTAAATACCCTACAAGTCTTTCATCTTATTTATTTATTTATTTATTTGTAATAATAAGTTATTCCTAGTATTCACATAATGTCAAAATCTATAAAACTATAAGGTATAAATTAATTGGATATGCTAATACATATCGCGTCATGGTAACTATATACAGTTTTAAATTTTGAAGCATTTATAATGCTATTGTCAATATTGGTGAAACACCAATCAATTTTTGTCAAATTTGAAGAAAATCTGTCAAAGTTTGTGGTTTCTAGAGCGGAAAGAGTCAAATCGGAAGAAACATTTGTATGGGAGCTATATATAAATCTGAACCGATCTATCCTGTTTTTACCATAGCTGTTCTTAGTTGAAATACAAGCTGTTCTGCCAAATTTGAAGAAAATCTGTTGAAATATGTGGTATAAACCACGGAAGCGGAAAAAGTAAAATCGGAAGTAACATTTGTATGGGAGCTATATCTAAATCTGAACCGATTTTCTTCAAATTAAATAGCGTTCGTCCTTATCACATAAAACTTCGTTGTGAAAAGTTTCATTTAGTTCTAACAACAATTGCGACCTGAACTTTGATTACAAGAATAGATGGACAGACGGACGGACGGACATCGCTAAATCGACTCAAAAAGTGATTCTAAGTCGATCGGTATAATAAACGATAGGTCTATTTCGTTTCCTTTTGTGTGTTACAAACAAATGCACAAATACATTATACCCTGTGGTGTATAGTATAAATATGGCTTGTTATACCAAACCCGTTAAATTTTGTGGTGCTATATATAAATCTGAACCGATTTGCTTCAAATTAAATTCTTGGTGCACAAAACTCCCTTGTGCAAATTTTTGTTATAATTGAATAAGAATTGCGACCTATACTATAATTACAAGAATTGCTAGAAGGACAGACTGACATTCAGATTCATTCTAAGTCGATCGGTACAATAAACGAAGGGTCTATCTCTCCTTCTTTTGAATATTACAAACAAATGCACAGAGTCACAATACCCTTTTGGTAGTAAAAAACAGTCTGTCAGAGTTTCAAAATTCAAATTGTGTGATTTTTACTTCGCATTTTGACCGCAAGACCGGATAAGATAGTCTGAATTGGCCTTTAGTACGCGTTTGCGGCATGATCCTGGCTTCAGCCTCTTGATCTAAGCGCTAATCAATATGTCAGTCATTAAGTCGTCCATTTGTTTAATTTTTATTTTTTCCAAGGCTGACTGCCAACATTTGCATTTGATTCATCTCCCGTTTTCAGTGGTCAGAACTT
Source organism: Polietes domitor (assembly GCA_947397865.1). Lineage (NCBI taxonomy): Eukaryota > Metazoa > Arthropoda > Insecta > Diptera > Muscidae > Polietes > Polietes domitor. The sequence goes on along the minus strand of OX377622.1, from coordinate 20,612,526 downwards.
TTTTTGACATACAAAACTATTAATATCCAGTTCAAATTACATAAAAAATAAATTAATTAAATAATTCCTTTTTGTCCGATTTTGAAAAAGACGAAATACGTCCCTACTATATTAAGCCATAATTCAGTTTAGCTCCACTGTATTTCGTCGACTGTGGTGTTAATTTGCTATGCCAGTTTCTTTTTTGGTTCTTGAAAATAAAATTTCCAAATACAACTGGAATTTACTTAAAACTCCACCACTTCACAATTTCAAGCGCCCCGAATACGCTTGAGGAGGATTTGTTAACATCCGCTTGAAATTTGTATGTTTCATTCCACATTCAACTAATTGATGCGAGTAATACGGGTATTGATTATTCTGTCAAAATATTCCGGGACAAAGAGCGAAAAAAAGAGTCACATGAGTAGCCGGCCAACTTTAAAAACGAGAACGAAAACCCAATCCCAAGAACACAAGTACGGACGGACGGACAAAGAGTCAGACGGACAACGTTTGAATACATTTCACATTTCGAAAAGTGTCCGCCGCTCAAGATGCTGAGATTGATTTTGTCGTTGAATTGCAAAGAAATTACCACTCTGTACACTCACTCCACTCCGTACTTTCGACTTTCGGGCTGGGCTGGTGGTGATTGTGATGCTGAAGGCAATGGTGGCGCTGGTGGTGGTGGCAACTAATTGCATTTTATCGTTCAATTTCGATTTGGACAAATCTGGTTTTCTAATTCTATTCATAATGAATTGTTTCAATTGTTTCGATTGTTGTCGTTTGATTCTCGGCCCGTCTGTTTCATTGTGTATCGTTCGTTTTGTGTCATTTGGATTTTGGGATTTACTCGAATGTGATTTTGAAAAGAGTTGACATGGTTATAAATTATAATTAATTTAACTTGAGTTCAGTTCAGTTGAATAACAATTTATACAAATTTCTTTCTTTTGCAGTTGCTGGAATACGGGCGCTTTAATTAATTCCCATTTAATGTGTGAAAGCGATGCGAATGCAACATAAAACGGTAGCCAGCCATTCACCAGAATTCTCAGCGACTAGAGCAACAGAAAAGCGCGGGCCTCAGAATCACCCTGATGTTGTCATTACCTAGCTGAGACTCTGTGTGCAAGGGTTTTTATGTCACATAAAATTTAATGCAGATGGCGGCCAATTTAAATCTGATTTAATTATCGCTAATAACTAAAGCTTTAATGGTATCATGTCTAATAACTTCCAGGCATTTTTATTTCTCTCAAAAATAAATTACCAAATTTTCATCCACAGAATGTTTTCCCATATATTTTCAGTATTTCCTCCAAATTATATAAATTGGTTTCTTCAAATTCTAGGATCTTCTTTGTATAAATATATGTATAGTATTTCAAAAATGGTTTGAATCACATTCTCTTACGTAAAACCGTGGTATTTCAGCCTTTTTAAAGACTGGATAACTTAACGGTGACGTAAATAAATTTCTATTTTTTTATATCCTCCACCTCCAGGATGGGGGTATACTAACTTTGTCATTCCGTTTGTAACACCTTGAAATATCAACCTGAGACCCTATAAAGTATATATATTCTTGATCGTCATAAAATTCTAAGACGATCTAGCCATGTCCGTCCGTCCGTCCGTCTGTCTGTCCGTCTGTTGTTAGCATCTAAACGAAAGGAGCTAGAACGTTCAAATTTTCCATAAATGCGTATTATAGTCGTAGATCAGTTGGGATTGAAATGGGGCGAAATCGGCCCAAAGGGAAAAATTTTTCCCTCACAAGGACTAAAAATACCCAAATTAATCCCTAATATTTTAGCGTATTTAAGCATGTTTTTTGAATATGTCTGTTTATATTTGCTTGATATTTGGTATGCGCACTCTTCTTATAGCAAAAACGTGCACCATAAAGTGATTCTTATTTGTAGGGGGTAAAATGGGGCAAAAAAGGGATAAAAATGGTACATATTAAACGACAACAGCTAGAAACACGAAATTCGGTGAGTACATTCCTCTAATTGAGTAGATACATAATATAAAAGATTTTTTTCCAAATTCGTACTTTTAAGGGGTAAAATGGGAATAGAGGGATAAAAATAGTACCAACCAAACGGATGTACCTAGAATAATGAAATTCGGTGTATACATTCCTCTGATTGCATAGACAAGTAAAATACACGGATTTTTTAAACTGAAAAAAGGGGATAAAATAGTACCAATCAAATTACCGAAGCTAGAGTCATGAAATTCGGAGTATACATTCCTCTGACTGTGTAGACACGTAAAATAAACTGATTTTTCGAAATTCGTACTTTTTGGGGTCAAAATAGAAAAAAGGGATAAAAAAAGTACCAACCAAATGACCGCAGCTAGAGTCATGAAATTCGGAGTATACATTCCTTTGACTACGTAGACATGAAAAATAAAAGTTTTTTTCCAAATTCGTTCTTTCAAGGGATACAATGGGTACGGAGGGATAAAAATGGCACCAACCAAACGGCTACACCTGGAATAATGGAATTCGGTGTATACATTCCTCTGATTGCATAGACACTTAAAATAAACAGATTTTTCGAAATTCGTACTTTTTGGGGTTAAAAAGAAAAATGGGATAAAAATAGTACCAATAGGACCGCAGCTAGAGAGTGATGAAATTATAATTGCGTAGAAATGTCAAGGGGGTAAAAATGGTACCAACCAAATGCTCGCAGCTGGAATCATGGAATTCGGTGTATACATTTCACTGACTGCATAGACACGCAAAATAAAAAGTTTTTTTCGAACTTTTTCTTTTACGGCAAAAATTGGTTGAATCATGAAGTTAGGTTATTTTGCACATGTACGTCTGATAATGGATTTTCAAAATTTGTACTTTTGGAATTAAAATAGAATGGAAGTACAACCAACTGTAGCACCCACTATCTTCCAATATTTATGGTATTTAAGCTTTTTGAAAATGTAATTATAAGAATATTTATTTTTTGATTTGAAATAGATAATGGTTTGATATAATTAAAATATTATATTTATTTATATAATTATTTTTTCAATATTTGTATTTGTTTTAGTTTAGCTATATTACAAAATTTATATTTTCCTATAATATTGCTGCACTTCTACGAAAACCGACAACCTCTGTGGAATACAATCCATGGTGGAGGGTATATAAGGTTCGGTCCGGCCGAACTTAATGCCGTTTTTACTTGTTTTTGTTTAAAAAATATATATTTATTATCTATATATATGAAAGAGTTGCGTTACTGACTGCCTGACTTATCATTGACCAGCCCTGAGGCCAAACGGCTGAAGCCAGGGTCATAAAATTTTCAGGGTAGTTCCCAAATATGAAATTCGTACTTTTAGGGGGTAAAATGGGACAAAAAGGGATAAACATCGAACCTTCGTCCTGATCAAACTGTAGTAGCTAGAAACATGAAATTTGGTGTGTTCCTTGCTATAACCATGCAGACGAGCTACAAATTGGGATTTTTCGAAATTTATACTTTTAAGGGAGGAAAGAGACAAAAAGGGATAAAAATGGTACCCATTTAAGAATTGCAGCTAGAATCATGAAATTCGGTATTTACATTTCTCTGACAACGTAGACTTGCACTTTAAATTGATTTTTCATAATTTGTACTTTAAAGGGGTGAGCGGGACAAAAAGGGATAAAAATGGTACCAACTGAAGTATTACACCTAGAATCGTGACATTTGGTATGTAAATTCCTCTGACCACATAAAAGCGAAGTAAAATTGGATTTTTCGAAATTTGTATTTTTAAGGGGCGAGCGAGACAAAAAGGGATGAAAATGGTACCAACTAAAGTATTACACATAGAATCGTGAAATTTGGTATGTAAATTCCTCTGACCACATAAAAGCGAAGTAAAAGTGGATTTTTCGAAAATTGTACTTTTAAGGGGCGAGCGGTACAAAAAGGATAAAAATGTATTACAAAAGTATTACAGCTACAATCGTGAAATGTTGGTATACAAATAACTGGCTTTTTCGCGTTTTTCGTTTTTTATAGCCCCTATACAAATGTACCTCCGATTTACAATATTACTTCTCTAAAATGCATATTTTACATCGGATCTTGATCAAATTTTCCACACAATGTTACATTTATACTAGAAACACGTATTTTGAAAGCAGCTATATAGGTCAATGTTTTGGAATAGCCCCCACACAAATGGCCCCCAGTTTACATTATTATCGCTCTAGAACCCACATCTTACATTGAATCTTGATAACATTTTGCAGATCATGTTAAACTTCAATAAAGAATATCTACTTTAAAAGTAATTTCTAAAGTCTCACTCTTTAATGTAGCGCCCTTGCAAATTGGCCCCCATTTTAATTATTACCTTTCTAGGACCCACATTTTTCATCGGATGCATACTATGAAAGTCTAACATATGGAACCATAAATTTGGTATAACCCCCATACAAATTGGGTCCCCATTCTACTTTAATACAGCTCTAGATCCCATATCGTGCATTGGATCTCGATACAATTTTGCATATCATGTCATATTTCAACTAAGAATACCTACTTTGATCTATATGGAAACACTTTTTAATGTAGCGCCCTTACAAATGGCCCCATTTTAATTTTTACCCCTCAAGGACGCACACTTTACGTCGGATTTTTTTTCAAATATTGCAGATTATATTATATTTCAACTAACCATACTTTGGAATAACCCAAATGGGGCCCCATTCTACTCTATTACTCCATGTTGTAATAGACCCCCTTTCAAATGTCGATTCGACTCATCCTATTACTACTGTAAAATTTGTATTTGTCTGCCGGAAAATTGGATCAATTATCATATTATTTACCATATTCGTTAAATATGACTAAAGATGAATTTATAGTATTCTGTATAATTTATATGAACTTCATAAAATTGCTCCCATGAAAGACCTGGGTTTAGTAACAAAAGTATAAAGGAATATACGCAGGGAGTGGTGTAGGGTAGGGTATCATATAGTCGGGCCGCCCAATTTTAGCCTTTCCTTACTTGTTTTAGAAATATTTGTTTTTATTTCAAGATTTTATTTATATTTAAAATGATTTAATTCTGTGTACACATAGACGCGTAAAATAAAGAGATTTTAGAAAGTCGTACTCTTAAGGGGTTAAAATAGGAAAAAGGGGATGAAAATCGTACCAACAAAATGGCCACAGCAAGAATCATGGAATTCGTTGTAAACATTCCTCTGACTGCATAGACACGCAAACTAAAATATTTTTTCAAATTCGTACTTTTTTATTTTTACGCCAAAAATTGGATGAATCATGAAGTTAGGTTATTTTGCACTATGTACGTGAGATAATGGATTTTCAAAATGTATACTTTAGGAATTCAAATATAATGGAAATACTACCAACTGTAGCACCCACTATCTACCAATATTTATGGTATTTAAGATTTTTGAAAATATGAATATAAGAATATTTATTTTTTTGTATTGACTTGTAATATTATTTCGATATGTAAACGTATTCGTAGCCTTGTCTTAAAAGCGTGGCTTGAAATAATAAAAATATTATTTTTATATATATTTTTTTCCAATATTTGTTTTGACTATATTAACAAAATTTATATTTCCCTGCAATATTACTGCACTTTTGCGAAAATCGACAGCCTCTGTGGAATGCAATCCATGGTGGAGAGTATATAAAGTTCGGTCCGGCCGAACTTAACCCCGTCTTTTAGTAAATGTACGAAATTACAAGATTGTATCTGTATCAAGTAGTATAGAGCCTATGTATAGATTACACCGTACGACAATTTAAAAAAAAATCATTACATTTGAACCGGATGATATACGTATGAAACCATAGCCAAAATGGAGTTACTTGGTGTTTTTAGATTATCATTTCCTCATCCTGTTATTCCTTCACAGGACTACAAAGTTCCAAAGGATACAATTTTTTAAGAAATGATTTTATATACTTATTCACACCCTATGATAACGGTATTTGTAGCAAATTTAAGAGGAAAATATCGTTTAAAAATAATTCAAATATCATGCTTCTATATGTATTAGTTCAGCCTTAACATGTATTTCAAGTTTACCCTTTACATTTTCTATTTATTCATATATTGCTTTTTAAGAGACAGAATTTTAAATGGTTGTTAATACTAAACTAACACAGATAGAAGCTTGAAATTTAGAGTATTTTTAACACATGTTCTCTTCTTTAATTTTCAATTTATGCCGGTATCATAGGGTGTGTATAAGTATTAAAAATAATTTTTGAAAAAATGTATCCTTTGGAGGGGCAATAGGATGACGAAATGAAAAACTAAAAACGCAAATTAACTCAATTTCACCTATACTTTCAGATGGTTCAAGTGTAATATGGACTGTCGGACCAAGTATGAATATTCCAGACAATAGTTTTTGGGTCGTTTTGTAATTACCTATTAAGTTCATTTTTTATTCATTCTTAAAATTACAGTCCCAGACAATTGTCTACATTGAGTGAAGCTTGCTGTGACTTCATGCAATGACTTCAGTGACAAATGCTCCATCAATATGGCACGATTGACCATTCAGTGACCCGTGGTAAACATATGTATGTACGGCAACATATTTACAAATGTTTCGAAAAATGATAGATACTTTTATTATCCCACAAAGATCTCTGTGGCACATGGCACAGACTCAACAACATCTCCCACCACACACACAGAGCGCACAGCGTACAGCGTATGTTGTAACAAATGTTCGCTTATGTTTTATCGATAATCGAGGATCAAAGCGTAACCACAGTTTACACGCGACACCTCATGACACGCACTTACATATTTATTTTTTATTACGGCAACCCGCGCCTTTTCAAATTCATATTTTTGTCCCTAAAAGCCACGACAAATACGAATGAACCCTCGGCCACACCACATATAACATTGAATTATTGTGGTCCTTTGACCCGCAGTTTCCACATCCGTATGGTGATGGAAGGCTACATCCGTTCCTTTATGGCCTTTATTGTGATCACATTGTGTGCGTTGGGTGTTGCTGCTACTTTTTTGGCCATTCAATCGTGATGACAAATTTTTATATTTTTTTGTGTAGTTTTTTCCTATTTTTTGTCCATAAAAAAAAAATTGTTGGAATCCTGAAAAAGAGCACACAGGTACAAACACACGTACCTTTATCCTTGCGCACGGAGGCTAGGCAATGACCATTTGTTTGTTTATCCCTATGTGAGCGCGCACATGTTCATCGGATATAAAGATAGAGCGAGAGGGAGGGAGAGAGCGAAAGGACACATGTTGCTGTGTGAGAAACACCAACAACACAACGCCATCGTTTCCAGGCGATTTGTTTTGTTGAGGTGGCATTCCTTTTTTCGAATGTAAACAAAGGAATATCCTCCTGTGGCTTTTGCATGGCCAACAAAAACACTCTCGCACAAATTGTGAGCATGATTATGGGCGACTGGCCAGCGGATTGTGTCGGCCTTTTGTAGAATGTGTGTGCGTGTGTGCAAACGTGATTAAAGGAATGTTTGTGGCATCAGTACTTCGTCTTGTTGTTATTGTTACTCTCGGATTGCTGTGTCCAACAGGTGTTGAACGCACGTTCAAATACGCACGATGGTCAACATTCCGATACAATGGTTGTTCGGATTTCGTTCAAAAGATATGCAACGTCATCGGGATAGTTACAATGATTCCTGCATTTGGTTATGCTCGTACTAAGTACACACATACATATTTAAATGTGTGTGTGTATTTATTGTATAGAACATTCATAAATAGATTTAATATTTTATTTTTGGATATATTTTTTGAAAACCACGTGTGTACTTGTTCCGCTTCAAACAGGTAATATTTTTATATTTTATTTTTTGGGGTGTACCACATAGGGAGACCATTTAAAATCCGGATGCTTGTTGCTTTCAATGGTTATTGGAAGTAAGAAATATGACAGTGAGAATTATTAATATTTTGTTTTAGACTGTGTGCGTGTCTCACCATAAAAAGTGTCGTTAATTCAAATCAAATCTATAACCAACCAAACCAATAAATAAATATTTATTTAAATTGATCCTCTCGCAATTTAGCAAATATAAAATTACTAAATCTATAAAGGAACAATACAGTTTTGGGGGTGATCTGAGACTCTATGAAGCATTTCGTCAATTGAAATGCAAAAGGGCGTAACATCACTTTTCAAAATTTAAAAAAAAAAAAACTTTGAAGCGATTTTTCAGGATTCTTTCGAAACAAAAAATGTGAAATTACATTATCAAGTAGGCTGCGTTTCATCAATGGTCTGAAGAAATTGGGACTACTCAGTACAAAATAGTTGAGCATTTCAAATAAATTTGTTTTTAGAACTTTTTGAATTTTGTGAAATATTGTTGACAATTTTTGGCAATAGAAGGCTCAGCATTTGTGAGGATGTGTATTCGATCTGAAGCACTGCGTTCAATAAAAATTAAATTTTGTATTTCAGGTGACGAAGTTAAATCAAAGATAAATGTCGTTCGAGGACTTTGTGAATGTTTGTTTGTAGAGACTACTTCCAAATTTTGGTTCTACTCTCCGATTTTGAAATAATTTTCCAAATATTTACGGCGAAAAAAGCTGATTTTCCCGTTTAGCAAAAATATTAAATTGTAGACACTAGGGTGGATCGAAAATAAAGTATTTTTGTCATAAGGTAATTTAAAAAACTTTTTTGTGGTATGAGATACAAATATATATTTTGTAGAGCGCCCCGGTAGTCGAGTTGGTAGCGTGCTCGGCTAGCGTGGTTGTTGTGGGTTCGATTCCCACGAGAGGCTCTGGTCTGTCGCTGCAATAACTAGCTACAATGGTCTTAGACACCCCGGCTCAATCCCTGGACCCAAAATTAGAATATAAATTTACTTTGTATTGTAATTCATAATAAAATATATATATATATATATATATATATATTGTCGTCACTAATTGTCGTCATAAAATTGGACATTTAAATTATAGGCACAAGTGTCTGACAACAACAACTCGTATGGCTGAGAACGTCTTTAATTTAGAAGATTCATTCGTCTAGAGACGAAAATATTTAACAGCAAATTATTAAATTTTATTATCAAAATGCGTGCTCTGTTAAGAAAGTTCATCGCGCGCTTCCATTTTATGGTCAGTTTAATCGACCAACTGAAGCGGCTATTCCGGGAATTCCCGAATCGTCCAAATTTTTCCGGGAATTCCCGGGAAAAAATTTTAAATTTCCCGGGAATACGGGAAATATTAAAAAATATTTTATTGATTATTTTGAGCACTAATTTAGTTTTACTGTACAATTGGAAATTATTTTTTATATATTTAATTATATTTTAAATCCATATATTTACATTATTGACAATAGTAATGAACATTTCTTTACATCATATTACTGCAAAAAACTTTTTAAATTCGCTAAGTCGCTATTTTTTGCTAGCTAGGGGAATACACACTTTTTATTAGGATATTTGCAGGATTTTTAATAAAGGGTGATTTTTTAAAAGCTGTAGGAAAGTTTTTCAAAAAAATTCATTAAATCGATAGTACGGTCCATATAATTTAATATTTGAAGATTATTTCATGCAAATGTTGACTGACATTGACTGCGCCTCAAATGGTCCATCCGCTTAGTCTAATTTTGGCATTGCAACGTTTTTGAGTAACAGAGGCCCAATTGCTGCGAACGGCGACGAATCAATAATTGATGGTCATCTTTAACACTGTCCGATACAGATGCGATATTTTCTTCAGTTCGCACTCTACGTAAGCGTGTTGGCGGTTTAATGTCCAATAATGTAAATTTGGTGCGAAATTTAGTCACAATTAGGGTTTGGGGTTTCCCGGACTATTTTCATTTCCCGGGAAAACGGGAATGAAAAGTTTTATTCCCGGGAATCCCGGGAAAAAAGTAATTTATTTTAGGTATGTCCAATATGATTCGGGAATTCCCGGACCCCAAACCCTATATGTGTCCTATACACTCATAAAAATAGCATTCCTATATTTGAGTAAATTCCATACGCCAATTTAGTTCAAAAATTTTATTTCAATTTAGTAAAAATTTCCTTAAAAAAGGTAAATTAACTAAGTATGAGGTTCAATGTCATAGCAAATATAGAGTCTGCCAAATAACTTTTTTTTGAAAATGTTATAAAAAAACTACTGAATATTTTCTCAAATTCCTTTTTTTATTTGAAAGTACAATCCTTCCGGTTAATAATGGAAATGGAATTCAAATCCCTTTTTTTATTTGAAAGTACAATCCTTCCGGTTAATAATGGAAATGGAAAATAATTTCATTTAAATGGCTGCTGAGGGCACCCCTCAAATATTAGTCCAACGGTTGAATAGTTGAAAAAAACGTTAGATGGCGGACCCTATAGTTCAATTACTAGAAATTGTGTATTAAATTTACGTAAAAACTTTTATTGGATCTAATAAACAATTCTTACAATTGAGGAAATGCATACTTGTGTGGAAGAAAGGTTTTAAGGTGGAAAGGTTTTAAGTAAGAAATTGTTTGTATGGAAAAAAATCTATTTAGGATTTTTAAACAAAAAATGAACTTTTTCTTAAAATTAAGTTAACGTGTTTACTGAAATGCATGCCGAGTTCTTCGTACATTTAAATATTATTGAATTTATAAAAAATCACTTGAACTTGCAGAGACTTATTTCTTAATACTTCAAATAGTATTCTAAACAACCACTTCGCAACAATCTGGGAGTAACAGTTCGACTCTTTATGGCAGAGGTATCATTCAACTTTTGAGAAATATTTCACCCTCCACCACCAGGATGGGGGTATACTAACATTGTCATTCCGATTGTAACACCTTGAAATATCGAACTGCGACGCTATAAACTATATATTCTTGATCGTCATAAAATTCTAAGACGATCTAGCCATGTCCGTCCGTCCGTCTGTTGAAAACACCCTAACATCTAAACTAAAGGAGCTAGGACGTCCAAAATTTCCATAAAGCCGTAGATAGGTTGGTATTGAAACTGGGCAAAATCGACCCAAAGAGAAATTATTTTCCCTCACAAGGAATAAAAATACCCATAATAACCCCTAATATTTTAGAGTATTTATGCATATTTTTTCAATATGTCTGATTGTACTTACTTGATATCCGCATTACTCCTACAATAAAAACATGCACCATAAAACGATTTTATTCATAGGGGGTGAAATGGGGCAAAAAGGGATAAAAATGGTATATATTAAACGACAAGGGATAGAAACACGAAATTCGGTGTGTACAATCCTAACGGCTGCACCTATAATAATGAAATTCGATGTATAAAGTCTTCTGATTGCGTAGACACGTAAAATAGACGGATTTTTCGAAATTCGTACTTTTTGGGGTTAAAATGGAAAGAGGGGATAAAAATAGTACCAACCAAATGACCGCCGCTAGAATCATGCAATTCGGAGTATACATTCCTCTGGCTGCTTAGACATGGATAATAAAATAATAAAAGATTTGTTCCCAAATTTTTACTCTCAAGGAATACAATGTGTAGAGAGGGATAAAAATAGTACTAACTGAACGACTACAGCTAGAATGATGAAATTCGGTGTACACAACCCTCTAGTTGCGTAGACACGTAAAAAAATATAGTTTAGAAAGTCTTACTGTTAAGGGGGTAAAATAAGAAAAAGTGGATAAAAATGGTACCAACCAAATGGCCGCAGATAGAATCACGGAATTCGGTGTATACATTCCTCTGAATGCATAGACACGCTAAATAAAAAGATTTGTCCAAATTCATACTTTTTACTTTCACGGAAAAAATTGGCTGAATCATGAAGTTAGGTTATTTTGTAATTAAAATAGAATGGAAATACAGCCAACTGTAGCACCCACTATCTACCAATATTTATGGCATTTAAGCATTATTTAAGCTTATATTAAAAAAATATATTTTCTTGTAATATTACTGAATAAAAATTTACTTAATTTTAGGAAAATTTCAGCAAAACTTTACTTAGATTTAGTAAAAATTTACTTGGTTTGAGTAAAAATTTACTTAGTTTCAGGAAAATTATACTTAAATTTAGTCAAAATTTACTTGGTTTTAGGAAAAAATTTACTTAGATATAGGAAATTTAGATTTAGTAAAAATGTACTTGGTTTGAGGAAAAACTTACTGGAATATCCCTCAGTTTGAGGTAATATTTACTTGGTTTGAGGAAAATTGAACTAGAATCAAGTTCAAAGCATGTACTACTTTCATGAAAAATTTGTACTTGATATGAGGATATATTGCTTTAGCGCTATACGAATTTTCCTAAGTTTTAGTTCATTTTAACTCATTATAGGGTTCACTTTTTTCCGAGTGAATGTTATCACAAAATTAGGAAAAAATCGGATTCAGTTTTCCGCACGTAAAACTGGTTTGCTTAATAGCACAAAAATATATCGGCTCGGTTAGCTTCGCGTCAAAATGGTGTCAAAATGTACAATCCATGTCTATTCAATTTAATTGAATTTTTAATGGTAATTTTGAGGAAATTTTTATAAAATTTCACAGTTCTGTATCGGTATTAATTAGAGATAATTAGAAATAAAATGTTTAACATTTTGACACCGTGGGACGCGGAATTAATTGTTCATCTCACCGCACGGTGGTTCAAAATGAAGTTCCATTGGCCGAAATTGAAAACCTTTTGTTCTAGTAAACATTTTGGAGTTCTGTAAAAAATCGATTATTTTATGACATCTGGCGGTCGGATATATTTTTCCGAGTTCTATGAAAATTAAAATTTTTAATTTTTTGTTTTACGTGTTTTAACATATCTGTTCATATTATGCGGAAAAAATATTTTTTTACAGATTGCCGAAAAATTCAGACCACCAAAAATCAATTTGGACCATTTTTCGGACGACACTAACGTACATACAGAGTTTGTTTATATTTTCAATACGAATAAAAAATATTTTTTAATCAACATTCACTTTTTTGTAACGAAAACTGGTCTATTTAGATACTTCTATATTATATACTTCTATACCTATGCAATTTTTGTGCCTAAATTTGAGATAACGAATTCAATATTGAGAAAAAAAGACTTTTTAGAGGAAATTTGGAAACGGTTTAGCTCTCCAGCGGATGTTGTTAGAGTGACAAAACATATCAATCTTAATTTTGAGAGGGATAACTTTTCATTTTTCCGTGATTCGCTATAATATTATTATTTAATATTAGAAAGAATTTAATATTAGAAGAAATCGAATTTTCTGAATAAAATTGTTTAGCACTTTATATTTTTTCTACACTAAAATTTTTTTTCATTAAAAAAATATTCACCCAAGTAAAAACTGTCAAGTCGAGAGGTGCGGATTAGGGTTTTTATTTTAGACCTATGGTTTCTTCGGAGAGTTTTCTTAGAATTTAATGTAGATTAAGTTTTTGCTATTTTTATTTTTTTCATCCATACAAATCAACCCGCCCTAATAGCCATACTTGACAAACCAAACTCATATACAATATTTCTACATTTTTGCTGATATCTCAGAAGCTGTTGGCGATCCCACTATTTTCAGAACGTCTCAAAATTCTCCTGCTTAATTGTAAAAAAATAATAAATATCCATCGATTTCCTTTGTAAAGGATTCATTCTTTTCATAACCAACCTTACCTCAAGTTTCGTCTCGTCGAACGAATCGTCACATGAGTTATCTAGATATAAAGGGTGATTTTTTAAGAGCTTGATAACTTTTTAAAAAAAAAAAACGCATAAAATTTGCAAAATCTCATCGGTTCTTTATTTGAAACGTTAGATTGGTCCATGACATTTACTTTTTGAAGATAATTTCATTTAAATGTTGACCGCGACTGCGTCTTAGGTGGTCCATTCGGAAAGTCCAATTTTGGGCAACTTTTTCGAGCATTTCGGCCGGAATAGCCCGAATTTCTTCGGAAATGTTGTCTTCCAAAGCTGGAATAGTTGCTGGCTTATTTCTGTAGACTTTAGACTTGACGTAGCCCCACAAAAAATAGTCTAAAGGCGTCAAATCGCATGATCTTGGTGGCCAACTTACCGGTCCATTTCTTGAGATGAATTGTTCTCCGAAGTTTTCCCTCAAAATGGCCATAGAATCGCGAGCTGTGTGGCATGTAGCGCCATCTTGTTGAAACCACATGTCAACCAAGTTCAGTTCTTCCATTTTGGGCAAAAAAAAGTTGGATATCATCTCACGGTAGCGCTCACCATTCACAGTTACGTTACGATTCGCATCATCTTTGAAGAAGTACGGTCCAATGATGCCACCAGCCCATAAACCGCACCAAACTGTGACTTTTTCTGGATGCATTGGTAGCTCTTGCAATGCTTCTGGCTGATATTCACTCCAAAATCGACAATTCTGCCTATTTACGTACCCATTGAGCCAAAAATGAGCTTCGTCGCTGAACACAATTTCTTTCTTTCTGAACTTTCTTAACAGAGCACGCATTTTGATAATAAAATTCAATGATTTGCAAGCGTTGCTCGTTAGTAAGTCTATTCATGATGAAATGTCAAAGCATACTGAGCATCTTTCTCTTTGACACCATGTCTGAAATCCCACGTGATCTGTCAAATACTAATGCATGAAAATCCTAACCTCAAAAAAATCACTCTTTAGTACCCGATTTTCTTCAAATTTGGCTTAACACCTTATAATCAATTTATAAATACCTGTGGCGAAAGCGGGTTAGATCGGTTCAGATTTAGATATAGCCCCCATACAAATGTCGTTCCCGATTTCCCTTTTTCCGCTTCAGAAACCACATATTCTACCCGATTTCTTTAAAATTGGCACAAAATTTTATAATCGAACTAGAAACACCTATGCTGAAAGTGGGTAAGATCGGTTCAGATTTAGATATAGCCCCCATACAAATGTCGCTCCCGATTTCACTTTTTCCGCTTTAGAAACCACATATTGTACCCGACTTTCTTTAAAATTGGCACAACATCTAAAAATCCAACTAAAAAAACCTATAGATCTTGATCAATTTTTCCATATCCAGTTATATTTACTTTACTCGGAATATCTGCTGGAAAATTGGATCAATTACTTTATTATTTACCATATTCATTAAATTTGACTAAAGATGAATTGATAGTAACTGTATAATTTATATGAAATTGCTCCCATGGAATACCTGGGTTTAGTAATCAAAGCGATGTATATATGCATGGAGTGGTGTAGGGTATTATATAGTCGGCCTTTTAGCCTTTCCTTACTTGTTTTATTTGTTTTTGTTTGTCTATATTGAAAAAATTGACATTTTCCTGTAATGTTACTGCACTTCTACGAAAATCGAAAGCCTCTGTGGAATACAATCCATGGTGGGGTATATAAAGTCCAGGTCAGGCCGAACGTAACGACGTTTTTAATTGTTATTATTAGCTGAGGATAAAATTCACTTTTTGTTTTTGTAATTGCTTTGTGTTTCTATAAATAATTTTGATAGGTAGATAGATCGCGAGAAAATCACTAAACAAAAGAAATGAGGGATACAAATTATTTTTGCCATATCTCCCGCGAAAATGAAAATTTTGCAAAAATATATAATTTTTTTTACCGAAATACCCACATCACTGTATTTTTCTCAAGCGTGTGATAGAGCCTTTTTCAAGCTAAATTCGTCGTCAGGCTCAACGTCCCAAAGCAGCAGTCAAAACTAAATTCATCGTGTTTTTACAACTCACTCGCCTCCGACTTGTTGATTAAGATCCGCGTAAAGTTGACGTTACAAGTTCAAACTGGAACCAAACTTCATGCAAATGAGTACATACATACATACATGTTTGTTGGTATGTATTTTCCCATCACACTTAAATAGCCTTTATTGAAAATAATTAAAGGCCAATATCGAAAGCCGAAACATGAAGGCATGAAATCATTTGCGGTTAACCAGATATGCGATAATTCCCCATTTCCACAAGGCACGTTTCAAAACGTTCACCCAAAATATTGAAGTGAATACTCACAACTGGCAACGCACACACACACAATAATCCATCATCATTTCACTTCACTTCACTTACCCCAAAAATGTTGTTTTGAGTTTCTTTGAAAAAATAATGACAAATATTTGCGGTGGACGGCGACGTTAAAGATGTCGAACACCAATCAAATGTTTGATTGAACACATAAAATCCCAAAACAATTAATAAATTATCGTTGATCTTTTATTGGTTTACAAAAGCCAATACACTCTCCACTCCAATCCAGTCCGTTCAATCCGTCCGCCATCCATCCACTCAATCCGGCAATCCGTTCAATCGGACTTAAGAGAATCACCCCAACCAAAATGCCATCATTAATATGCGCAATGAGTCCTAAGTGACAATAAAACCGAAAACCCGAGAAAAAAGACCACAACAAACAAACGAAACACATGCCCAAAATTTATAGGGAATTACTTTCAATATTTCACGGACAATGACTCAATCGCACTCCAGCGTTTTCTGGATACTGCATTCGAATACATATTTTCAATTTCAGTTGAACAATGGCGATTAAGTAAAACCAACAAAATCAAACAAATAAAACATTCCGTCAGCCAGCGAGTGAACGAACACCACCACCAAAGTGTTAAAATTTAAACGAACGTACTAACTAAACTGTCTGGCAATTAGTTCAAGTTGAGGAAAAAACTAAAGGCCAAACGAACGCGTCAAGAACGGCTGGTACTCACCACACTATTCGGCGGCAGTTATATCAAGAGGGGTAGATAGATCACAGTGATCTATGTGTAAACTTTTCCATTAGGGTGGATCGCCAACTTGGGATTTTTTTGAAAATCAAAAATACCAAGATATTTTCGAAAATATACAATTTCACTAGAAAAAATATCTTTTGACCAAAATTTGGAAAATCAAGATCAAATGAACAAACAAAATCTTATTGACTTTGCTTTTGAAAAAATTTAGGAGTATTGAAAATTTATATTGGAAAATTTAAGCCTTCTTTTACACATATTTTCACAAATTAAAAAATATCCCTACAAACATTTGGATTTCCATTTATCATTTTGATTAAATTTATTAAAATATTTTTTTTCTTATCGCCCTTGTATCATTTTGAAGAAATGTTGGCGATATTGATTTTGTTGTCATTATACCCTCCACCTCCAGGATGGGGGTATACTAATTTTGTCATTCCGTTTGTAACACCTTGAAATATCGACCTGAGACCCTATAAAGTATATATATTCTTGATCGTCATAAAATTCTAAGACGATCTAGCCATGTCCGTCCGTCTGTCTGTCTGTTGAAAGCATCTAATCGAAAGGAGCTAAAACGTTCAAATTTTCCATAAATGCGTCTTACAGTCGTAGATCAGTTGGGATTGAAACTGGGCGAAATCGGCCCAAAGGGAAAAATTTTTCACTCACAAGGACTAAAAATACCCATAATAATCCCTAATATTTTAGAGTATTTAAGCATATTTTTTCAATATGTCTGCTTGTACTTACTTGATATTGGGTATGCGCATTCCCCCTATAACAAAAACGTGCACCATAAAGCGATTTTTATTCGTACAGGGTGAAATGGGGCAAAAAAAGGGATAAGAATGGTACATATTAAACGACAACAGCTAGAAACACAGAACACATCCTCTAATTGAGTAGACACATAATATAAAAGTATTATTTCCAAATTCGTACTTTTAAGGGGTAAAATGGGAATAGAGGGATAAAAATGGTACCAACCAAACGGCTGTACCTAGAATAATGAAATTCCGTGTATACATTCCTCTGATTGCATAGACAAGTAAAATACACGGATTTTTCAAAATTCGTACTTTTTGGGGTTAAAATGAAAAAAGGGGATAAAAATAATACCAACCAAATGACCGTAGCTAGAGTCATGAAATTCGGAGTATACATTCCTCTGGCTGCGTAGACACGAAAAATTAAAGATTTTTTCCAAATTCGTACTTTCAAGGGATGCAATAGGAACAGAGGGATAAAAATGGTACCAACTAAACAGCTACAGCTAGAATGATGAAATTCGGTGTGTACATCCCTCTAATTGCGTAGACACGTAAAATAAGGAGATTTTAGAAAGTCGTACTCTTAAGGGGGTAAAATAGAAAAAAATGGATAGAAATGGTACCAACCAAATGGCCGCAGCTGGAATCATGGAATTCGGTGTATACATTTCTTTCACTCCTTAGACAAATAAAATATATGTTCCATTAGAAATCCATGCTTCTTTTCATATTTTATTGGTGCATTGCAAAATGGACAAGCACGCAATAAGTAAAAGAGAAACAACAATTTGAAGTTCTAAGTTCTGAAATCAGTAGCAAGTGATGAAAAGCCAACTGGTAAGTTGATTATTGATGCAGATCTTTTGGGTACAAAGTTTTATCAGACATTAAGATTTTTTTGCATTTTAGCTTTTAACTGACCGCTTGGTCAACAAATACACTTGGATGGGAACCAAGGAAAAGTCAAAGTTTGTGGTTTCTAGAGCGGAACGAGTCAAATCGGATAAGACATTTGTATGGGATCTATATATAAATCTGAACTGATCTATTCTATTTTGACCAGAGCTGTTTTTAGTTGAAATATAAGCTGTTTTGTCAAATTTGAAGAAAATCTGTCAAAGTTTGTGGTTTCTAGAATTCTAGAGTCAAATCGGAGGAGACATTTGTATGGGAGCTATATATAAATCTGTACCGATCTATTCTATTTTTACCAGAGCTGTTGCTAGTTGAAATATAAGCTGTTTTGCCAAATTTGAAGAAAATCTATCAAAGTTTGTGGTTTCTAGAGCGGAAAGAGTCAAATCGGAGGAGACATTTGTCTGTGACCTATATGTAAATCTGAACCGATCTATCCTATTTCTACCAGAGCTGTTTGTAGTTGAAATTTAAGCTGTTTTGCCAAATTTTAAGAAAAACTGTCAAAGTTTGTGCTTTATAGAGCTGAAAGAGTCAAATCGGATGAGACATTTGTATGGGAGCTATATGTAAATCTGAACCGATCTATCCTATTTTTACCAGAGCCGTTTATAGTTGAAATATACGGCGTTGGAGTAAAATATGTGGAAATATGTGGTTTCTAGAGCGGAAAAAGTAAAATCGGAAGCAAAATTTGTATGGGAGCTATATCTAAATCTGAACCGATTTGCTTCAAATTAAATAGCGTTCGTCCTTATCACATAAAACTTCGTTGTGCAAAGTTTCATTTAGTTCTAACAACAATTGCGACCTGGTCTTTGATTAGAAGAATAGATGAACAGACGGACGGACGGACATCGCTAAATCGTCTCAAAAAGTGATTCTAAACGATGGGTCTATCTCGCTTCCTTCTGGGTGTTACAAACAAATGAACAAAGACATTATACCCTGTGGTGTAGGGTATAAAAACGTCCATTTGATTAACCAGAAACATGCGAAAGACCGAAATAATAAAGAACATAAGGCGAAAACAGCAGTGATGTCCATCTATTTAATTTATAACTCTTACTTGTTTTATGTTTACTTATCATTTATGAGGTTATTGTATTTTTTGATTCACCACTTTATGTAATTATTAATTTTGAAATGTGAAAAACATAAAAATATGGAAAATTGCGTTTTTGTCTTCTAGTTGGTTATCTGGCGATATCACATTTTTATCTTCCAGGTGATATTATGGCGGTTCAGAATATATATAGCTCCCGATTTGATTCTTTCCGTTCTAGAAACCACATATTTAACACTCCATAAAATTTGGGAAAGCGTCTAATATTTCAACTAGAAAACCTTTGCTAAACATTGGTCAGATCGGTTCAGATTTGTATATAGCTCCCATTCAAAGTTTGTGTTCAAATTTTCTTACAAATACAGATAGAAGTATGGAATTTGTAGTATAGCTGCATCGTATATCACCCGGTTCAAATGTAATGACCTTTTTATATCCTACACCATAGGATATAATGACTAAGTGTGGGGTATCATATAGTCGGCCACGCCCGTCCTGACAATTTGACAATTTTCTTAAAATTTGTTCTTAGTTTTTTTTGTGTTGTTCGATTACTGACCAAATTTTGTTTGATATTTTAAAAAGTTATATTTGTATCTCACACCACCAAAAAGATACATTTTTACTTTACTTTATATATTTCATATTTTTGAAAATAGAGAAATGCAGCTTTGTTTGTTATACACATATTTGAAAATATTTATCAAAATCGGCGAGAAACCCCAAAATTTGTGTCTTACGTTGTCTATATTAATTTGTGTTACCTTTGATTTAAGGACATACATTTAATTACATGCCTTTCAAAACTCTTCTTCCCCGGGCCAATATTCAAATTCTATAAATTTTCATTTCATTTGATCTACCCTAATGTACATAAATCATACAAATGGGTGTGTAGTATTACTAAATTGTCTACTCCATGTGTATATCTTTATATTATATCGTATAACGACAATCGTAAGGTACATATGAGCACGTTTCTTTATTAGAATCGTTGTCGTCGTCATCACCATCGTAGTTTTAATCGAAAATGGTCTGTTGTCATTGTTGTTGTTGAATTTGAAATGTATTCATATTTTTTCGTATTTATTCTGATATAATCGTTAGATGTATTCTTTCTTTCGAAGTTCTAAATTGAAAAATAATCTAAACAACATTTTTAATATGAGTTTGTTTTTTTGTACTTGCGAATACACCCAAAACAACAAAGCGAATTAAACGAATTAAATCAGCGTAATATGATTTCATACTGGCACGAGAAGTATCAGTTGTGGACAGTGTTCCCCAAAAGATGAGATGCACCTAGATTACAAAAAAAAATGTAATGGATTACAAGAAATAATACAGTATCCAGGAGCGACCATTTTGTAGTGCAAATTACTGAATAGTTGTATTTCACCTTTACTTTTTGTTAATGAATTTTTCTAATTACTCTCATTTAAATTTTTATACTCTCACCCTACTTGGGAGGAGGTTATATTTCAGACAGAAATAAAGTGTGATGAAGTGACTTAATGCCTAGTGCATTAAGGCATATTTGGACCAAATCCTTAAATTGCTTGAGTCATGTCCGTCCTATTGAATTTGTAGAAAA
Source organism: Polietes domitor (assembly GCA_947397865.1). NCBI lineage: Eukaryota > Metazoa > Arthropoda > Insecta > Diptera > Muscidae > Polietes > Polietes domitor. The sequence continues at coordinate 20,591,445 of OX377622.1, read as the reverse complement.
TCGGTTCATATTTTGATATAGCCTTCATACAAGTGTCATTTCGATTTACACTATCTCCGGTTTAGAAACCATATTTTACATCTTTTCCTGATCAAACTTTCAGCAACATGTTAGATTTGATGTAGAAACATCTACTATAAATGTGAACCATATTGGCCCATGTTTCGTGAAAGTCCCCATTCCAATGTTCCCTCGATTTTCCCTATTTCCGCTCTAGAAACCACATATCGCATCGAATCTTTATACAATTTTCCAGATAATGTTAGAATTCGTTTAGAAACACCTACTCTGAATGTGAACCATACGGGTCCATGTTTTGGAAAAGTCCCCATTCAAATGTTCCCCGTATATATCCTATTACCGGTCTAGAATTCACATATCACATCGGATCTTTATACAATTTTCCAGATCATGTTAGATTTCATAAAAGAACATCAACTGTGAATATGAACCATATTCGTCCATGTTTTGATATGGCTGTCATGCATGTCATGATATAGCCGTCAGATTTGCCCTCTTACAGCTCCAGAATCCGTATTTATAAAGGGGTCTTTATCATTTTTTCCAGATCATGTTAGATTTCATCTAGAAACATCTACTAAGAATGTGAACCATATGGGTCCATGTTTTGGTAAAGATCCCTTACAAATTTTCCTCGTATTTACCCTAGAAGCCACATAACACAGCGATTCTTAATCAAATTTTTCAGATCGTGTTATATTAAATCTAAAAACACTTACTATGAATGTGAACCATATGACCCTCTGTTTTGGTATAGCCATCATACAAATGTCCCTCCGATTTATATTATTACCGATGTAGTATCCACATATCACATCGGATCTTATTCAAATTTTACAGATCATGTTAGAATTCATCTACTACGAATGTGAACCATATGGGTCCATGTTTAAATATAGCCTTCATACAAATTCCCTCCAATTTACCCTATTACCGCTGTATAATTCCCATATCACATCGGACCTTTATCTAATTTTCCAGATCATATTAAATTTGACCTAGAAACGCCTATTTTGAATGTGAACCATATTGGCCCATGTTTCGGGAAAGTCCCTATTCAAATGTTACTCCGATTTATCCTATCACCGCTCTAGAAAACACATATTGCATTAGATCTTTATGAAGTTTTTCTGATCATATTAGATTTCATCCAAAAACACCTAGTATGAATGTGAACCATGTGGGTCCATATTTTGGTATAGCCCTCATACAAATGTCCTTCTAGTTATACTATTACCTCTTCAGAATCTACATATCACATCGGATCTTTATAAATTTTTCCAGATCATATTAGATTTCATCTAGAAATACATACTATGAATATGAACCATATTGGTCGATGTTTAGGTATATGTTCCAAATGTACCAAGAATTTACCCTATTACCGCGCTAGAATCCACATATAACATCGGATCTTTATAAAATTTTCTAGATCATGCTAGATATCATCTAGGAACATCTGCTATGAATGTGAACCATATGAGTTCATGTTGTAGTCAAGCCTTCATTGAAATGCTCCTCCGATTTACCCTATCACCGCCGTAGAATCCACATAACACATCGGATCTTCATCAAACTTTCCAGGTCATATTAGAGTTGGTCTAGAAACACCTGCTATGAATGTGAACCACGTGGGCTCACGTTTTGGTAAAACTCCATTCAAATGTTTCTCGGATTTACACTATTACCGCTCTAGAATCAACATATTAAATCTGATCTTTATCAAATTTTCCAAATCATGTTAGATTTCAAATAGAAACACCTACTATGAAAGTGAACCATATTGGTCCCTTATTTTAATCTTATACTACATTCCATACTACATTACTGCCTAAATATAACCAAAGTAAACTGTACTCATGCATAGTATGTATGTGTCTATGACACTCACTATACATTTTAGTATAGCACACGGGTATGTATTATAATGACGATGATGATTTGATAATTCCATTGTGCCACCATATGGTCGTTTAATTTTATTGTAACCCATATTTGTAAAATACTAATTCTAATAACAATAATACTTAATAATAACCATTACCATCGCCGTCATCATCATCATCATCATTGCGATGAACATCATCGCGTACAAGATTATCATCGTATTCATCATCACCGCCATCATCAGGGCGAACGTAATCAAGTTTTGACTTTATAAGATTTACAAACCAATATTACCACTACACTTATACCTAGTATATACTTAGTATATTCTATACTATATAGAACCAATAGTACAAAATATTGTGTACGACTCGTAAGTGTGCACATTTCAGTGGCTTTTGTTTAGTTTCAGTTTTATTTTCCTTTTGTTTTCTTTGAAAGATTTCGAATGACTTAGTTTGCAATTAGCTGAATCGATCAAATTGAATGGCTACGTTCAGATATGCATACAGATACATCTACATACATGTATACACTAGGGTGGGGAGCAGAATTTTCAATATTGTAATATTAGTCCTAAGATATTGTAATATTAGTCCTAATATATTGTTAACGATAAACTTTATCCCTCTTGACCAGTTTTTCCCATTAGCGAACACGCTATTTAAGTTAGAAAATCCAAAAAAATGTCCTTATGTTATTGTTAGGAAAAAAATGTCCCGCTGCTCCAATTTTGCTCATTCTCAATATAATCAATTTAAACCGCATATCTCATTTCGTTCGCAAGCTGGCGGACTTTCAAGAGACATGCGAACATGGCTAGATCTGGCACGATCCAGAATATATGGGAAAAAATGTTCTCATTATGATTTGTTTCTGATTTTTGCCATATTTTTAATTTATTTGAACTGGGATATTCTCCTGGCTCAAGACCATTTTACATCTATATTTTTATTTAGGGTCCAAATAACTTTTTTTGTAAATGCTATAAAAAAAAACTACTGAATATTATCTCAAATTTCTTTTTTCCCTCACAAGGACTGAAAATACCCACAAAAACCCCTAATATTTTAGAGTATTAAAGCATGCTCTTATACACTACACCACAGTATAATGTCTTTGTGCATTTGTTTGTAACACCCAAAAGGAAACGAGATAGACCCATCGTTTATTATACTGATCGACTTAGAATCACTTTTTGAGTCGATTTAGCGATGTCCGTCTGTCCATATATTCTTGTTCAAAGTCCAGGTCGCAATTGTTGTTAGCACTAAATGAAACTTTGCAGAACGAAGTTTTATGGGATAAGGACGAACGCTATTTAATTTGAAGCAAATCGGTTCAGATTTAGATATAGCTCCCATACAAATTTTGCTTCCGATTTTACTTTTTCCGTTCTAGAAACCACAAACTTTGACAGATTCTTCAAATTTGGCAAAACAGCTTATATTTCAACTAGAAAGAGCTGAGGTAAAAATATGATAGATCGGTTCAGATTTATATATAGCTCCCATACAAATGTCCCCTCCGATTTGACTATTTCCGCTCTAGAAACCACAAACTTTGACAGATTTTCTTCAAATTTGGCAAAACAACTTATATTTCAACTAAAAACGGCTCTGGTGGAAATGGGTCAGATGAGTTCAGATATACATATATATATATAACTCCATTACAAATTTCGCTACAGAATTGATTATTTCCGCTCTAGAAATAGCATTTTTGAACAGATTTTCTTCTAATTCGGCAAATCAGCTAATGTTTCAAATAGAAATTACTATAGCGAAAGTGAGTCACATCGGTTCAGATTCTATATTCAAAGTTTGTGTTCAAATTTTCTTACAAATACAGATAGAAGTATGGAATCATTACATATACTACAAATATTCTCCTGTTATATCTGCATCGCATATCACCCGGTTCAAATATAATGACCTTTTTATATCCTACACCATAGGGTATAATGACTAAGTGTAGGGTATCATATAGTCGGCCACGCCCGACTTTAACCTTCCTTACTTGTTTCAATATGTCTGCTTGTACTTACTTGATATCGAGTATGCGTATTCCCCCTACATATATAATAAAATAAATGAAAGTCGGTGTATACATTCCTCTGACTGCGTAGACATGAAAACTAAAGAGGTTTTTCCAAATTCTTACTTTCAAGGGATGCAATGGGAACACAGGGATAAAAATGGTACCATCTAAACTGATACAGCGAAAATTATGAAATTTTGTTTGTCCTTCTAATTGCGTAGACACGTAAAATAAAGAGATTTTAGAAAGACACAATGAAAAGTAAAATGAAAAAAAAATATTTTCAACCACCCTAATATTCATACATAAGCCAATATGGTTTACCATATCGTCTTATTTTCTTAGTCGCAGTTATAGTCGTTGCCGCGCCATCGTCTCCACTCCACAGTGGAGTAAAAAGAAACTTCTATTGGCGGTATTTAGTGTAAAGTGTGTGTGTGTATGAATGTTTTTTATTTTTACGAAATTTGAGTCATTTCAAGATTTTATTTTTGTATTCTTTAGACTATTGTTTATTTAATTAGAATTTATTTATTTTCAGGGTCCTATTTGTTATTTGCAACATACATACGTACATATTAGTATGTGTGTGTGACTGTACTGTCACATATCGTATTTAATTATAATATTTTAAAGACAGATGTGAAAAGTTATGAATATGTACATATTCATATTCATCGTCACCGTCGCCGCCATTTATTGCAAATGAATCAGAGAATGCCGAACGCCGTCCAATAAATATTATTTTGATATTTTAATGGCAACGTTTAGTTGGAAAACAAATGCGACTGCCAAAGGTTTGCTTTATAAATTTATGATATGCGAGAGTACCTACATACGATACGATACGATACGATTTGATATGATTGATATTCATACATGTGTATCTACTCGAATTTCGAGTTTATTGGGAATTTTCTAGATTAAGATTGTTAAAATGGCATTAAGGCCAACATAAATACTAATTAAAGTTATAACTTGGAAAAGTTAAAGTAGGGTGATTTCACGAAATGCATAAAATCGGTCATTACTTATATTGTCAAATTGATAGTACAAAGGAACTTTCGATGGAAATTTGTATTTTAGTAAAACAAAAAAGAAGTAAAAAGGCGTTAAGTTCGTTAAGTTAAATAAATTGTGAGGTTTCATTTTAATAATTTTGAATTGAAATTAATTAATTAATTCTAAAGACCAACCAACTAAAAAATTGTATTTTTTATTGCTTGATAACAATGTCCGACAGTCCATATTACACTTGAACCAGATGATCTATAGGTCATTTTAAGGGGCAACAGGATGAGGAAATGAAAAACTGAAAACGCCAAATAACTCCAGTATGACTATAGTTTCATACGTATATCATCAACTTTTTTAAAAATTGTCGTACGGTATAATCCTTGGCTACATATATATAGGGTCCGCCATCTAACGTTTTGTTTTAACTATTCAACCGTTGGACTATTATTAGTGGGGTGCCCTCAGCAGCCGTTTGAATGAAATTATTTTCCATTATTAACCGGAAGGATTGTACTTTCAAATAAAAAAAGAAATTTCAGAAAATATTCAGTAGTTTTTTTTATAGCATCTTCAAAAAAGTTATTTTTGAAATATGTGGTTTCTAGAGCGGAAAAAGTAAATCATAGGAGACATTGGTATGGGAGCTATATAAGGGTCCGCCATCTAACGTTTTTTTTCAACTATTCAACCGTTGGACTATTATTTGTGGGGTGCCCTCAGCAGCCATTTGAATGAAATTATTTTCCATTAAATTGTACTTTCAAATAAAAAAGAAATTTGAGAAAATATTCAGTAGGTTTTTTTATAGCATTTTCAAAAAAGGTTATTTTGCTTTATTTACTATATCAAACTAATTATTCAGAAAGGCAGCAATCTTCAAAGAAACATGTCAGATATTATTATGAGTATTTTCATGCACAGTCAAGAGATCATAAATATCGAATTTCATTCTATTTTTATCCGAAAATTCATTATCTTTCACATAATTTTACGATTCTAGCTATATCCGTTTGTTTGGTACCATCATCACTTTTGCCCCATTTTTCCCTAAAAATACGAATTATGAGAATTGTGAGAAGACAGAGAAATGTATTAATAGAATATCATGATTTTAGCTGCAGCCGTTTGATTGGTACCATTTTTATCCCCTTTCGCTCCGTTTTCCCTAAAATCACAAATTTCCGAAAATCCTATACAATGAGAGAAATGTACTCGCCAAATTGTATTATATTATCGACAGTCATTTGGTCGGCACCAATTTTATGATTTTAGCTACAGCCGTTTAGTTGGTACCAATTTTATCCCTTTTTGCCCATTTTGATCCTACGAATATCGAAAGATCGCTCTGGACTACGTAGCTAGAGCAAAGTATACACCGATTTCCAGTACTCTAGTTGCAGCCGTTTGACTGGTACTATTTTTATCCCCCTTCTCCCGTTTAAAAATTTTCATTATTTTGCAAGTCTACATATTCAGAGGAATGTACACACCGAATTTTACGATTTTAGCTGCTGTCATTTAGTTGGTACCAAATTTATCCATTTTTGCCCATTTTAACCCCAAAAAGTACGAATATCGAATGTCTACAGTTCTAGCTGCAGTCGTTTGATTTGTACCATTTTTATCCCCTTTCTCCCCATTTCCTCCCAAAAGTAAAAAAAATTGAAAATTTATTTTTATTTTATTTTATTTTGCACATCAGAGGAATGTACACACCGAATATTATGATTTTAGCTGCAGTCATTTAGTTAGTACGAATTTTATCCCTTCTGTGCTAATATCAAATGATTTTTTCAAATCTACGCAGCCAGGGCAGATATTGCATTAATTTTACACAGTACACAGATTTTCATTAATTTAGTTGCAGCCATTTGACGGGTACCATTTTTGTCCCCTTTCTCTCCGTTTTACCACTAAAAGTAAATACTTTGAAAATGTTCTTTATTTTACAGTTCTATACAGTCATGGAATGTACATACCGAATTTCGTTTGGTCGGTACCAATTTAATAACTTTTTCTACATTTCACCCCCTTAAAAGTACAAATTTCGTAAATCACTTTATTTAACGAGTACATTCGATTAGAGGATTGTGCACACCGGACTTCAGTTTACCAGCTTTTGTCGTTTCACTTGTACCATTTTTATTTTATATTATATAAAAGTGCGGATCATGCTTATCGTGCGCGTTCACACTATACAAGGATTGAACTTACCAAATATCATATCATATATCCAGCTGCAGCCGTTTGATATGTACCATTTGTATCCCTTCCTTGTCATTTTACCCTTAAAAGTACGAAAAACAATTTATTTTGCGTTTCAATGCAGTCATAGGAATGTATACACCGAATATCATTATTCTATCTGGAGCCGTGGTACCATTTTTATCCCTATATTCCCATTTTACCCCCTTAAAAGTACGAATTTGAAAAATAAACTTTTATTTTAAGAGTTATTTGATTAGTACCCGAAATGTTCTTATTTATGACTTCAATTTCGAAGCGGTCTAACATCACTCTTGTTGAAATTAAATATTGATTAAGGCACCATGACCTTAAGGAATCAGTCTTGGGGACGTAATGGATGCTCTGATGACTTTTCTCTTTTTCGCAATCTCTCTCTCTCGAGAATCATAAGAATCATATACATAAACATGATGACGTATAGATATATATATTATGCATGTACATACATCAATAGAATAGTCACATATGAAACCAGAGACGTTTGGATATTATGTTTCTTGTACTCGTAGGTATGCATGTGGTGGATACCGGCAAAAATGCAGAACAAAACAAAAAATGCGAAAAAAGCAAACATACTGACCATACGTTTCTACATGCCATGAATGGTATGTATAGGAATGTATCAACATACATACATACATATATGTATATCCATCCATACGTATGTACGTCTTAATGTCCATCGTAGTATGTAGTAGGGCACATTTGGCATGCCAAGAGGCGAACCGAATAAATATGAAACCCCCCACAACAAAAGCCAAATGCACATGAGTGAGTCACATACCACAGCGAATAATCATCACCCGTTCATGGCGGCAACAACAGCAACGGGTGCGAAAAACTGCTACATATAGGGATGCCAATTCGGAGTTTCCAAAAATCCTGCGAGTTTTAGAAAAAGTGGATCTGAAATCTTGCCAGTGTTTTCCAATGATCCCACAAAGATCCCGGAGGGAAAAAGGGAAGTGTATGACATATAAATTTATTCGCACTGAAAAGGGGCTAACTTTTTATAGTTTAAAGAAGCTTTAATTATAAAAATTAATAAATATAATAATTAAATTTAATTATAATTCTCAAACAAATTATTATTGGAAAATAATATAGTATATCGAGGATGCCAAACTATAATCAGATTTGGATGTCATCTGTCATATAAATTTGGAGAATAATTTTTTTCTAAAGGCATTTTTTTAATTTTTCTGATTTGGCTATCGACTCACACGTTAATTTGTAATTTTGTTTGCAAAAGTGGCTATGAACATAAAAATAATATAAATAATATAGTTCAAAAATGGAGCAGCATATAACCGAAGGTTGTAATTCGCTACAACAATTTTGTTTAAAACATATTTCTAGATTTAGGGCATATCGTACTATCAAATCCCATCATTACGCAGTTAATACCATTTTGATTCTCAAGTCATCAGGCAAAAATAGAATAAATAGTGGCTGTAAAGTCAAAAATTGTGAAAAGTATATTTAGAAAAACCCGCGTAACTTTTTATCATATTGAGAATACCAAAATATTTTTATAGCATAAGATTGCTGACTTCATTCGGATTATTTGTGTCAGAAAAGTTTCAGAATCCTGAACAGAAAAAGTTTAGATATAAGCAATTCAACCGCGAATTTTGGATTTTTCAACAATTGTAGCAATTTTCGCGACATCTTAAAACACAAACAAAAATTCAATCGGATCTGTGGCTAGATCGCGAGAAAATCGTAAAACAAAAATGTCATGAGTGAAAATCATTTTAGCCATATTTCGCTGTGTAAATCCAAGAAAATGTGTTTTCTACACAACATTGCCAACATTTCATAAAATACATCGAGTTTACAATAAATCTTATTTATATATTTGAACATAAATGGCTATGTGCTTATTTCAAAATTCATAGTGCTAAATTTTAAACGTGCAAAAATTGCTATGAACCGTAAAACCGCGATTAGTTGGAAATTTCGAAAAATCGTAACAATTAGCAATCCTCTTTAGATTAAACTGTAGAAGAATGATTCATAATTACTCTTAAAATTAAGGAGTAAAACAGTTTTTTCGCTCTCTTGAAAAGTTGTGTTTTTGTTCATAGCCACTTAGATATATATTATACATATATAATTCTTAAAGGGCATCTTGAATAGACCATTTTGGCAGAATAAACTTAGTGGGTCAAAGTTTTAATTTTTTGTCGAAGGAAGCATTATAATATGTGACAAAAATGTTGTTAAGTTAATGTCTGAGAGAATTTTTATTTCAGAACTATATTGTGGAATTTTATTAGGATCATTTTTGTGAAAGTCTTTAACCTTCTGGCTCCTCTCTTTATGGGCCAATTTGATCCCTTTTTCGAGAAAATATGAAAATGTTTTCAAAAAGGATATTTAATGATTAAAATGTTCTCCGAAAAAAATTGTCGGAAAATTTCTAGGTGACACCAAAGTAGTAAATAAATGCAAAATTACGCGCCAACTAATACTAAAAAATACTAGGGTTAAAATTCGTCCATGTTTTTTGGAAGATCGATCTTTTTTGGATATTTGGCTAGAGCTCAGGAAACAAAAATATTTTTTTTTTCATTTTCGAGGGCTAAAATGTGTGTATGTATGACATTTTTGTTTTGTATTCCAATATTCCAACGGATCGGACTGATTTTTGGCATGTGTATTAAGAACCAATGTCGCTTGCAACATATATTTAGTCAGTCGCGACGAATGCTACAACTGTTGCAAAAGTCCAAAATTCGCGGTTGAAATTGTTCAACTTTCTCTATCTGCGTTTCTGAAAATATTTTCTCACACTTCACTCTCACCATCACAGACTAAGTTTGTTTGTGCCTTGCCTGGAGTCTAATATCAAACTCATTGAATACGGCCTCCGGAAGACTATTTGGCAAGGCTTTTTTCTCATAAATGTAGCAATAATGACATGAAATCCCTCACTGAATAAAGTCAGCTTGGTGTTTGCTGGATTTCATCCCGGGTTCATATGCATGTTTGGCCAACCGCAAATGTTAAGCCAAGGAGGCAGCCTCGTCAGAAATCTCGAAAAGCTACGATTCATTTGATATAACATATGACCAACGTTTATCCGAGATATATTGGTAAGAGTTGCCACTCGATGTATTCAGTCGAATTTCCATAATCCAGCTGATATATCTCTGGGAGCACGCATTGCTAAGTATAGTTTCCATGAGGCCAATCAGATCAGCCAATAGTGATGGAAAATGTTTAAAGACTATACCTACTCCTCTGTTTACGAGGCAGTGTGAAGTAGTGACTTAAGGCAACGTTTTTAATGAAGAACACCAATCAGAAAGGCCTGTTATATCCAGCCTGAAAGATCGAGATATTTGATTAGATATGTAATATATTCGGGATATATACATCATGTACGATTACTGGTCGATCCTTTTCGTGTATAAATGTCCAATGTTCGATTTATTGTTCTCTCAGCAGTTCACCATTCTGGAGAGTCCCTTGTAGGAACTTGCGTACCTAAAAAAACTTTAAGGTCCAGATCCTTACGTATATATACGACAAGCCAAGCTGCTGAGAACGACGACGAATCGATTCGACACTGCCTTCTTTCTCACAGAACGCTGTTTTGTAATCAAGCTGCTAAACGAAAAAAATTATAAAGCAGTTTAATATGAGTTATGCGTGATCTGTCAAAAAAAGCCTATTGAAAATCAAACCTCACGATGAATCACCCGATATTAAGAACATTTGCCCTGACCTGTAATATCCTGAGGCTGTACAACTTTTTCCTTCGTTACTTTCAGCTCTGCGGAACACTTACCTATGGACATTAGGGCGTACCTCAAAAAAAAAGTTCGCCGTACACCTTCGAATATGAAGTATTATTGAAAGGTAGTTTCAAAAAAAAAATTTTTATTTTTTTATGCCGAACGTAGGGGTCGCGCTTTTACATTTTTCTATATAACTTGTATTTATAAACGGATTTTAAAGTGTGATACATCGATGTTTTTGTCTCGACGAGGCCGATTTTTTTGTCTTTGAAGTCATTGAGCTCAAGCACCCCCTTCTGGTACTTACCCATCATTTCTCAGTTGCTACTACCCTAATGTACCACTCTAATAATCGAAAATTAAAGCTCGCATAAAATCATGAATCATGTTTGAGCTCAATGACTTCAAAGACAAAACAATCGGACAAAAACATCGATGTATCACACTTTAAAATCCGTTTATAAATGCAGAAGTTATATAGAAAAATGTAAAAGCGCGACCCCTACGTTCGGCATAAAAAAATAAAAAAAATTTTTTTGAAACTACCTTTCAATAATACTTCATATTCGAAGGTGTACGGCGAACTTTTTTTTTTTACTTGTAACCTGGTACGCTCTAATGGACATGCCCTGGAACTGGACATTGATTCAAACTTCTTTCGCAGAAACTGTAGAGAGAAGGAGAAGTTTTGAACTGTTGGACACTTCCTCTGTCTCTGTCGGAAGATGTTTTTTGGCTGCTCATTTATTTCATTGAGTCCATGTTCAATCTCCGTTTAACACATTCTCTGTCGAGAGATGTTTGGAAACACTGTGCTAGGTTCTTTTAAAGGATTGGGCGACTTTGCTAGTGTCGACGTCAACGGTATAACATATTTCGTGAGTCGCATAGGTTTACTTCGATAAGGTAAACACTAGATCCGATGGACCTAGTCTAAGTGAGTCGGAAACATTATTTCGAGAATCTCATTTAATTTATTTCAGTCAATGGAATACAATCGTCACATGCATGGATTCCAATATGCTATGCCCGATTCTTTTTTTAAGAACGAAAGGATTTCGTATATGCCCCCGATATATGGACACCGAATTTGCTGAGAGTTTCAAAAAAACTAACTAGCAATTGATCCTACAGCAGAAAGTAACCTTCGATTTTTAAATATTTTGTTGAAAATCTCGACTATCCCGGCATTACGATTTCAAATCTCCCATTCCAAGAGTTTTTAAAAAATCGCTCTCATTTGGCATCCCTAGCCACAGCCATATGTAACAGAATTCCAAAAGAAAAAAAAACAACGAACCGACGGGTGGACAGACTTGCCAATAGACATTTAAACGGACAGACCCACAAAATCCAAAACCCACCAGTTGGTATTGTTTTGTTTTGGCTGCGAACTCAATAAAATCGAACACAACAGCAGCACTCGCAAAAGAGTCGAACGAACGAACAACTGGCTGGAATAGGTTCATTTGCCAGTCAAGCCGAACAAAAACAAGCAGCCAGCCAACGAGCTCACCAGACAGACATCCCGCCCGCCAGCCAGCCAGCCCCTTTAGTGAGTCCAACGGCCAACACGAGACACTCTTCGCCACACTATGCTCCGCACAACAACAAGAGCTTTGGGCACAAAATGTAACGACTACTTATGTCTATGTTAAGTTTTCAGCAGCACGTGTTTGCTTTCATGTTAAGGCTATGGGTAAGGTACACGAACACACTCACACACCACGCACACATACACATGCTGGAACTATGAATGTGTTTGTGTGAAACAATTGCAAAAGCTATGCTTGCAGCTGTAAATAAAAATATTCTGTCAGCTACGCAAAGAAACCACACACTGGCAGCTCGGCACATTGGCATCAAAGTAGTGGGTCTAGGAAATCCATATGTACACATTAGAAACGTTTAGGATAGGCAAGGAAGGGAAAGGGCTTGCCTCGAGGTTAGTTCGATAAGTGGGTGTCGATCAAGGGGTTTCTTAATTAGGTTAGAAGACTCGTGAAGAAGCGCACAGGTCCCCTACGGGAACAAAGAAACTTTTAGGCAGGAGAAAGAGGCAAGGATAGGATAGGCAAGGAAGGGAAAGAGCTTGCCTCGAGGTTAGTTCGATAAGTGGGTGTCGATCAAGGGGTTTCTTAATTAGGTTAGAAGACTCGTGATGAAGCGCACAGGCCCCCTATGGGAACAAAGAAACTTTTTGGGCAAGAGAAAGAGCTTGCTTCAAGGATAGTACAAAAATTAAGTGTCGATAGTTGGGATTCTTACTTATCACGGCTTCCACAATTCCAGGTCTTCTACGAAAGCTGAGAAATTCTGATTATGAATAACAGAGAGTGACAGAAAGGGAGGCATCCCTAAATGACTTCGACGCCCTTTCTGACTCAATCACAAAAATTCTAGATGATTGTTCTGACAGTGAAATCGTGATTGCTGGTGATTTCAATGTCCATAATTCCTCTTGGCTTGCCCATTCGAGCCACTCAACTCCGGAGGGCCAAAACGCCGAGCTTTTTGCCGCGCATAATGACTTGACGAAACTAGTGACTTCTCTCGATTTATATCGAGAGTTGTAGATGGGTTCTCATCCGACGAGCATAGGTTAACCGCAGGGATGCCCTTTTTCTTATTTTCATCGACGACCTCTTGGATCGGACTACAAATCCAATCTACTCATTCGCAGATGATAGCAACCTCTGTCATTCATACTCATTCGATCATAGACCAAGTCGTCAAGAAATTGAGGACAAAGGGAGATTGATGAATGAGTCACTTAGCCAGGATTTATTGGCCATTTCCAAATGGGGTCAAGTGAATAGAGTGGATTTTAATGCACGTAAGACCCAGTGTTCCTTGTTGTCTCACAAGCGATTCACTGATCCAATGGTGTCGTCGATTTCTATGAACGGTGTAGATATTGAGCATTCGGACACTCTTGATGTTCTGGGCATGAAGATACATTGTGATGTTCGTTGGACAAGACATGTATTTGATGTGTCGAAAGAAGCATTCAAGTGTCTTGGCTTTTTAAAGCGGTGTAAGAAATTCTTCACTCCCTCCGATCTTCTCAATATCTACATTACGTACATCAGACCTAAGATGGAATACAACTCCCATATATGGTCGGGTGCTCCAAGATCTTCCTTGGAGCTACTCGGCCGTGTTCAGAGGAGGGCGATGGTGTTGATAGGTGACAGCAGGATATCCAATTCTGTTGTCTCCCTAGAACATCGTCGTAATGTGGGTTGTGTGTCGCTGTTTTATCGATACTTTTATGGTGTCTGTTCCTCGGATATTCGTGATCTCATACCGGACGTGAGGACGTTCGGTAGAGATACGCGACTTTCAAGGAACTCTCACCCCTTAGTTGTCGATTGGACAGCTGGCCGCACTACACATTACAGAATGAATTCGTTCTTTGCTCGCGCAACTCGTATGTGGAATCAATTTCCGGCAAATATCTTTCCCGCCAATTATGACATCCAAAGATTCAAAACAGATGTCAACAAATACTTCTCCCTTTTTCCTCCATCCTACCCATTATCTTCCTTTAACCAACGCAATGCGCTACATTTATAGGGGACAACCCCTGAGTGTTGGTTCAGTGAAAAAAAAATTTATGGCAAAACCTCGATGGATGGAAGTTGTCCGACCATCCCCCTTAGACAAGAGATCCAAGGTAAAAGGGATCAAACTTTTGTGTCCGAAATGTTGGATATTTTTACATGAGGATATCAGGGTTAGCGCTCCATCTGATCTAAGCATCCTCACCAACATTACTCCTGGGATGATATTTCCATAGATTTTTGGGAAAAATCCATAGACCAGGACTTTTGAGAAACGTTTAAGACAAGCAAGAAGAAGGGCTTGCCTCGAGGATAGTTCAATAGGTGAGTGTCATGCATTGGTATTCTTAATTAGGATAGCTGACTGGTGGCATCATCATCGAAATAAAGAAAGCTCCTATCTTCTTGGGAAGATAGGAATCGCGCGTTGATGGCAATAAATCACTTGATTCTGAAGTTGATCGAACATCTCTCTCAGTGAGGAGATCTAAAGTAAAAGGGATCAAAAGTTTATGTCTGAGATATTGCGCATCACCTGATCATAATGCGCTGTATATTGCTAAGGAGTGTCTCATGATATCTAAGCATCCTCCACAATATCACTCCTGTGACACTATTTCTATAGATTGCAGCGGTTGGGAAGTATCCAAATCCAAAGACCAGGGCTTCGAAATCCATATGATCACATTATAATGGTTTAGGCCAGGCAAGAGAAAGGTTTTGCCTCGAGGTTAGTTCAGAAAGTGAGTGTCGATCATTGGGATGCTTAATTAGGATAGAAGTCTCGTGAGGAAGGTCTCGCACAGGTCTCCTACGGAAACAAATAAATCCATATGAACACATTAGAGAGTGACAACTTGTTCCAACAGAATATAGCAAAACCTCGATGGATGGAAGTTGTCCAATCATCTCCGTCAGACAAGAGATCCAAAGTGGTTGAAATGTTGGATATTTTAGGTTAGCGCTCCATCTCATCTAAGTATCCTCATCAACATTACTCCTGGGACGAAATTTCTATAGATTTTTGGGAAGAATCCATAGACCAGGACATAGAAATCCATATGAATACATTAGAAACGTGTAGGACAGGCAATATATAGGGCTTATGTCGAGGTTAGTTCAATAAGTGAGGATTGATATTTGGATAGAAGCGCAAAAGGCTTCTATGGAAGTTAAGATCCGAGGACGACCCTTTCAACAGAATATGGCAAAAATTCGATGGATGCTGATGATGGCCGATCATCTTCTCTCAATGAAGAGAAACGTTTGTTTCTCTTCTCTCAATGAAGAGAAACGTTTGTTTCTAATATATTGCATACATTTACATGAAAGTATCCGGATCAGCGCTCCAGTGATCTTAAATTATTTAAGCATCATCCTCGACATTACTATTGGGTGTGTAGTTCGTTATCTTAGACCAAGGTTATGAAGAATCCAGAGACTAATTATGCTGAAGTTTCCCAATGAAAAGAACATTGGATCGAACTTTATGCCTGAAATATTGCATATATTTACATGTAGGTATTACGGATTTGCGCATCAGCTGATCTTAGTTCTGTGCTGCTTGTTGCCAAAAGTGTGTCTCAGGAAATCTAAGCATAATGCTCAACATTACTATTGGGTGTGTAATTCGTTATCGTAGGCAAAGGTTAGAAAGAGTCCAGAGACTAATATAATCTGAAGTTTCATAGAATCAAACTTTATGCCTGAAATATTGCATATATTTACATGAAGGTATCTGGATTAGTGCATCAGCTAATCTTAGTTCTGTGCTGCCTGTTGCCAAAAGTGTGTCTCAGGAAATGCAAACATCATCCTCAACATTACTATTGGGTCTGTAATTCGTTAGCTTAGACAGAGGTTAGGAAGAGTCCAGAGATTAATCTAATCTGAAGTTTCCTCAAATCAAACTTTATGCCTGAAATATTGCATATCTTTACATGAAGGTATCTGGATTAGCGCATCAGCTGATCTTAGTTCATTCTTTTTTCAAAGAGTGTTTCTGGAAATCTAAGCAACCTCCACAACATGACACTAGATTCCAGAGATCTGTAGTCGATAGTTTGGTGCATTAGAGTACAACAGAGAAGATTCATCCTTCCTCTGAATAGACCAACTGACGGTTTCCTCAACCTCATCGTGGTAGCTGAAGTCGTACGAACCTTTAGCTTCATTGGGTGTTTCCTCTGCCTCACACATGAAGTCCATGCATCAAAATTTAGCAGAACTCGGCCATATTCACGGAGTTTGAGTCTCGGAAGCTCATATGCTCATGGAATCCATGTTGAATCTAAATGAGGTATCCGCAACAATTCAGAGATTTGATTTGATGGAAACAATATTGATGAACGAACACATTCAGTGAAACCTTCGATCTTAGAGAACGTTTTGTATACCTCCATTGCTCACAAATGAATTCCATTCATCACTAATGTCCCTATACATCCATTAACGTGGACTACGTTTGCTGGAAGAACTCGATCATGTCTACGGAGTTTGAGTCCGGAGCTCATTTATCATCATCCCAGATATCAGATCAAGTCAAAAAATCATTATGGAGATTTGATGGGAACAATATTGATGAACGAACACATTCAGTGAAACCTTCGATCTTAGAGAACGTCTTGTCCATCTCTCTGGCTCACACATGAAGTCCATTCATCACTAATTTCCCTATACATCGATTCACACAGAGTACGTATTCTGGTAGAACTCGATTATGCCTACGGAGTTTGAGTCTCGGAAGCTCATTTATTCCATGGAGTCCATTTTAAATCTCCACATCCAAATAAGAAAATTAATAAGCCATACATAGTGATGTCTGTTGCAATTCAGGTATGATAAACAAGTCAGAAAGGCAGTATGGGAATTTGATGAGATCAAAATATATTGCAAGAATGTCATACTTTAGATGATCCTCCGCAGGAGTTCGATGGACCTCGTCAAAGCATCCAAATGCTGTAAATATTTAAGCTTTTTATTCTATTATATTCTCGGATGGCAGGACCTTCACATCAGGGGGTTCCAACATAATATACTATATATATAATTATAATAATATAGTCATTACAACCATTAGTAGAATTTGTCGCATTTCAATGACTCTTCCATACGACCTTTCCAACGAGATTCCACATTATCTTCTGATGAATATCTGAAGAACATTAGACAATTGCCTATAAATATGGGTACATTTGATAGAACCTAAACAAATTAACCTCGTTGAAAAAATTAACTCCTAACTTTAAGCAACCCCCATTCCTTTCCGACCACTCTAAACAAATGACAAATAATCAATTCTTTTCTTGTTTTATTTTTCTTTAATTCTCTGCAATTTTCCTTAAGACAAAGTTTCCCATTGTTACTAGTTTTTTGTGTTGTTGGTTGGTTGGTTAGTTGGTTGTGCTGCCAGGCAGGCCAGCCCGTCAGTATTTGGACTCGAGTAACTTGTGAACTCGTAATAAGCACCCTAAACCCATAATTCACTCCACAAAATGAAAAATATGTTGTCGCTCAAGTTTTCTGAATTTGCTTTTGCTATTGTTATTGTTGTTGTTGTTATTACTGTTGCTGGCACTCAATCTCTATTATCTGCATTTGGATCGGCAGTTGTTTCCGCAGGCGGCATTCGACAGGCCCACTCAGATGGGGCCTGCACTATGCATAGTCTAAAGGTCTTTCAGAAGATATGCTACAAGATCATCCAATAAAACGAATAGACATATCCAGAGAAAAGGAGGGATATACAGGTGAGAATGTGTTAACAACAATTTATTAAACTATAGCTATAATTTTCTTTACAGGCGTGGTTATACCATATAACCAAAAAATGAGTTCGGGTTACTAAAGATAACTCTTTGCAAATTAAAAGAATATAGAAATCAGTTTTCGGACTCCAGAAACTCCAACTCAATATGCTGCGGGTATCATTTGTTTCTCCAACTCTTCGTTAAACAGTGTTTTAAATGATTTGTTTGCTCATTTTGGAGCTTCGTTCAAATCCATTCTTCCAACCAGTTTCAGCAAGATCACTTCGCCAGAGACCAAAGAATCATTAAAATCTGAATGACGGAGAATGTGATTTTGTATAATTGAAAGTATGAATCGACCCAGATGAATTCTGGAAATTCCAAAAATATTTCTTCAGGTTAACAGCCCCATTCCTTTAAATGAGAAGTATCCTTCCTTGCAGAGTTAACTGTTTCAACAGTCCAAGCATATTTTAAGAACAATTCATTATTCACCTTAGGAACTACCCAGGAAACTATACAGCTGGCGAACTTTCCGAATAAGGAATGACTCTATAAATTCCATCCCAATTATCATCGATGTGCTTGCTGCAGTTCAGGCAGAAGTTTGTAGTGCTAGTGAATGAAAGATAGAAGGCCCTAGGTATATGCATAGTCATTGAGATGGTCTGGCAACACTGTGATATAAAGAGATACAAAGATAATGGAAATACATAGATAAAATAGTTGTAGTTGCAGCCATGACCCCTAGGTGGCGAATGTGTAAAAAGTACATTCTATTTCACTCAAAGTACATTCTAATTCACTCAATTGTTTTCTCTCTTTCGCTTATAATACTGAAAATTTAAAGAAAACGAATGAAGTAAAAGTTACTTCCAATGACTTTTGTGGTTTTACGTCAAATACCACACTTCAGTTCGTTTAATTCGCTTTTATTTTCCATTTATTGCAGTTTTTAGAAAAAAGGGAAATTTTCTCTCCAAAATGACATTCAGTGCCATCTAAATAATTGTCTTCGTACTACGCATTTCTCTGAGAGTTTTGTTTAATCTATATATTTCCATTATCTTTGAGAGATAGAGTGATCCTGTTTCGCGTGATTTCTATTATCTAGGTTGATTTCAGCATAGACTGGACACCGTCTTCTGTAGGAGCAAAAGAGACGAGGAGGAGATTCAGAGTGTCAAACACCTACTCTATCGAAGTCCGACTGAGGATAGTTTAGTGACACTGGGTTCAGCTTCCTTTGAAGGCTTGGGCAACTTGGTTAGTTCAGACGTGGCTAAGATAGAGTGTTTGCTTCATGTATCCCAAGTTTGACTTCCATCAAGTTTTGGTCGCTCTCAGGTGAGTCATCCATCCGATTCAATATCGAATGCATTTTCATTAAAGCGGAAAACCGATGTCATCGTATAACTAAATAAACGAGACGAGGAAGAGGTTTAGTGTGTCCACAACTTCTCTGTCGAAATCTGTGGCTTGAAGATGGGACAGGGGTCAGGTTTGGGATTTAATTATTTATCACAGGCGGTGGGTACTCCTGCTAAAAAAGTTCAGTTGTTGGTGTGGCAAGCAACTGGAAGTAGTTTATGATGTGGGACGCTATAAGCCCGAACAAAATTGTTACGCAAACCATCCATATACAATTGAAGCGTTGAAACATGAAATCGAAGCCATTGAAGAGATTCCAGCCAGAACAATCGAAAATGTTCTGAAATATTGGGTTGATCGGATGAGGTACTGTCGAGTCAGTCGTGGCAGTCATATGAATGTTCCATTATTAAATGACAAAGTTTAACTTTTCCAATAAAACCAGAAAATTTAAAAAAAAAATAATCAGTACTTTTTTATAACCGATTATAATTTAAAATTTTAGAATGTCCTCGGCTCTAACCGTGGTTGGGGAAATGTTCACACATTGCTTCTCATGGGATACTGGTCTTCGCTAAATTATGATCCCAGGTGCGATGGAACACCGAGGTTCAGGACCATCATGTTTGTTAATCACGTAAAACTCACGAGACTTCTGTGGCTTGGAGACACTGCGTTCAGCTGTCTTTGAAGGCTTGTGCAATTTGGCCAGCGCACAATGGTCCCAAATCCATTTTTTGGCAGAAATTCAAAAAAAAAAAAAATAAAATTGGAAAGTGGTAAATGTGTATATATTTTCTTTATGGCAGCACTCCAAGCAATCAAGAAAATATGCTGGATAAAATTAGGTGGCAACGCCACAAGCCTGAGTGGCACTTAAACTTTGCGGTTCAAAAAAAGTGGGATTAATTTTGATATGAAGCAGTTTTACAAATTAATTAAAATCAAGACTTAAAAAGAAAATAATAAAGTGACTATATTATGAAAATTGACGGCAAGAGTTAGTTGTTGCAAAATTATATTTAACATTTTATGATTATTGTGGTCTTGTAAGTATTCATAGGTATTGTAATTTTGTGATTTGTAGAGAACATAATCTATAAATGTCGTGGACCAAAAGTTATATGTATGACTCAACTTGACTCAAAGTGTAAATGTTAAAGTGTTCGTCTGAGGTTGTAGTTTATGGTGGAATTAATATCTCGTCAGCATTTTTCGGCAAACTCCAAAAATTGTCATATTATTTTAGCACAGTCTTTGATTAGCCATAGACATATATATGATTATATCTCTGAATTAGTTTTGTGAACGAGACCCATCAATATTTTATTTAAAAGGTATTGAAAGTACCTTTAAAATGGTATACAACATCATTCACCTTTTTGTACACATGTATACATTTTACTTTATTTCTTGAAATAATTATTTAAATTGCAGTTTCAAGTATACTATTTGTATGCTATATTTTGCCTTTGTAATAATGTTTAGAAATAAGATTTCGTCAAAATAAACAACTCTTCATTCTTTTAAGCTTTCATAAAATTTTGTTTTTGGTCACCCTGTACCAATACAGGGTGATAATTATGTTGGTTATATATTGAGTTTATATGGGAGGTGGTAGTGGGCGTGGTCCGATCGGCCCAATTTTATTTTTATTTTTTGCGTATGATATATCTAGCAAATGTGCAAAATTACAAGACTGTATGTTTATTTTTCGACTTTATGCCATAAAAAATGGATTTGGGACCAGTGTGCAGCGTCATGTAGATGACACCAAGATAATGTGGTCGCTTGGTGCGTTCCACAGGTTGATTGCGATGATGGGTTAAAAAGCCCTCCACACCACCAAGAACTAGTATATGTGAGTCGAATTCTTACCGAACTGCAGTAATCAGTGTAGAATTCCAGATGGTCCTCCTCTGAGTCTTCCATCCGATTCATTATCGAAAGCTTTCGAATTTTCAGACGTTCACGATTTGAATACTCTTCACTGACAAAATATTTTTCTCTCGACATCTGCAAGACCAGTGCAAGAATACATGCCGTCCTCGTCTAATATCATTCCAGTCTCGTTGAAAGCTTCAAGTATGAATTCGAAATGAATATTATATATCCTACCATTTCGAAGGCCCTTCAATCTCCTCTCACCTGTCCTGTCCGCCCCTGTACTGCTGTGGTCATGCGTTTGTATATGTTAACAATTGAAATCGTAATCGTTATTCGCTATTTTTTGATGAAATTTATTTATGTTTTGCTTGCGTCTTTTAACGCTTCACAAATTCGCGCAAACAACAAAAGCTAAAGCACACACAACAGTTGTCCGTCCGTCCGTCCGTACGTCGCGCGTCATGCAACAATGGGGCACGCGACGCCTTACACATCAGTGCTGCAGAAGTGGCTGGCGCAGTTGCAACTACGAACGATGTGTGTGCGGCTGCTTTGCGCTTTGCATACAAGCTCGAACTCCGCACTCGCACTGGGATCTGAGAGAGTGGGTTGACAATTGATTTGACATTTTGTTTAATGTTTTTCCACATCTAATCTTTGTTGTTTCGGTTTCTGTTTCTGCTGTTTGTTGCGCCGTTTGTTTGCTGTGTATCTCAAACATTCGTTTGTCTTTACATTTCAATAGGCCGTTGATTAGTTGGTATGTGTTGTGTGTGGTGTGGTGTGGTGTGGTGTGGGGTGATGTACACACACACACATGCCACATACTTTTGCTCGCAAATGTTATGTGGTTCGTTGGGGGTTCGTTGGTTGGTGGGGCCTCAATGCGCAAACGCAAAGCCTGTTTAGAATTTTGAACTAAAAAGGCTTTGCTTTAACACGTGTATGACTTTTAATAACATGACTAATGATTCCGAAATTCCGTATTTGCAAAACGGGGCGTAAAACTCAAAATGCACACAAATGAAATGCGCACGATTGTGATGTAACGCCAAATGACACCCAACATGCGTGCGACATGTGTTCGAATGGGTTATTGCAGCATTCTGCGCGCACTCTCAACTCCATCTGGCGTTTTGGTATTTAACAAATGGCGATGACGACGACGACGGACTACGGATTGGTAAAAATCAAATTGCCCATAGTTCTGATTTCAGATAGCAAGAGGAATGTTTCAGAATGTTTTGGGTGGATGCAATAAATAAAGCCATTGGCCAATAAAATCTAGCGACATTCTTTGCAATCGAATAAAACTCGAATAAATCCACTTGCTTACATAAATTGATCTACAGAATGTTATCGGTCAGTACATCTATATATTTATGTTATTTGTGCTCCCCCCCCCCCTATCACCACGTTGAAGCACATAGTTTATGTCGTGTGACTTCGTGTTGTGGAAATTGGTAGTAGTGTGCACCAATCCAGGGCGACAATCAGACTCAAAAGTCTATTCCCTAGAAACAATAGGGACTATGAGGGTCTCCGACAATTGTTGTCGTTTCTGGTTGAGGATGACTCATACCCACGCTCTCAATTAATGGGAGGAGTATAATGAACTTGTTTTCCCTATTTTAGAAATTCTGTGTCGATCATGAACTTCCTTAGTCTTGACCATCCTGTGTGCCTAAGAGGCTCCAGGTTAGGTCCACGAAAGGTGACGGGCTCTTAGCCTCGAAAAGGCGGGGCAATGACAAAGAAATTGTTCTACCGTTTCGGCCCTGACCTGCACTCATCCAAGTCCGATCACCCATCGCAGCGTAAATGCGTTATTTAGGGTAAGTATCCCGTGAGAAGCTCCATCATGCTGAGTTCGATTTTACTCAACCTCGTCAGTCATCTGGTTTCACTATCATTGGACCCGCCCCAAGGAAGGTTCCCATCTTTTCAGTTCAGTTATCGTTGCCTGGAAGGGTTTAGCGCCTTCCATGTCCAACGATTCGAGGCCTGACCCTCTTCTTGCCAGTTCTTCAGCCATCTCGTTACCTTCGATGCGAATCCGATCGCCCCTTGCAGCGTAGATGCACCCTTGGGGTAAGTGTGCTGAGAAAATCCCCACCCGACTTCGATTTTTCTCAACCCAAACAGTCATCTGGTTTCACTCTCACTAGGTACGCCCCATAAGACTTTGGTCGTAACGGAAGTTCCCACGTTTTTCTATGGGCTGAAGTTGCCCATTTTTTCAGTTCAATTCTCGTCGCCTCCAAAGGCTTAGCACCTTCCATGTCGATCGATTCACGACCTGATCCTCTTCTAGCCAGTTCTTCAGCCATCTCGTTAGCATCCATGCGAGTCCGATCGCCCTTGCAGCGTAGATGCGCTTTAAGGGTAAGTATCCTGTTTTGAGGTCCCATCGTGCTGCTAAG
Source organism: Polietes domitor (assembly GCA_947397865.1). Classification (NCBI taxonomy): domain Eukaryota; kingdom Metazoa; phylum Arthropoda; class Insecta; order Diptera; family Muscidae; genus Polietes; species Polietes domitor. The sequence continues at coordinate 20,567,488 of OX377622.1, read as the reverse complement.
TTCGATTATACTCAACATCATCAGTCGTCTGGTTTCAATCTCACTAGTTTCAAACTCACGACTTTGGTCGTACCGCCTACCATGCAAGTTTCCCAGGTTATTCTATGGGCGGAAGTTGCCCATTCAGTTCAATACACGTCGCCTGGAAGGGTTTGGCGCCTTACCTGTCGATCGATCCGAGGCTTGACCCTCTTCTAGCCAGTTCATCAGTCCTCTCGTTACCTTCGTTCCCAACCTTGACCATTCTCACACTCTATTATATCCCTAATCTATGAGGCGATGGACTCATCGATGTCCGATAGCCCCATGTGGCGAAGATGCGCCCTTAGGGGTAAGTGTTCTGTGAGAGGTCCCAATGTGCTGCTAAGTTCGCATTTACTCAACCTCATCAGTCGTCTGGTTTCACGTTTCATGGGTCCGACTCTTAAGACTTCGGTCGTACCCTAGAGTTTTTCTATGGGCCGAAATTGCTTAATTTGTTTTCAGTTCAATTCCCGTCACTTAGAAGTTTTTAGCGCCCTGATAAAGCTTAGAAGTGTTTAGCGCCCTATTATAGCCCTAACCTCTGCCTGAAAGACAGTGTTATGGTCCGGAAGGTGGTATGATTTTTCTAAAGAGAAGTACTATAAGTAGATTCCCAGACCTGTCTTTCCGTCCATTTCAGATACAGTTCGTGTAAACTGTTCTTTCTGGTATTATGTCGGTTTGTCCATTATTTTTCGACTCGATCCATTCACCTACAGCCTGTAGGCGTTTGGTGGATATTGGCGTCTCGGCGTGACAGGGGGCGACAATATTGCCATCATTGCACTCGTTGATATTGTTCGAATGGTCCGCTGAATCCAAGGCAGAACATTCGTTGAACTTTTTGGAGTACTTTGATGTCGAACTTAGCTTCTATCGGGTGGCACGCAACCTATAACCAATATAACCTGTTCACCCTGTTCTCTCAAGCGAGGCTCTTTAGACCGATCATGGGCGATATAACCTCAATAACAGCAGCCCTGGCACCAGAATCGGACGCAGCGGACCAATCAACCGCCCGCCCTAACCAGACGATTAATAAAACCGATGCGGCCCTATGCTCCTCGTAGGAACTATTGGAAAGTATATAAAACTTCTATAGATGTCCACCATACTACAGTAGTATAAGTCATAATAGTATAAATCATAATAGATCTGATTGCGCTTGTATAAAGTCGGTGTGTTATCTTTGGACTTAGGCCCCACAATTATTGATCCTATGGCCATTCTGCATAAGGCCCAGCATCTGTTGGCCTTCTCTGCTCAACTGTTGATGTGGTCCTTCCATCTTAGTTCTTATATATTTAACTTATTTTCAGGAATATTGGATCGTTGTAAAAACAAAATTCGGGTTCCTTCGTGTTTATGTTAAGACCTCTTGGTAGTGTCCAGTTATAAGATATGTTAAGTGCCACAGTGGCTCCTCTGCAAAATTGGTTAGGATTCTTTACCCTCAGGAGTACCGCCACATTGTCTACGGCACATATGATTCTAAGCTAAATGATGGAGTAGTTTACACTGCGATGAACTCGACTTAACTCTGGGTTCTGCCTTCTTCAGAAACTTCGGCGACTTGGGCTGTACCGACATTAGCAAGATAACACAGTTCATAAGTGAACCGATCTCCTTCGGTCTGGCAAAATTTTGATTTCTCTATCTCACTTCGCTGTCACGTCTTAAGGTCAGGCGAACGAACGAACAAATCTTGGAGAAACCAAATTTCTGGCGGATATAAGTGACTGGTTTCTGTTCGCATAGGATTTCGTTCGACCTCGTAAAACAGGATTTATTAAACTAAACAGCTGACTAAGTTACAGCATTGCCATTTGATTGTCGATTCTGTAGTGTTGCCATACTTATATATTTGTATGATGGCATTGCCATTTGATTTTCGTTTCTGTAGTGTTGCCATACTTATATATTTGTATGATGGCAATTCCCATCCGACAGTATATCAGCAAAATGTTAAACCGCAGTTTACCGCTTCGAACAAAATAATCCCACATTGTCACTTTGATCGAACTTTGAGATAATAACCCTAAATTATAAAGCTTTAAGTGTAAACATCCCTTTTCACTACTCTACGAGTACACAGAAGTGGAAATTTTGTTATTTTACAAAGAATCCTCTCCCTTATATGATTGTTTGATGCGATTTATGAAAGACAATTTCAATCTTAGACAACATCGTATGAATATGAATCAAACTGGTGACCTCTTTCATCTCGCCCAAAAGTTTAAACAACCGAAACTTCTACATCTTATTTTTTTTAAATGATATTTACACAGCAATTGCAAATTGGAACAACTTCACGAACAACTTGCTGTTATTCGAAAGCATTCTTTAACATCGAAACGAAAGAAAAAATCCATTAAATATTGATAAAAATAAAACTTTGCAGACAATCAGCAACAAAAAACACAACGAACGACGACGAGAGGAATTCAGTGAAACAATAACATGCAGCAGATGCAGCAGCAGCAGCATCACTGTATCCTTTTGCCATCCTCCACGACCACCCTGGCAGCAGACATTAGGCGGTTGTGAAATTGAAGTATCAGCATGAAAACTACTCGCATTGTGCGAGCAGCAAAACTTTAAGGAGTCTTGCTGCACTAAAAAACGAATTCATGTAGAAATACAATTACATTTCAACGAATTCATACAGACCGAAGGAGAGACATAGCATGTGGGTCATTGCAGATTGGATTTCACTCGGTATATTTAATCTGGTTGTCTGTCTTGCATCTCGGCTTTCTGACACGGATCTTGGAGAAACAGAACATATTAATTCTTGACATCTTCCTCAAACACTTCGCCCACACAGACCGAATGTTCACATTACACTTGAACTAGAGTTAATTGGCATTTTTAGTTTTTCATAGGGGTTATTATGGGTATTTTCAATCCTTGTGAGGGAAAACTTTTTGGACCGATTTCGCACAGTGCAATCCCAACGCTTTCAACAGACAAACGGAAGGACATGGCTAGATCGCCTTTGAATTTTATGACGATCAAGAATATATATATATATATATATATATATATATATATATATATATATATTCCTGTCTTAGTTTATATTGATTGTTTATGGTTTTTCAAATTGACAGCGTAAAGCTCATATTTCCTTTTGTAAAAAGTGTTATGAACAATGAATAGAAGGACTCAATACCTTTTGAATGATACCTCAAAGATGAATATCGAACGAAAAATGAGGACACTGACTCTATTTTTATACACTCCACGAGAGTATTATGTCCTTGTGCATTTGTTTGTAACACACAAAAGGAAGCGAGTTAGACCCATCGTTTATTATACAGATCAGCTTAGAATCACTTTCTGAGTCGATTTAGCAATGTCCGTCGGTCCGTCTGTCCATCTATTGTTGTAATCAAATTACAGGTCGAAATTATAGCCCGATCTCAACAAAAATTGCCACAAGTAAGTTATGTGGATCAAGGACGAACCCTATTTAATTTGAACCAAATCGGTTCAGATTTAGATATAGCCCCCATACAAATGTCGCTCCCGATTTGACTTTTTCCGCTCTACAAACCACATATTAAACTAGATTTGCTTCAAATTAGGCACAGTACCCCATAATTGAAGTGGAAACAGCGATGGTGAAAATCGGTTCAGATTTAGATATAGCCCCCATACTAATGTCGCTCCCGATTTGACTTTTTTCGCTCTATAAACCACATATTTCACTCGATTTTCTTTAAATTTGGGACAACATGGGTAAGATCGGATCAGATTTAGATATAAATTTTTTATATATATACAAATCTTACTCCCAAATTTTGGCCAAACTTGCGGGTCACATCGTAAGATGTTTCACTTTTTTACAGAATTGGATTATAATAGGATAGCAAGTGGAGTGTATCATAAGCCGGATCCGTCCGACTTTAGACTTTCCTTACTTGTTGTGAAATAATTTAATGCAGGCGATGGTTTTCACAGTCAAAATGGCCAAACACTTTTTACAAAAATGAGCGCTGCGGCTTTAATTTCATTCCGATGTTCATCGTTTAGGCATCATTCGAAAGGTATTGACTGCAGCTTTTTATATAAAACACTAACACCAAATAATAAATAAACAAGTAAGGAAAGGATTATAAGCTGTTGTGCCAAATTTAAAGAAAATTGAGTATGTGGTTTCTAAAGTGGTTTTGTGGTTTGTTTGGGAGCTATATCTAAATCTGAACCGATCTTACCCAATTTTTGCACAGGTGTTTCTAGTTGGATTATAAGACGTTGTGCCAAATTTAAGAAACTCTGGTACTATATGTGGTTTCTAGAGCGGAAAATGTCAAATCGGGAGCGACGTTTGTATGGGGCTATATCTAAATTTGAACCGATCTTAACCACTTTCTGCATAGGTGTTTCTAGTTGGATTATAAGATGTTGTGCCAAATTTAAAGAAAATCGGGTACAATATGTGGTTTCGAGCGGAAAATGTCAAATCGGGGGCGGCATTTGTATGGGGGCTATATCTAAATCTGAACCGATATTGCCCACTTTCAGCATAGGTGTTTCTAGTTGGATTGTAAGATGTTGTGCCAAATTTAAAGACAATCGGGTACAATATGTCGTTTCTAGAGCGGAAAATGTAAAATCGGGAGCGACATTTGTATGGTGGCTATATCTAAATCTGAAACGATCTTATCAAATTTTTGCATAGGTGTTTCTAGTTGGATTATAAGATGTTGTGCCAAATTTAAAGAAAATTGGGTACAATATGTGGTTTCTAGAGCGGAAAATGTCAAATCGGGAGCGACATTTGTATGGGGGCTATATCTAAATCTGAACCGATATTACCCACTTTCAGCATAGGTATTTCTAGTTGGATTATAAGATGTTGTGCCAAATTTAAAGAAAATCGGGTACAATATGTCGTTTCTAGAGCGGAAAATGTCAAATCGGGAGCGACATTTGTATGGGGGCTATATCTAAATCTGAACCGATCTTATCCAATTTTTGCATAGGAGTTTCTAGTTGAATTATAAGATGTTGTGCCAAATTTAACGAAAATTGGGTACAATATGTGGTTTCTAGAGCGGTAAATGTCAAATCGGGAGCGATTTTTGTATGGGGGCTATATCTAAATCTGAACCGATTTGCCTCAAATTAAATAGCGTTCGTCCTTGATCCACAAAATTTACTTGTGCCAATTTTTGTTAAGATCGGACTGTAATTGCGACCTGTAGTTTGATTACAACAATAGATGGACAGACAGACGGACAGACGGACATTGCTAAATCGACTCAGAAAGTGATTCTAAGTCGATCGGTATACTTAACAATGGGTCTATATCGTTTCCTTTTGGGTGTTACAAACAAATGCACAAAGACATAATACTCTCGTGGAGTGTATAAAAAGATTTCAGTAGTCATTGTGAAAATCCACAAAAAATTACTATAAAGTCCAATAATTTTACCAATAATAATTTTACCTCTAAGACAAGAGTCAACATTTATATTTAAAGTGCTTTCAAGGGTCTATTATTTCAGAAAAAATTTTGAGAAAAAAAATTAACACAAAAAAATTACACCGGAAAACATGATTTTGAGGGTTGGTTTCAGGAGTGTTTAGCTCACAGATGGCTTGATCTAGGAACGAAATATTCTGCAAATCATCATTAAACAATCCAAACTTTATTTTCGTGCGATGACTGCAACTTGTTTTTCCATTTGTATGTACACGATTCTAGCTGTATACTTCAGCTTGTACCATTTTAATCCCTATTTCCCCCGCTCTCCCTCTTATAAGTACAAATTTTGAAAAATCCATTCATGCAAGTCTACGTTGTCAGAGAAATGTAAAAACCGTTTTTCACGAATATAGCTGTTACTATTTTTGTATCCCTTTTTACTATTTTTATCCCTTTTTGTCTCTTTCCTCCCTTAAGAGTAGAATTTTCGAAAAATCCCCTTTTGTAGCTCGTCTGCATGGTAAGTGCAAGGCAGGACGAAGGTTCGATGTTTATCGCTTTCTGCCCCATTTTATCCTCCAAAAGTACGAATTTCTTAAAACCTTTTCTTAGTCCGCGTCTGGAAGCTACCCTGAAAATGTCATGACCCTGGCTTCAGCGCTGATCAATGATAAGTCACTCGTAAAATATCCATGAATGTTTTATGGGCTCTATAATCAATTTTGGCTCTTTGTGTTTCAATTAATTTTGTCTCAGACCGATAGCCTTAGTTGCTAGTGTTTTTTATACATATTATTATAATTTAAATTGTAATAAATAAAATAAAAATTTTGTCTCATTTAGTTAAGACGTACGAAGAGATGTCAATTGCCAAATCGACTCGGAAAGGAATTCTAGTTGATCAGTCTAAGGAATCTAAGCTTGCTTTTGGATGTTACAAACGAAAGCACTAAGAAATAGTACCGCAGTGAACAGCAACGTACTGGTTAAATCTATCCCGCAATGGTCCATATATAACTGCCAACAGCAGAAAAGGAGAGATATAAATGTTCCTTAACTATTTTGGCAAATAATACAAGAAAACAAAATTTTGAGTTTCTCTCCGACAAATTGACAAAAGTACCCGAAAATTGTTGCGAACTTTGAACAACGAACAAGAATGGTCCACATGGCCCAAATGCAGAGTTTTGTAGGCTTCCCGCACTTCCTGCACAAACACACACACACACCATCATTGTTGGCCAACAATGCAATCCAACAACCAACTCACCTATTCTTACCTCCTCGGCCGACACTCAGTCCTTGCTCTCACTCCTGATGACTCGCCTTGTTCATCTCTTTTTCCAGCTTGCAAAGGACAAAAATAAAGAAAGTCTTGGCGCTACAGAAAATTTTCAATTATAAGTTTGCCAAACAAATCTTGAAATCATTCATAGCTGAAAAACAAAACAGAACGAAACGAAACGAAACGACAAACTCGACAAAAACTTTTGCTCAAAATTCAATGCACTTTTAACTTTTGTGCCGTGCAGTGCCGCCACAAAACATTTCAGGATAACTTTGATAAGAAACTTTTTGTTTTTTTTTTCGGGCAAACGAACATTTGCACAATCGGCAACAGTCTCCATTTGTGATAGTTTGCGGACTGGCAAGGATGAAATTCGAAATGTTGATATGATTGTGTGGGACAACAACCAAATTACAAATATCCTTGGAAAGGTAGACAAGCTAGGATATTGTACCAAGTTATTGGCAACTAACTGTGATATTTAGTTTCCCAACTATTGGGGGGGGGGGGTGCATTCATGAAAGAAATGCTGGTGATAACATGAAATCAAGTGTTCGTCAAACTCAGTTTGCGGTTACTTTTATGTGATATTCAAAAAGGAGAAATTGTCGGCTGGGTGAAACCTTCAACAGAGTTATGAAAACAAAACTAAGCTCTTTGTCTTTATGCCTCACCGTTTGCACAAACGTCATAAGATCAGAAGTTCTGTGAAAACCCGAACCCGGTATCCACAATCATTCTCTACCAGGAAGGAGGGGACAGGCGATAGCCATTTGTCGGATATGAGACATGTGCGGTTCATAATTTGAATGTGGAGTTCGTTCCTGTGGCTTAGCTGCGGTATTTGTGGCGTATAAGTAATGTATATTAAAATTAATATTACTCATTCGCACTAACACCCACAATGGTTGGAAATCGATTTATTTTGGAAATAATTCGATAACTTCACATCCGTTCGATCTAGGTCCATGAAATTTATCACAGACATAGACAAGGTGTGATTGAATCTATCTCGTCTTTTAAATGGGCATCTAGACTTAATAAATTTTGAGCTACAGGCCATCATCAACATCCATAATGATTCCCTACAAAGAAGTAGTGGACAAAGGATACCCCTTTGACAAATATGAGACTGACTTTGGTTCCGGTTCCGGTTCTCAGAAAAAGCTGGCCTATCATGTGGTATTTGTGGCGTATAATTCATGACAAGCCATTCAAATTAATATTACTCATTCGCACTAACACCCACAATGGTTGAAAATCGATTTATTTTGCAAATAATTCTGTAACTTCCATTCCGTTTGACCTACGCCCATGAAATTTCACCCAGACAAATGTTTATAAGTTCCCCTCGTCATTTATTTGATCATCTAGCCTTAATACATTTTGAGCTACATGCCAATGATTCCCACAAACAACGAGTTGGAAATCTATTTATTTTGGAAATAACTCTGTAACTTCCGTTCCGTTCGACCTACTTCCATGAAATTTCACACAGGCATAGGCATGATGTTCTTGAGTTTAACTCGTCATTTGTTTGATCATATAGCCTTAATACTTTTTGGGCTACAAGTCCTTGAATTTGGTCACATCGGGTGTGAAGAATAATAAATATTACTCATTCGCACTGATCAACAGATTTTGAAAATCATTTTAGGTCGACAGCCAATCTGACCTTCTGCCCAAGAACTATAACAATAATGTGGTATCGGTAACGTATGAGTTATATATATTCAAATTAATATTACTCATACGCTCTAACCCACAATGGATGGAAATCGATTTATTTTGGAAATAATTTTGCAACTTTCATTCCATTCGACCCAGGTCCATGAAATGGACCATATAATGCCCATATAATGATGAGTTTACCTCATAATTTATATGAGCATCTAGCCTTAATCAATTTTGAGCTACAGGACCTCGAATTTGGTCACATTCGGTGTGAAGAATAATAAATATTACTCATTCGCACTGATCCACAGATATTAAAAATCAATTTAGGTGTATCAATGTAGAAAGCCAATCTGACCTTCTGTCCCCAAGATCTATAGCTATTATGTGGTATTGGTGGCGTATAAGTTATGTATATTCAAATAAATATTACTCATTCGCACTAACTCACAATTGTTAAAAATCGATTTATTTTGGAAATAATTCTGTAACTTTCGTTCCGTTCGACCTAGGTCCATGAAATTTTGCACAAGCATAGACAAGGTGTGTTTGAGTTTATCATATATATGGACATCTAGCCTTAATAAATTTTGAACTACAGTGCCTCGAATTTGGTCACATCGGATGTGAAGAATAATAAATATTACTCACTGATCTGCAGATATTGAAAATCGATTTAGGTGTATTAATGTAGACATCCAATCTGACCTTCTTTCCCCAAGATATATTACAATGGTGTGGTGGTATTGGTGGCGTATAAGTAATATTTATTCGAATTAATATTAATCATTCGCAATAACCCACAATTATTGGAAATCGATTTATTTTGGAAATAATTCGGTAACTTCCATTCCGTTCGACCTACGACCATGAAATTTCACAAAGACGTAGACAAGGTGTGTTTGAGTTTATCTCGTCATTTATAAGGGCATCTAGTCTTAATAAATTTTGAGCTACAAAACCTCGAAGTCAATATTTTAACATATTTTTCTTTTTACAAGTAACACAATTATTTCCAAAAAAACTATTAGCTTACATGTCTATAATAAAATCTATCATTTCTTTGTTATAATTCATATTGACTTTTGTCTCATTCATTCTAACAAATTTATTAACAAAACAAAAATTTATTTATGAGTTCAAATAGAAAAAATATTCATGTGCGGTAAAAAAATAATTGGACAAAACAGAAAAAAGCCTCCCCTCCCTCAAATTAATAATAACCACTGCGGCGAACATATTTCCTTATGCAACAATACGCAATCAGATTAAAGACGACAGCTACAAACATGAGGCCCAAGCAATCCAGCCAATATGTATTATCTGAGGTACGAAAAGAGCCACGCTTCAAGACCTCATAGCCATTCTTCATGCAGGGGTGATCCTCATTTGTGGGACAATCTGAAGGAAAGGATTAAATTAAAATATATATATATATATACATCCCATCCCTTCACTCACCAATATTGTCCACATCAATCCAAAAGTTATACATCAAAGCCTCATTGGAGTAGAAAAACAATGAGAAATATTTCAAAAATGGTATCGAATCCACGTTGTAGTAAGCACCACCGAATATTAGAAATATCAAATCGAATGGTGCCGCACATTCCGAAGCCATTTTCTCCGTTTCAAACAAAGTCGATAGGAATAGACCATAACCGGTGGCCGCCACCGCGGACAGACTCAATATCAAGCCCATCGTTAGATACAGCATGAAACCCCGCTCAAAATATATGGTGCCATAGACCACCGAAAAGAATATGTAACTTTTAAAGAAAGCCATGGGTATAAAGGACAACACCACGGCCACATAATACGCGGATAAGCTGTAGGTGCCCTCGCCCACCTCCCGCCGCAAAATAGGCAGTGCCGCCGGAAAGACATAGGTCACGCCATAGGAGAAAGTGAAAATCATTTCACTGCTCAGCATAAACATGGAACCGCCAATATCCTGTATGGAAGTCTGCGACAAGCCGACAACGCCCGAGTACATAATGGCCAAGGTAACCGAAGTGATCTGAGAGGGAATCAGCAACAATCAATCAGCAACAAATTCGAAATTGTTTTCCCCAAAAACTTACCATAAAAATTCCCAAACCTATGAGACCCTGTTTGATATTACGACTATCATCGGTGAAGAATCTCTTTAGCAATAAGTACACCTGAATGGGCCACCAGATTTTTTTACTGCAAGAAAACATTTAGGATTATATCAGAAACCAAAATTCCCCCCCCCCCCTTGAGTACACTTACAAATTCTTCATATTGGTCAAATAATCTCCGCTGTAGGGTTTTGGCAGTAACCAACTGTTGTTGTATAGACCCAGTGTTTGAAGACTATATTTCTCTTTGATAATAGCGCCATCTGTACGATTTGTATGACTATCGGATATGGTTTTTAAATAGAAATCGGCAGGATTACAATTGTGTGGTATAGCATAGCCTAATCTGAAATTGAATAGCAGAAAAGAAAGAGAGAATGAATCAATGAAATTTCAAATATATTTGGAAGGAATCCGTTTCATTTTTTAACCATTTTCACCTACAAAAATAATTAATGAATTTGTTTCATCTCAAATTGGAAGGAAGTGGTTACAAACTGCAATTGTCTTATTAAAGAGTGATTTTTTTGAGGTTAGGATTTTCATGCATTAGTATTTGACAGATCACGTGGGATTTCAGACATGGTGTCAAAGAGAAAGATGCTCAGTATGCTTTGACATTTCATCATGAATAGACTTACTAACGAGCAACGCTTGCAAATCATTGAATTTTATTACCAAAATCAGTGTTCGGTTCGAAATGTGTTTCGCGCTTTACGTCCGATTTATGGTCTACATAATCGACCAAGTGAGCAAACAATTAATGCAATTGTGACCAAGTTTCGCACTCAGTTTACTTTATTGGACATTAAACCAACCACACGAATGCGTACAGTGCGTACAGAAGAGAATATTGCGTCTGTTTCTGAGAGTGTTGCTGAAGACCGTGAAATGTCGATTCGTCGCCGTTCGCAGCAATTGGGTTTGTGTTATTCGACCACATGGAAGATTTTACGCAAAGATCTTGGTGTAAAACCGTATAAAATACAGCTCGTGCAAGAACTGAAGCCAAACGATCTGCCACAACGTCGAATTTTCAGTGAATGGGCCCTAGAAAAGTTGGCAGAAAATCCGCTTTTTTATCGACAAATTTTGTTCAGCGATGAGGCTCATTTCTGGTTGAATGGCTACGTAAATAAACAAAATTGCCGCATTTGGGGTGAAGAGCAACCAGAAGCCGTTCAAGAACTGCCCATGCATCCCGAAAAATGCACTGTTTGGTGTGGTTTGTACGCTGGTGGAATCATTGGACCGTATTTTTTCAAAGATGCTGTTGGACGCAACGTTACGGTGAATGGCGATCGCTATCGTTCGATGCTAACAAACTTTTTGTTGCCAAAAATGGAAGAACTGAACTTGGTTGACATGTGGTTTCAACAAGATGGCGCTACATGCCACACAGCTCGCGATTCTATGGCCATTTTGAGGGAAAACTTCGGAGAACAATTCATCTCAAGAAATGGACCGGTAAGTTGGCCACCAAGATCATGCGATTTGACGCCTTTAGACTATTTTTTGTGGGGCTACGTCAAGTCTAAAGTCTACAGAAATAAGCCAGCAACTATTCCAGCTTTGGAAGACAACATTTCCGAAGAAATTCGGGCTATTCCGGCCGAAATGCTCGAAAAAGTTGCCCAAAATTGGACTTTCCGAATGGACCACCTAAGACGCAGCCGCGGTCAACATTTAAATGAAATTATCTTCAAAAAGTAAATGTCATGGACCAATCTAACGTTTCAAATAAAGAACCGATGAGATTTTGCAAATTTTATGCGTTTTTTAAAAAAAAAAATGTTGTGGTATTTGTGGCGTATAAGTAATATATATTCAAATTAATATTATTCATTCGCACTAATACCCACAATGGTTGGAAATCGATTTATTTTGCAAATAATTCTGTAACTTCCGTTCCGTTCGTACTAGGTTCATGAAATTGTACACAGCCATAGACAAGGTGTGTTTGAGTTTACCTTTATTTATAATTTATTTGTAAATTTTGAGCTACAGAGAATCGAATTTGGTCACATTGGGTGTGAAGTACAACAGTATGCAACTGGAAGTACTGGAAGGAGCGTGGCAAACCCCGTCATATTTAGTAAACTTAAGCGATTATAGAAAAATTTGCAAATACCAAAATATTGATTCTGATTTTTTTTCTTCGAACTTAAACTAAGTTTGGGAAAAATATTACGATGTACAAAGTTTGAATCTATTCCTTAACTCCTTTCAAGAGTTATCGTGTACACCAGCCAACCAGACAGACGGACGGGCGGACGGACATGGCTGAAACACCTTAAAAAGTCGTGAAACGGATTAGGTCCAAACATACTTGAGGTCTTAAGTCACTCCTTCAATGCATTCTACTTTATATACCCTCCCTCCCTTTATATTATACCCTCCTACTCTGTAGAGTGAGGGTATAAAGAATGACACGATTTTTATATCCCATCAATCCCATTACTTCTACAATAGTGGTCACAACTTCTACATTTTAACGATTCTAGCTGTAATACTAAAGTTGGTACCATTTTTATCCCTTTTTGTCCCTCTCGCCCCTTAAAAGTACAAATTTCGAGAAATCCATTTGTTTCAAGTCTACGTTGTCAGAGAAATTTAAACACAAAATTTCAAGACTATAGCTGAAATATTTTATTTGGTACTATTTTTATCCCGCTCATTGTTTATAAGTACAAAATTCGAAAAATTCGTTTAGATTTGCGTTTCTCCTTGTCAGAGGAATTTACATACCAAATTTCACGACTATAGCTGCCTCTAAAAGTACAAGTTTCGAAAAATTCAATTTTACTTCGTTTATATATAGTCAGTGGAATTTACATACAAAATTTGACGACTCTAGCTGTAATTCTTTAGATGGTACCATTTTTATTCCTTTTTGTCCCGCTCGCCCCTTAAAAGTACAAATTTCGAAAAATCCAATTTTACTTCGGTTCTATATGGTCAGAGGAATTTACATACCAAATTTCACGTTTCTAGCTGTAATACTTTAGTTGGTACCATTTTTATCCCTTTTTGTCCCGCTCGACCCTATAAAATACAAATTTCGAAAAATCCAATTTTACTTAGTTTCTATATGGTAATACTTTAGTTGGTACCATTTGTATCACTTTTTTCCAGCTCGTCTATTAAAAGTACAAATTTCGAAAAATCCAATTTTACTTCGTTTATATATGGTCAGAGGAATTTACATACCAAATTTGACGATTCTAGCTGTAATACATTAGTTGGTACCATTTTTATCCCTTTTTATCCCGCTCGCTCCTTAAAAGTACAAATTTCGAAAAATCCCTATTTGTAGCTCGTCTACATGGTCATTGCAAGGAACTCACCGAATTTCATGTTTATAGCTACTGCCGTTTAGTTCAGGACGAAGGTTCGATGTTTATCCCTTTTTGGGCCATTTTATCCCCTAAAAGTACGAATTTCGTAAAACCCTATATAAAGGGTGATTTTTTAAGAGCTTGATAACTTTAAAAAAAAAAAAAAACGCATAAAATTTGCAAAATCTCATCGGTTCTTTATTTGAAACGTTAGATTGGTCCATGACATTTACTTTTTGAAGATAATTTCATTTAAATGTTGACCGCGGCTGCGCCTCAAGTGGTCCATCCGCTTAGTCCAATTTTGGCATTTCCACGTTTTTGAGTAACAGAGGCCCAATTACTGCGAACGGCGACGAATCGATAATTGATGGTCATCATTAACATTGGCCGATACAGCTGCGATATTTTCTTCAGTTCGTACTCTACGTAAGCGTCTTGGTGGTTTAATGTCCAACAATGTAAATTTGGTGCGAAATTTAGTCACAATAGCCCGAATAGCCGCTTCAGTGGGTCGATTAAACTGACCATAAAATGGAAGCGCGCAATGAACTTTCTTAACAGAGCACGCATTTTGATAATAAAATTCAATAATTTGCAAGCGTTGTTCGTTAGTAAGTCTATTCATGATGAAATGTCAAAGCATACTGAGCATCTTTCTCTTTGACACCATGTCTGAAATCCCACGTGATCTGTCAAATACTAATGCATGAAAATCCTAACCTCAAAAAAATCACTCTTTATATATATATATATATATATATATATATATATATTACATATTATATTACAAATTAAATTTAAATAATAGATTTTAGCAACTGAATTGAAATATTGATCAATAATAAAAGATAAAATATATATCAACGATTAAACCTAACTATTGAATATATATTTTAAAAAGTCTTGGAAAGTCTCCCTTTGGTTGAATTCATCGATCTTATTTTTAATACAAAATTGCTGAACTAATCAATTTTTGAAAGCTTTTTTCTCAACCAATTTTGCTCAAATTTTGCACACTTAATCATTTTCGATGACAATACAAGGAAATGGAAAAATTTGACCAATTGGACAAAGGGGCGTGGTACCTCCCATACAAACCACAAATTAAAAATCTATTATTTCTGCTCCTGATAACGGTATTTAAACAAAATTTGGTACGTCGGTTTGGTGTGCATGTTGTAAGTGCTGCTGCAAATATGGGCGGGATTGTACAAAGGGGCGTGGTACCTCCCATACAAACCACAAATTAAAAATCTATTATTTCTGCTCCTGATAACGGTATTTGAACAAAATTTGGTACGTCGGTTTGGTGTGGATTTTTTAAGTGCTGCTGCAAATATGGGCGGGATTGTACAAAGGGGCGTGGTACCTCCCATACAAACCACAAATTAAAAATCTATTATTTCTGCTCCTGATAACGCAGTAATTTTTCCTTCTACAAAAGATAACTAAAAAAGAATTTCTAGGCCCAATAGAATTCTGCTTGCATAAAGCATGGATTTGAAAATTTTTTTTTTTGATTTACTAGTTAAATTGCAAATAAATTCTTCATGTTCATATTGGAGACAATGTTACAGAGAAGGGGAAAATACATCCAAAAAATGTATTTTTATAAAAATGTTCAGAGAAATGCCAAATATTTTTTATTTTTAACGGGTTTAAATTTATATTCCTATTTTATCCAGAGTTCTTCTAGGCATCGAACAATATATAGGGGTATTTTGACAGAACGATTTATTATACAACTTGGAATCTAATACTAGTTCAGACAAAAATTTTACAACTTGAAATCAAATGCTACAGGCAGACAAAAATACTGAATGTTTAGTAGATATTAATCTTAAAACTTATTTTTCGTCGGAAAATATAAAATTATTTTTAAAGAAAAAAATACATAAACTCTTGAAGTAGAGGAGATAATAAAAACTATACGAAAGTTGTTCACACTCGAGGTGATATTTTGACGTTAGATGACTGGAAACCCTGGACTGAGTAAAATTTTATGGACCTAAGACAAACGGAACCCCCCCTATGACACCATATTTCCATGTTCTATGCTCATTCTTTAATTAGTATTTTTTCTATGGAGAATAGTAATAGTCTCCAATCGATAATGTCAAGGTAAAAATTAAAATTTGTCCGTAACGTATTATTTTCTAAGTCTTAATATTAATTTGCTGTTTATTTTGGTGCAGTCTTTTATATCGAACAAAAAATAAACTAGTAAATCAAAAAAAAAATTTTTTCAAATCCAAGCTTTATGCAAGCAGAATTCTATTGGGCCTAGAAATTCTTTTTTAAAGGGTGATTTTTAAGAGCTTGATAACTTTTTTTTTAAAAAAAACGCATAAAATTTGCAAAATCTCATCGGTTCTTTATTTGAAACGTTAGATTGGTCCATGACATTTACTTTTTGAAGATAATTTCATTTAAATGTTGACCGCGGCTGCGTCTTAGGTGGTCCATTCGGAAAGTCCAATTTTGGGCAACTTTTTCGAGCATTTCGGCCGGAATAGCCCGAATTTCTTCGGAAATGTTGTCTTCCAAAGCTGGAATAGTTGCTGGCTTATTTCTGTAGACTTTAGACTTGACGTAGCCCGACAAAAAATAGTCTAAAGGCGTCAAATCGCATGATCTTGGTGGCCAACTTACCGGTCCATTTCTTGAGATGAATTGTTCTCCGAAGTTTTCCCTCAAAATGGCCATAGAATCGCGAGCTGTGTGGCATGTAGCGCCATCTTGTTGAAACCACATGTCAACCAAGTTCAGTTCTTCCATTTTGGGCAAAAAAAAGTTGGATATCATCTCACGGTAGCGCTCACCATTCACAGTTACGTTACGATTCGCATCATCTTTGAAGAAGTACGGTCCAATGATGCCACCAGCCCATAAACCGCACCAAACTGTGACTTTTTCTGGATGCATTGGTAGCTCTTGCAATGCTTCTGGCTGATATTCACTCCAAAATCGACAATTCTGCCTATTTACGTACCCATTGAGCCAAAAATGAGCTTCGTCGCTGAACACAATTTCTTTCTTTCTGAACTTTCTTAACAGAGCACGCATTTTGATAATAAAATTCAATGATTTGCAAGCGTTGCTCGTTAGTAAGTCTATTCATGATGAAATGTCAAAGCATACTGAGCATCTTTCTCTTTGACACCATGTCTGAAATCCCACGTGATCTGTCAAATACTAATGCATGAAAATCCTAACCTCAAAAAAATCACTCTTTAGTTATCTTTTGTAGAAGGAAAAAATACTGCGTTATCAGGAGCAGAAATAATAGATTTTTAATTTGTGGTTTGTATGGGAGGTACCACGCCCACTTTTGCATTACCGCCCATTTTAGGCGCAACTACGCACATTGATGCTAGATGCACTTACACAAAATTTGAGCACTATACGTGTCATAGAACTGACACTATTCGATAATATGTTTTAACTTCGTATGGGAGGTGGTACGCCCACTATTCCAATACCGCCCATTTTTGGCACAACTATGCACATTGATGCTAGATGCACTTACACAAAATTACAGCACTCTAGGTGTCATAGAACTGACAATATTCGATAATAGGTTTTAACTTCGTATGGGAGGTTCCACGCCCACTTTTCCAATACCGCCCATTTTTGGCACAACTATGCGAATTGATGCTAGATGCACTTACACAAAATTTCAGCACTCTAGGTGTCATAGAACTGACAATATTCAATAATAGGTTTTAACTTCGTATGGGAGGTTCCACGCCCACTTTTCCAATACCGCCCATTTTTGGCACAACTATGCGAATTGATGCTAGATGCACTTACACAAAATTTCAGCACTCTAGGTGTCATAGAACTGACAATATTCAATAATAGGTTTTAACTTCGTATGGGAGGTTCCACGCCCACTTTTCCAATACCGCCCATTTTTGGCACAACTATGCACATTGATGCTAGATGCACTTACACAAAATTACAGCACTCTAGGTGTCATAGAACTGATAATATTCGATAATAGGTTTTAACTTCGTATGGGAGGTGCCACGCCCACTTTTCCAATACCGCCCCTTTTTGGCACAACTATGCACATTGATGGTATATGCACTTACACAAAATTTCAGCACTCTAGGTGTCATAGAACTGACAATATTCAATAATAGGTTTTAACTTCGTATGGGAGATGCCACGCCCACTTTTCCAATACCGCCCATTTTTGGCACAACTATGCGAATTGATGCTAGATGCACTTACACAAAATTTCAGCATTCTAGGTGTCATAGAACTGACAATATTCAATAATAGGTTTTAACTTCGTATGGGAGGTTCCACGCCCACTTTTCCAATACCGCCCATTTTTGGCACAGCTATGCACATTGATGCTAGATGCACTTACACAAAATTTCAGCACTCTAGGTGTCATAGAACTGACAATATTCAATAATAGGTTTTAACGTTGTATGGGAGGTGCCACGCCCCTTTGTCCAATTGGTCAAATTTTTCCATTTCCTTGTATTGTCATCGAAAATGATTAAGTGTGCAAAATTTGAGCAAAATTGGTTGAGAAAAAGCTTTCAAAAATTGATTTCAAATTTTGTGGCACACAAACATATATAGAAAGTAACCTTATATTTATAAAGCATGGAAAAAGAAAATATATTGTGATTTCTGAAACAAAATAATCTATGAAATCATGGAGAAAGTCAGTATCATATGGGCTTTATTTCTATAGAAAACATGTCACTCTTGAGAACTAAAATATTTTGTAACGAAAAAGTTTCTGCGATAAAAAAGTATTTGGTTATAAATTGTAAACCTTTTCGTTTCTAATATGAGTCATTTCACTACAACAATACAAAAAATAATCTAAAAAAACATGGAAAAAGTCAGAAATCAAATATCATTTCTTTATGAAAAAGTCTCTGTAAGAAAATGCAATTTTCAATTCAAAAAATTGAGAAAAGCCAGTGTCATATGGGCTTTAGGTAAAAATTGAGACATTTCTATGGTACTTTTGAGAGCTCGAATATAGTTTGTTTATGAATAAGTCCCTATAAGAAATTAACATGATTTCAATACAAGAAAAAAGTCAAAAAAAAAGACAATGTCATACGGCCTTTAGATAAAAATCGAGATATTTCTTTATAAAACTTGCAACTCTTTAGAACTCAAATAATCAAATAAGATAATAAAATTATGGGGAAATCAAAAAACTTACTTTGTAAAAAACTCCATGGCCTCCTCTGTTCTCCCCTGATACACAATTCGGCCCGCGTCCATTAGAACAATGTGAGTAAACAGTTCAAATATATCCGAGGTGGGTTGATGAATGGAACAAACGATGGCCTTCTTATAACGGCCATTCGGGCTATTATTCAAAGCCTTCAGACTGGGCAGATCCGAATCGAGAATTTCCATTTCTATGGAACTACTCGAGCTGCTCTCGCCACTGGGCGATGAAAAGGAGTCCTCACCATACAACGAGGTTAGGGACTTGTTCAAAATCCGATGGCGCGTACAGAGATGGCGCAAAGTTTTGATCACAGTAAAAGCATTATAACTATCAAGGCCGGTGGTGGGTTCATCGCAGAACAAGAAAGGAGGATCGGTGATAAGCTGGAAAGAAATAAAATAAGTAGCCAAAACAATCGAGTATATTCCACACTATTTACCTCTTCCGCTAAACTGAGCCGTTTACGTTCGCCACCCGACATTTGTTGGATGCGCGTGTGGGCCACATTCCTTAGACCCACCGCCAACAGCAGGTCTTCGACCCTTTGGCGTTTTTCCGCTTTGGTTGTTTTGCGGTGCATTTTGAAGTGGGACTGCAACGAATGAAATAATCCAATTGAGCGTTAACAACTGTGTCACCACACCCGACACATCACACATGTATGGACGGGCAAATACCTACCATAAAATACAAGTGCTCGTAGGCCGTAAATGTCTGTACATTTATTTCGAATTGCGGTAGAAAACTGGAGATTCGTATCATCTCTGAGCGTTCCATGGCTACGCCGTTCACCACTACCTCACCGGTCAGATTACCGCGTAAACGTTGTGATATTGCAGCCAGCAGTGTGGTTTTGCCAGCGCCACTGCAACCCAGTATAGCCACCAGATCGCCGGTTTTCATATGGCCGCTAACTAGAGAGGGGAAAGTGGGAGGTGAAATAATTACTTGCGTGAGTGGGATCATTAAATCAAACAGAGCGCTAGAGGAGAAGATTTTGGATATTTTAATACTGAGAGCTGGAATTGTATTCGAAACCACAAAGGTTGGTTGGTTAATTGTCGTTAACTGCTTTGAAATGCTACAACATTGCAATTAACATTGCATATCGCTTGATTTTATTTTAAACGGAAATACTTTAGACTGTTACAAAAAGACCAAGACACCAAACACTATCTAACTGGGTTCTGATTGACATGCGAGTAATCACGATTTCATCGTTGTTTGCATTCTCGAGCGAGCATCTTTATCGAAGTTGGATCTGTGTCATTGTGACACCATCTGGCGACTAATATTCATTCATGTACATACCTGTATTATTACATATGATCAGATGTAAGTGATAACTTAATACGTCACGCATATAAACTATAATTCCTATAGTATTCTACACGAGTTTTTCATGCGAGGCGTGCAATGTGACGCGCCAACTAGTTCAGATTTTTTTCTTATATCATTAAAAAATATACCTAATAGGAATTTAGGCGACGGTGTGAATAATCACCCAAAATCAAACAAAAATTTTGCTGTTGGTAAAAATTTTTATAAATAATTTCCTTTTATTTTGAGTGAAATTCTAACTTTTTATTTAAGTTTTTGTTATCGCAGCTTAGTTACCCAGTTTTAGTTACCCAGTCTTAAAGAAAACCAGCCCCAATATAAAACAAGTAAGGAAAGGCTAAAGTCGGACGGGGCCGACTATATGATACACTCCACTTTCTATCGGAATACAATTCAATTCAGTAAAAAAGTGAAAACGGGAAAATTTGTTGTATGTTTCCTAATCACAGGCAAATATGACCTCGTCCAATTTGTCAAATCGAGAATAATGTTTGTATCGGAGCTATATCCAAACATGGAATGAAGTGACTAACCTTCACAATAAGTTCTTCTAAAGAGTGATTTTTTTGAGGTTAGGATTTTCATGCATTAGTATTTGACAGATCACGTGGGATTTCAGACATGGTGTCAAAGAGAAAGATGCTCAGTATGCTTTGACATTTCATCATGAATCGTCTTACAAACGAACAACGCTTGCAAATTATTGAATTTTATTATCAAAATGCGTGCTCTGTTAAGAAAGTTCATTGCGCGCTTCCATTTTATGGTCAGTTTAATCGACCCACTGAAGCGGCTATTCGGGCTATTGTGACTAAATTTCGCACCAAATTTACATTGTTGGACATTAAACCACCAAGACGCTTACGTAGAGTACGAACTGAAGAAAATATCGCAGCTGTATCGGCCAATGTTAATGATGACCATCAATTATCGATTCGTCGCCGTTCGCAGTAATTGGGCCTCTGTTACTCAAAAACGTGGAAATGCCAAAATTGGACTAAGCGGATGGACCACCTAAGACGCAGCCGCGGTCAACATTTAAATGAAATTATCTTCAAAAAGTAAATGTCATGGACCAATCTAACGTTTCAAATAAAGAACCGATGAGATTTTGCAAATTTTATGCGTTTTTTTTTAAAAAAAAGTTATCAAGCTCTTAAAAAATCACCCGTTAGTTGAAGTATAACGTGTTATGCTCAATTTTAAGAAATTCTCTGAAAATACATGGTTTCTGGGGGAACGAAATTTGTATGGGAGCTATATATAAATCTGAACCGATGTGACCCATTTTCACCATGGGTGTTCCTAGTTTAAATATAAGATGTTTTGCCAATTTTGAAGAAAATCTGTTAAAATATGTGGATTCTAGAGCGGACAAATTCAAATTGGGAGCGAAATTTGTATGGGAGCTTTATATATAAATCTGAACCGATCTAACACATTTTTACCACAAGTGTTTCCAGTTGAAATATGAGGTGTTTTGCGAATTTAGAGGAAAATCTGTTAAAATATGTGGTTTCTAGAGCGGAAAAATTCAAATTGGGATCGAAATTTGTATGGAAGCTATATATAAATCTGAACCGATCTAACACATTTTTACAACAGGTGATTCCAGTTGAAATATAAGGTGTTTTGCGAATTTAGAGGAAAATCTGTTAAAATATGTGGTTTCTAGAGCGGAAAAATTCAAATTGGGATCGAAATTTGTATGGAAGCTATATAAATCTGAACAGATCTAACACATTTTTACCACAGGTGTTTCTAGTTGAAATATAAGATGTTTTGCCAATTTTGAAGAAAATCTGTTGAAATATGTGGTATCTAGAGTGAAAATGGTCAAATCGGAAGTGAAATTCGTATGGGGGCTATATCTAAATCTGAACCGATTTTCTTCAAATTAAATAGCAATCGTCCTTGTCCCGAAAAACAAAGTTTGTAAAGTTTCGTTTGGTTGTGGCTACAATTGCGAGCTGTATCGTGATTACAACAATAGATGGACAGACAGACGGTCATTGCTAAATCGACTCAGAAAGTGATTCTAAGCCGATCGGTATAAATAACAATGGGTCTATCTCCCTTCCTTTTGGGTGTTACAAACAAATGCACAAAGACATAATACTCTCGTGGAGTGTATAATGATCAGCAGGAAACCTTTACCCTGCCTAGCCTCAGGCTTTGAAGATACCCCAGATGGGAAAGCCCATTTATGCCCTCCCAGAGGCCAGCATTTTCATTTTTCGTAGCTTTGGAGAAAATGTTTATGACTTTACAATAAGAGTTTTTCTTTTCTCGGACTTGTTCCACTCCCGGGAAAGCAGGAATTATTTTTGAATTTCCCGGGAATAGTATTTGCCCATCCATAATTGTGATTGCAATCGTTAAAACAAGCTAAAAGCTAAGCAGTTTTTTATTATTTAAACAAAAACACTGCATTTTTGAAAAAAAGTAGTGACCCTATAATCCTCAAATGGCCTTTCATTTCATAATCTTTTTTGTAGAATAATCTTATAGTCCAGCTGGTCTGAGTTTCTTTTTACAGCGCACTGTGGGCCAGATTCCCAGTTTTTTTTGGCTAAAACTAGGCTATTCTACCTACAATAATGTATGGGTAGTAAAACGAACGGAAATTACACAAGGAGCTCAAATATGAAACAAAATTAGGGACGTGGACCGATTAGGTCCGTAAAATAGACCCGATAACATACATGTAAGTGTGGGTACTCAAACGAATGGTAAACGCACAAGGATTTCAAAAATGATGTAAAATTTGGCCATGGACCTATTTGGGCACAAGGACCTCATGGACCCGCCTCTTGTATCTTAATGTGGGTACCCAAACGATAGAAAATTGTACAAGGCTTTCGAATATGAAATAAAACAATGTGGGCTGGACGCATATGGCCCTCAGGACCTATTGGGGCGATAAGACAACGAAATATATTAGGGCTGTTTTTCTTTAAGACTGGATAACTAAGTTGCGATAACAAAAACCTAAATAAAAAGTTAAAATTTCCCTCAAAATAAAAAATTCTGTTTTTATATATTGTCGCCAACAGCAATATCCAATGTGTGTCTGAAAACTAAATTTGAAAAAAATATGTTTTATGTTAAAAAAGTTGGACTTAGCC
Organism: Polietes domitor; assembly: GCA_947397865.1. Lineage (NCBI taxonomy): Eukaryota > Metazoa > Arthropoda > Insecta > Diptera > Muscidae > Polietes > Polietes domitor. The sequence goes on along the minus strand of OX377622.1, from coordinate 20,543,932 downwards.
TGGTTAATTATCCAGTGTAAATCAAATTTATGGTCATCGAGACTATGTCCAAAAAGGTCCACACAAAATATTTTTTTGAAAATTTGTTTTGCTACAAATATTTATAAAGTAGTTTGCCACAATGTGCAAAAAATTTTATTTTGAGTAAAAAAGTAACTTTTTATTAACGTTTGTGTTATTGCAGCTTGTTATCTCGTATTAAAGAAAAACAGCCCTATTATATTTAATATGTGGTCTGTATGAATATAAAAAATTTATTTTATTTTGTGAAATATTTGTATACATAGTTGGATATTCTATTTATTTAAAGAAAACAAGAAAACAATCAGCTTCTAATTCAAAGTTATCCATCTCAAGATCAGAATTTTCCAAATGTGGAAGATGCTAACGAACATAGATAAATTTTCAGAACAATGAGCTTTGTTACTCTTATTTACAATCATAAGGTCATTTCCTTTAATTTGAGTGCCAACACTTGTACATCAGATTGGGGTCTTGAGAACCATCTGGGTGGGTCCACGCCTCCACCATGATAGATAATTTCAAATCTTTTTTATACCACCTCATAATTATTACCTAAGTAGCTAACAAAATTGCATATAAAATTTATATTTTGTTATTTCGGTTGATTTGAAGTGAAGTTATTCAGCCATTATTCAGCAATCTTGTTTTCTCGTCGGTGTTTATGAACGGCTGCAAACGGTTGCAAATTTTTAGATTGAAAACAACTCTGGCTACACACCCATATCAAATTTATTCAAATATCTCTTGAATCCTCCTGAATCTGTATGTTCGTAAAATAATATTTTGAGTTAAATATCAAATTCGGAGACAAAAAAAAAACGAAAAAAAAACTTGGTCGGAAATAATTGTATGTTTCTTCTTATTAATTTGTGAATCTGTGTCGGTGGAATAAAAATCCATGAATACAATTACTTGTTCCAACATCCTTTGAACATTTTTCGTTTGTCATATAAAAATGTCATATAAATTAAAAAATTGAATTTGACGGCCTGTAAGTAAACAACGGCAAGTCACAGCGAAAAACCACTTTTGTCCCTAAATATTCAATATGTCTGCATTCTAAATATGTCTTTAGATTGTTCTCGTACGTGAACCTACTTTTTGCAAAAAAAAAAAGGCCCAGATGGCCCACAGTGCAGTGGATTGAAGTTTTAATATTTTGGTCGAAGTTAGCATTATGCTATGTGAAACAAGTAAAAACAGATCTAAGTTCGGCCGTGCCGAACTTTATATACCCTCCAACATGGATTGCATTCCACAGATGCTGTCGATATTCGTAGAAGTGCAGTAATATTACAGGAAAATATAATTTTTTTAATATAGCCGAGCCAAAAAAAACATTTTAAAAACAAAAATATAATATCTTTATTATATCAAACCACGCTTATAAGGAAAGGCTACCAATACGTTTATACTATGCATATATATCGAAGTAATGCTTCAAGTCAATACAAAAAAAAAATATTTTTATATTTATATTTTCAAAAAGCTTAAATACCATAAATATTGGATAGTGGGTGCTACAGTTGGTTGTAGTTCCATTCTATTTAATTCCAAAAGTACAAATTTTGAAAATCCATTATCTCACGTACATAGTACAAAATAACCTAATTCAACCATTTTGGCCGTAAAAGTAAAAAGTACGAATATGAAAAAATATTTTTATTTTGCGTGTCTATGCAGTCAGAGGAATGTATACACCAAATTCCATGATTCTAGCTGCGCCCATTTGATTGGTACCATTTTTATCCCCTTTTTCTTAGTTTACCTCCTTAAGAGTACGACTTTCTAAAATCGCTTTATTTTACGTTCGTAGAGGGAGGATGTACACACCGAATTTCATCATTATAGCTGTAGTTATTTAGTTGGTACTATTTTTATCCCTCTGTACCCATTGTATCCCTTGAAAAAACTTATTATTTTTCGTATCTACGCTGTCAAAGGAATGTATACTCCGAATTTCATAACTCCAGCTGCGGTCATTTGGTTGGTACTATTTTTATCCCTTTTTCCATTTTAACCCCAAAAAGTACGAATTTCGAAAAATGAGTTTAGTTTGCGTGTCTACGCAATTAGAGGAATGCATACACCGAATTTTATTATTCTAAGTGCAGCCGTTTGGTTGGTACCATTTTTATCCCTCTTTTCCCATTTTACCTCTTAAAAGTACGAATTTGGAAAAAATATTTTTATATTATGTATCAAGTAGATGAATGTGCTGTGTGTTTCTAGCTGTTGTCCTTTGATAGGTACCATTTTTATCCCTTTTTGCCCCCATTTCAGCCCCTACGAAAAAGAATCTATTTATGGTGCACGTTTTTGTTATAGGGGGAATGTGCATACCCAATATCAAGTAAGTAAAAGCAGACCTATTGAAAACAAGCTTAAATACTCTAAAATATGAGGGGTTATTATGGATATTTTCAGTCCTTGTGAGGGAAAATTTTTTCCCTTTGGACCGATTTCGCCCAATTGCAATCCCAGCCGATCTACGTCTATTTATGGAATTTTTGGACTTCCCAGCTCTTTTCGTGCTTTCAACAGACAGACGGACTGACAGGCAGGGCAATATCGTGTTAGAATTTCATGACGATCAAGACTATATATGCTTTATAGAGTCTCAGGTCGATATTTCAAGGTGTTACAAACGGAATGACAAAGTTAGTATGTTTTGCACCAACAGAAATATTTGAAATCAGAAACCCGAATTTCCATACAAGAATATCACAACAGGAGGAATAAATTATTTAAAATTGGCATTTATAATGTGAATACATAACCTCAGAGGATGCTAGTGGGAGGAAAAACACACAAAGATTCATTATTTTATAAATCAAATAGGAACGTTGGTGTGTTAGTTGAGATTAGAATACAAACATCGCAATATTCATAAACATTATAGTTTTGCCCATATGATACGACAGTTGTACGTAGTTTCGATGCCATATAATCCAGCGGCAATAATGTGGAATGCACTGCAAGGTGGAAGTTAGATAAGAATCGGCCGGCCCTTTTTATTTGCTTATATTAATATTTATTTTTATAATATACTAGCTAAACCCCCGCCCGCTTCGCCAGGCAGAAAAACACACGGAAATAAAAATCATATTGTTTTTTCTTGTGATCGGTATTATATGTACCACTTATAATCAATGTATTTCCCTGAGATACAAAAGATATGGATATGTTCCATGGAAAATATTGAAGTACGGCGAATAAAGGAAGAAATGTCAAAAATCAAATTGATTTTAGGTTGGGTGTGATTCTCCTCCTTTCCATTACCAAAAAAAACTTCCTACGTAAGAAGAACTTACTTAATCGAATAGCTGGAATTCGAATGTACTACATTCAAAACACATAGTAAGTCAATCAAATTGTTCACTAATCAAACAACACTTTTGTAATCTTTCTTTATTATTATGCTAAGAAAATCCAAAGAAAATTAGTAATTTTGCAGAATTCAAATCAAAAATTCCCCATCTTTCAAATCCCGCCCATTTGTATAACAATATAGGAATCTCGGTGTCGAATATACTCTAAAACAGGTTTTAACTTTGTATGGGAAGGATCACGGATACTTTCCGCCCATCTTGGTGTCGAATATACTCTAAAACCGGGTTTAATTTTATATGGGAAGGGCCACGCCCACTTTCCGCCCATATTTGCACAACTATTTACACTGGATCCATTCAGACAATTTTTCAGCACTCTAGGTTTTACAGAACAGATAATATTCAATAATAGGTTTTAACTTCGTATGTGAAGTACCACGCCCACTATCCCACTACCGCCCATTTTTGGCACAAACGAACATTTATGACAGATGCACTTACACAAAATTTCAGCACTATAGGTGACATTGAACTGACAGTATTCAATAATAGGTTTTAACTTTGTGTGGGAGGTACCACGCCCACTTTTCCAATACCGCTCATTTTTGGCACAACTACACACATTGATGTTAGATGCACTTACACAAAATTTCAGCACTATACCTGTCATATAACTGACAGTATTCAATAATAGGTTTTAACTTCGTATGGGAGGTACTACGCCCACTTTTCCAATACCGCAAATTTTTGACACAACTACCCTTATTGATGCTAGACGCACTCACACAAAATTTCAGTATTGTATCTGTCATAGAACTGGATATATTAGAAAATGGGTTATAATTTCGTATGGGAGGTGCCACACCCACTTTTCCAATACCGCCCATTTTTGGCACAACTACGCAAATTGATGCTATATGCACTTACACAAAATTTCAGTATTGTATCTGTCATAGAATTGAATATATTAGAAAATGGGTTATAATTTCGTATGGGAGGTGCCACACCCACTTTTCGAATACCGCCCATTTTTGGCACAACTACGCAAATTGATGCTATATGCACTTACACGAAATTTCAGCACTCTAGGTGTCATAGAACTGACAATATTCAATAATAGGTTTTAACTTCGTATGGGAGGTGCCACGCCCATTTGTCCAATCCCGCCCATTTTTGGCACAACTACGCACATTGATGCTAGATGCACTTACATAAAATTTCAGCACTCTAGGTGTCATAGAACTGACAATATTCAATAATATGTGTTAGCTTCGTATGGGAGGTGCCACGCCCACTTTTCCAATACCGCCCATTTTTGGCACAACTATGCACATTGATGCTAGATGCACTTACACAAAATTTCAGTATTGTATCTGTCATAGAATTGAATATATTAGAAAATGGGTTATAATTTCGTATGGGAGGTGCCACACCCACTTTTCGAATACCGCCCATTTTTGGCACAACTACGCAAATTGATGCTATATGCACTTACATGAAATTTCAGCACTCTAGGTGTCATAGAACTGACATTATTCAATAATAGGTTTTAACTTCGTATGGGAGGTGCCACGCCCATTTGTCCAATCCCGCCCATTTTTGGCACAACTACGCAAATTGATGCTATATGCACTTACACGAAATTTCAGCACTCTAGGTGTCATGGAACTGACAATATTCAATAAAAGGTTTTAACTTCGTATGGGAGGTGCCACGCCCATTTGTCCAATCCCGCCCATTTTTGGCACAACTACGCACATTGATGCTAGATGCACTTACATAAAATTTCAGCACTCTAGGTGTCATAGAACTGACAATATTCAATAATAGGTTTTAACTTTGTGTGGGAGGTGCCACGCCCACTTTTCCAATACCACCCATTTTTGGCACAACTACGCAAATTGATGCTATATGCACTTACACAAAATTTCAGTATTGTATCTGTCATAGAATTGAATATATTAGAAAATGGGTTATAATTTCGTATGGGAGGTGCCACACCCACTTTTCGAATACCGCCCATTTTTGGCACAACTACGCAAATTGATGCTATATGCACTTACACGAAATTTCAGCACTCTAGGTGTCATAGAACTGACAATATTCAATAATAGGTTTTAACTTCGTATGGGAGGTGCCACGCCCATTTGTCCAATCCCGCCCATTTTTGGCACAACTACGCACATTGATGCTAGATGCACTTACATAAAATTTCAGCACTCTAGGTGTCATAGAACTGACAATATTCAATAATATGTGTTAGCTTCGTATGGGAGGTGCCACGCCCACTTTTCCAATACCGCCCATTTTTGGCACAACTATGCACATTGATGCTAGATGCACTTACACAAAATTTCAGTATTGTATCTGTCATAGAATTGAATATATTAGAAAATGGGTTATAATTTCGTATGGGAGGTGCCACACCCACTTTTCGAATACCGCCCATTTTTGGCACAACTACGCAAATTGATGCTATATGCACTTACATGAAATTTCAGCACTCTAGGTGTCATAGAACTGACATTATTCAATAATAGGTTTTAACTTCGTATGGGAGGTGCCACGCCCATTTGTCCAATCCCGCCCATTTTTGGCACAACTACGCAAATTGATGCTATATGCACTTACACGAAATTTCAGCACTCTAGGTGTCATGGAACTGACAATATTCAATAATAGGTTTTAACTTCGTATGGGAGGTGCCACGCCCATTTGTCCAATCCCGCCCATTTTTGGCACAACTACGCACATTGATGCTAGATGCACTTACATAAAATTTCAGCACTCTAGGTGTCATAGAACTGACAATATTCAATAATAGGTTTTAACTTTGTGTGGGAGGTGCCACGCCCACTTTTCCAATACCACCCATTTTTGGCACAACTACGCAAATTGATGCTATATGCACTTACACAAAATTTCAGCACTCTAGGTGTCATAGAACTGACAATATTCAATAATATGTGTTAGCTTCGTATGGGAGGTGCCACGCCCACTTTTCCAATACTGCCCATTTTAGGCACAACTACGCAAATTGATGCTATATGCACTTACACAAAATTTCAGCACTCTAGGTGCCATAGAACTGACAATATTCAATAATAGGTGTTGGCTTCGTATGGGAGGTGCCACGCCCACTTTTCCAATACCGCCCATTATTGGCAGAACTACGCAAATTGATGCTATATGCACTTACACAAAATTTCAGCACTCTAGGTGTCATAGAACTGACAATATTTAATAATAGGTGTTAGCTTCGTATGGGAGGTGCCACGCCCACTTTTCCAATACCGCCCATTATTGGCACAACTACGCAGATTGATGCTATATGCACTTACATAAAATTTCAGCACTCTAGGTGTCATAGAACTGACAATATTCAATAATAGGTGTTGGCTTCGTATGGGATGTGCCACGCCCACTTTTCCAATACCGCCCATTTTTGGCAAAACTGTGCAGACTAACAATTAGTGGACTTTCAGAAAAATTCAAGGCTCTAGCTGCAACATTACTCCGAATATGCTAATTTATAAAAAACGAATAAAATCCCCAAATTGTGTGGGAGGTGCCACGCCCACTGAAAATATCAAAAATTTATATAGCCTATTTTCACCACCGGTTCAACATGAACATACTGTGAAAATTTCAAGAAGATCGCTCCAGTAGTTTAGTCTGCTATAAAGAACAAACAAACAAACAAACAAACAAACCCACAAACTTACAAACACAGATTCATTTTTATATATATAGATTTTTATTGAAAGATAAAAACTTATACCGAAAAATAAACACGTTTCCAAAGTTGCCATATCGCGCAAAATGCAACTCAATAAAGAATGAGACGGCCCTTGAAATAAAAGGTCATGAAGTTTAAAAAAAACAGTACGATTTAATTTTATTACAAAAGACATCAGAAACAAGAGATTTATTTGAAACTAGCTCAAATCCAAGCTAAATAACAAATGTAGCCATCAAAACTCATTCAAAAGTGACTTATTTTCTTCAACAAGTTGAAAATGTTGCCCGCGTCTTGAAATATGTTCGCAATTTTATACCTTTATACTGCCTGATTTTCGGAAATTATTTCATTTTAAATTTGGGATTATATCTTAATGAGATAATGCCCAAATGAAATTACCCCCAAAATATTTTTTGTATTGTTTGGTTTTCGTATACGGACACCACTACGTGATAAAAGACTCGTGTCTCCCAAAGATTTGGGACCTATATCAGGCTCATATCTTGCAAACCGTTTGGAATTTTGTAGCTCAAAACAAAAACATATAAAATCAAAAAAACTACATCTTCAAGGTCAAAATCGCAAACGTCGTCGAGAAAATCTTATAGGCTGCAGTGTGTGTAGGTGCGTATAAGTGCTGTTGATTAAGGATAACATTACTAATACGCACGGTAGTCGGACTGACCATTAACAGAAACAGTTGTGCAGGACATATTTTTCCTACCTAACGGTGTTAAGAATAATTCCTAGGAAGTTCACATGTTCTAGAAAGTTGTTTATTGAGATCTTAGGTTCATTTTTCTAGTTGATTGTTCCCTTGAATTTTGAACGCTACCTATGGACCTGAACAAGGCAAAAGGGTTTAGAAAATCGATTTTTTGGTTATTATTTAATGTTTCGTTTGAGGGTTATTTCGTTGTGACTATTTCTTGTGGTCTAACTTCATTATTCTGGCGCTCCTGTTTTCATGGATTTTTACTAACTTACCAACCCAAAAAAATGCCACTGTGGAGTGCTATAAGAAAGATTTAAGTACTCCTTTGAGTTTGTGTTCCACAGTGCAACTCTGTGAAGCGCTCTTTGGAAGGTCTTTTGTATTACTTTGTGTTTACTTGTGTTTCTTTTTTCACACTTATCATACCAACCTCCATGATCTCTTGCGGCTTATAAATACCACAAATATTGCAATGTTCTGCAGCCCATAGGCAACGAGACATAACATAAGCTAACTCACACAGACTTCGTCATGCAGACTGTGTCAAAGAAATCATAGGAGTGCAACAGCGGCACATAACACTTCATCTGGTGTCTGGAGTGAAAAGTTCAAAGCCAACACGTTGTACATTTTCAACGGCTACGGTCGGAAATTGCGAAAAAAGATTGAAGGGCCACAATATACACAGACATTTTGTTAATAAGTCAGGCTTAAGAAGACTTATTGAAGGAAACATTTGACTTGATTGCATTATTCCACCAAATAGGCCAGTCAATTGGCCATGGCGATCATGTGATTGTGATCAAGGCTCCAGGTTGTAAGAAAACGGAAAACCTTGAAAGCATTGGAATACAACCATTGATGGCATTAAAAAATTACTTCCTTTACAAAACATCAAATCAGCTGGACTTTCACCTCCAGTTTGAAATTATCATCTTTCGGTATTTTTATTATTTATTTATTTTATTATTTTTATTATTTGTATGGAATTTATGGGAGAGTTGTTTGTTTCACTTCTAAATAGTGAACAGAATTCTAGTCCACTTGTTTATCTTGAAATTAATTCAAACAAGTAGAAAGGCGTTAAGTTCGGCCGGGCCGAATCTTATATACCCTCCACCACGGAGTGCATTCAACAGTATTACCGGCAGATTATAGGCTGTCAACTTTACATAAAAGTGGACTGCCATATTAGGAAAATTGTGATAATTTTATGTTTAATAATAATGTTTGTTTTGTTTACTATTTCTATAATTTCTATAACTTCAACAGTAATCAAAAGTTGAACATGAGGCAACAATCTTCAAAAATATGCCCTAAATATCAGGCGCATTGTCAGTCGTTATGTGGTAGAAACAATTTGCCTCAGGGCCTTAAAGAAAGGCGAGCAATACCACCGAACAGCAATAACATTTGCTTCTGCAGAGTAGATTTGTTTGTCGTTACTTTACTATTTTTATAAGGTTTTGCTAAGAAATTCTAATATATTTCAAACATTTAGCATTCAACCACATTTATTTCATTTTCGTTTATATTTCTATGAGTATCTTTTTTTCTTATTTTTTTTTTTTGCTGTAAAAAGCTAACATGGCTGTACAGAACTAAATTCATAATTCTACGTACAGTCGTTTCTTGATTTTTTCTTTTTCATTTTAACCCAAAAAGAACGAATTTGGTTGGTAAATTTTCCAATTATATCCCTTAAAAGTACGAATTTCGAAAAATCCTTCTATTTTATGTGTCAACCCAATTAGAGGGATGTACACACCGAATTTCATGATTCTAGCTGTTGTCTTATCGTTGGTACCATGTTTATCCCTGTTTGTCAAATTTCGCCCGCTAAAACTTTTATTTACTTTTTGGCTACAACAAGCTGGCTTTCAAGCTACAACAAATTTCAAAAACTTAAATATTCAAAAAAAAATATTTAAATAATCTAAATATTAGGTCATAGTTAGGAAAACAATTTTCCCTCTTGGCCGATTTCGCCTACTTTCAATCCCAAGCGATCTGCAACCATAAGACACATTTAGTTCATTTCGTTCGGCAGCTAGCGTGCTTTCAACAGACAGACGGACTTTTCAACATAGTCTTAGAATTTTACCATGACACAGAATACATATATACTTTATAGGGTCTCCGACGACTATTTCAAGGTGTTTACCACTTTATAAGTTTTTGCATCTCTTTCCCAAAAGGTAGCATGTGTTCTCGCTTTTTCCCTAAAAGCATGTACTTTATTTGGTACCATGTTTATCCCTTTTCATCCCGAAAATTTTGAAATATCCATTTATGTTCTGCGTTTACTTAATTGAAGGGCTGTTCACCCTTTTTATCCCGCGCACCGCTTAAAAATACAAATTTCGAAAAATTTAATTTTACTGCACTTCTACGTCAGCGAAATTTACGTACCAAGTTTTACGATTCTAGCTGCAATGCTTTAGTTGGTACCATTTATATCCCTTTTTTTCATTCTCGCCCATTAAAAGTGCAAAAATGCATTTATATAGCGCCATGCGATGAGTGGAATTTACATACGAAATTTCAAGATTCTACCTGTAATACTTAAGTTGGTAACATGTACAAGTACAAATTCTAAAAAAATCAATTTAGGTTGCTTGTCTACGTTGTTGGAGGAATGTACACGCCGAATTTCACGACAATACTTTAGTCGGTACAATTTTTATCCCTGTTTGTCCCGCTCACTCCTTATAAGTACAAATTTTGAAAAATTCAATTTTACTGCACTTCTACGTGGTCAGCGAAATTTACATACCAAATTGCATGATTCTAGTTGTAATACTTTAGTTGGTACCATTTTTATCCCTTTTTGTCCCGCTCGCCCCTTAAAAGTACAAAAATGCACTTATATAGCGCTTCTTTGCGGTAAGTGGAATTTACATACCAAATTTCACGATTCTAGCTGCAATGCTTTGGTTGGTACCATTTTTATTCCTTTAGGTCCCGCATACTCCTTAAAAGTTCCAAATTCAAAAAAAAAAAAATATGTTGCTCGACTACGTTGTTGGAGGAATATACACGCCGAATTTCACGATTCTAGCTACAGTACTCTAGTTTGTACCATTGTTATCCCTTTTTGTGCCGGTCACCCCGAATTTCACGATTTTAACTGCAATACCTAAGTTTGTACCATTTTTATCCCTTTTCCCGCTCACCCCTTAAAAGTACAATTTTCGAAAAGTCCAATTTTACTGCGCTTCTGCGTGGCCAGAGGTATTTACTTATCAAATTTCACGATTCTAGCTGCAATATTTTATTTGGTACCATTTTTATCCCTTTTTGTGCCGCTCACCCCTTAAAAGTACAAATTTCGAAAAATCCATTTAGATTGCGCTTCTATGTTGTCAGAGGTATTTACATATCAAATTTCACGATTCTAGCTGCAATAATTTAGTTGGTACCATTTTTATCCCTTTTGTGCCGCTCATCCCATGAAAATACAAATTTCGATAAATCCTTTTATGAAATGTAAATACCGATTTTCACGAATATAGCTGCATTACTTTGTACCATTTTTATACCTTTTTGCCTCTTTCATCCCTTAAAAGTACAAATTTCGAAAAAGTCACCGTGTAAATTGGGTCTTATTATTGTTGTTTTTGAAAATAGTTTTAGTTAGTTTAGCTCCCTCTTCAGCACAAGAAAAATATGGATTCAATCTTTAACGACGGCTCAAATGCGGCCTGACAATGGCAAGTGACTCCGAACTTTCAGAGGCAGTTACATTTGCTAATGCTCCCACTCTTGTGTATGACCCATTTACTAGTTTTCATTTCAATTTAAACATGTTTCTCTTCTCCTCTCATGCCCTCCACACCTCCTGCACTCCAGCACTTACCATCACTCAATATTTGCAACTCCCTTTGGGTGCGACACGTTTGCCAAAAACTGTAATTGTTTTGTTCCTTGGCCGGCACATAATAATTCAAATGTTTCCACTCCAAACACAAGCCGGCGGCAAATGTGGAACCATCCATGGTCGAAATATGATATGATGATGAGGAAATTAGGTGTGATTTTTCTAATTTTTTTTACTTGTTTTTCTTTCCTTTTCTACACAATATTCCGATACAAACGTAACCGCAGAAATTGAAATTTATCAGAGAAAAAAAAAAACGAAAACGCTTACGACCACATAGACGGAATCATTAACGCGATTTGGGTACGTTTACAACACTTTAGGCATGATGACAATGTTCGGATAAACGCATCCCAATTAAGATACGACACTAACTGTGTGTGATATGTTTGAAATTAGTCCATGCACCTGCAGTCTCGTGGCATGTGTTATCCGAAAAACAAATCTTATCTTATCACAAACTTCATAAAATGCTCTCAGTTAGTCACTGGCTGGAGCAGGAGATAGATTATGCTTTTGAGAGAAACGATACTTGGTGGTCGTCGTCGTCAGACAACTGACATCTGACAATCTTATGCAAATAAGTGTTTGTTGCTCTTGTACAATTCTTTTTATTATTTATCCACACGAATCTAGTGCACTCCGCCGTGTATTCCCACCGAGGAGCAGTGTGTGTGTGTGCCAAGATATAATTTTCAATTTTAAGCTTTTATTATCTTTTTCTTCCAGATTCCGTTCCGACAACCGTCTACTTCGAATGTTGTTGACTAACTAAACATGAGACTAACGACTAACGCTCTAAATCAACCACAATGCCTTGGCTAGATTGTGTTAGATTTACGCGGGTGTAGCGTTTACATTGGCCGCATAGTGTAGATGCATATGTGGCCAATGGTGGGCCCCGAACAAAGGTATGTTAGAGAAGCATGGACGTTTTCTTAATGAAAACAAGTAGAAATGTTTCTCGCCATAGGTACAAGAATTCCAGCCAGAATATAATTGGGAACGGGAATTCTTTGTAAAAATCAAATATAAATATATTTAATTTAACACAGACGACCCCAAACTTCATGGTAGGGTGACTCGGACTGCATGCGAAATAATATGGGTACCTTTGACGATAATTGTAATTTTAATAAAAACACCATGGATTGCATTCCACAGAGGCTGTCCATTTTCGTAGAAGTGCAGTACCATTACAGGAAAATGTTGATTTTTTGTAATATAGCCAAACCAAAACAAATAACAAGTAAAAACGGCGTTAAGTTCGACCGGGCCGAACTTTATATACCCTCCACCATGGATTGCATTCCACAGACGTTGTCGGTTTTCGTAGAAGTGTAGTAATAGTACACGAAAATATAAATTTTTAATATAGCCAAACCAAAACAAATACAAATATTGGAAAAATAATTTTATAATAATAAAGGGTGATTTTTTAAGAGCTTGATAACTTTTTTTTTAAAAAAAAACGCATAAAATTTGCAAAATCTCATCGGTTCTTTATTTGAAACGTTAGATTGGTCCATGACATTTACTTTTTGAAGATAATTTCATTTAAATGTTGACCGCGGCTGCGTCTTAGGTGGTCCATCCGCTTAGTCCAATTTTGGCATTTCCACGTTTTTGAGTAACAGAGACCCAATTGGTGCGAACGGCGACGAATCGAAAATTGGTGGTCACCATTAACACTGGCCGATACAGCTGCGATATTTTCTTCAGTTCGCACTCTACGTAAGCGTGTTGGTGGTTTAATGTCCAACAATGTAAATTTGGTGCGAAATTTAGTCACAATAGCCCGAATAGCCGCTTCAGTGGGTCGATTAAACTGACCATAAAATGGAAGCGCGCAATGAACTTTCTTAACAGAGCACGCATTTTGATAATAAAATTCAATAATTTGCAAGCGTTGTTCGTTTGTAAGACGATTCATGATGAAATGTCAAAGCATACTGAGCATCTTTCTCTTTGACACCATGTCTGAAATCCCACGTGATCTGTCAAATACTAATGCATGAAAATCCTAACCTCAAAAAAATCACTCTTTATAATATAATATTTTAATTATTTCAAACCATTATTTATTTCAAAAATATATTCTTATATTTATATTTTCAAAAAGCTTAAATACCATAAATATTGGTAGATAGTGGATGCTACAGTTGGTTGTATTTCCATTCTATTTTAATTCCAAAAGTACAAATTTTGAAAATACATTATCAGACGTACATAGTGCAAAAAAACCTAACTTCATGATTCAACCAATTTTTGCCTTAAAAGAAAAATTACGAATTTGGAAAAAAACTTTTTATTTTACGTGTCTATGCAGTCAGAGGAATGCATACACCGAATTCCGAATTCGCCCATTTGGTTGGTACCATTTTTATCCCCTTTACGTTTCTACGCAATTATAATTTCATCATTCTAGCTGTAGTCGTTTAGTTGGTACTATTTTTATCCCTTTGTACCATTGTATCCCTTGAAAGTACGAATTTCGAAAAATCAGTTTATTTTCCGTGTCTACGCAGTCAGAGGAATGTATACACCGAATTTCATGCATGACTCTAGCTGCGGTCTTTTGGTTGGTACTATTTGTATCCCCTTTTTCCATTTTAAACCCAAAAAGTACGAATTTCGAAAAATTCGTCTGTTGTCCGTGTCTACATAGTCAGAGGAATGTATACTCCGAATTTCATGACTCTAGCTGCGGTCATTTGATTGGTACTATTTTTATCCCCTTTTTTTTCCGAAAAATCCGTCTATTTTGAGTGTCTACGCAATCAGAGGAATGTATACACCGAATTTCATTATTCCAGGTGTAGCCGTTTGGTTGGTACCATTTTTATCCCTTCGTACCCATTGTATCCCTTGAAAGTACGAATTTGGAAAATAACCTTTTATTTTTCATGTCTACGTAGTCAAAGAAATGTATACTCCGAATTTCATGATTCTAGCTGCGGTCATTTGGTTGGTACAATTTGTATCCCCTTTTTCCCCCAAAAAGTACGAATCTCGAAAAATCCCTTTATCTTACGTGTCAATTCCGAATTTCATTATTCTAGATGCAGCCGTTTGGGTGGTACCTTTTTTATCCCTCTATTCCCATTTTACCCCTTAAAAGTACGAATTTGGAAAAAATACTTGTATATTAAATATTTACTCAATTAGAGGAATGTACACAGCGAATTTCGTGTTTCTAGCTGCTGTCGTTTGATATGACCACTTTTATCCCTTTTTGCCCCATTTCACCCCCAACGAATAAAAATCATTGTTATAGGGGGAATGTTCATACCTAAGCAGACATATTAAAAAAAAAACATGCTTAAATACTCTAAAATATTCGAGGTTATTATGGGTATTTTCAGTTCTTGTGAGGGAAAAAAATTTCCCTTTGGACCTATTTTGCATCCCAACTGATCTATAACTGCAAGACGCATTTGTGGAAAATTTGGACGTCCTTTTGTTTAGATGCTTTCACAGACGGACAGATATAGCTACATCGTTTTAGAATTTTATGACGATCATGAATATACAGGGTGGCTGATGAATGCTGCTACCATGCTACTTAATGCTGTTGTTAAAGTACTTTTTCTTTGCAGAACTGCATCGAAAGTGAATCCTTTTCAACACTATGTGGTTTCAACAGGATGATGCGACTTTGTCACATAGCCAGGTCCTGCTATGAGAGAGAATTGCTGCGAAAGTTCCCTAAGAAGCTGGGGATTTCCCTAAGAAGCTAGTTGTCCCCAAAGTCTCGTGACCTCACTGACCTATATTTTTCTTGTGGGGTTATTTCATCTGGAAGTTCAAAAAACAAATCAAAACAAAATGGATGATTTAAAGCAATGCATTCGAACAACAATTGAGACAATTCTTACAGCAACTCTACCGGAAGTAATGAATAATGAACTTTGCACATACGCCACCGACTATCGTCATGTCGTTTAAATTCTATTTATTTTTATTTTTTAAAACCCGTTAAAAAGGTTTAATAAAAATGTATCAGTTGTTAAATGAACAAAGAAAAAGTAATATACCTGAATTAGACAAAAAGTTATTTTAGTTTCTTAATGTAGTATCATTCATCAGCCACCCTGTATATACATTATAGAGTCTCAGGTCGATATTTCAAGGTGTTAAGGTGTCAAACGGTATGACAAAGTTAGTATACCCCCATCCTGGAGGTGGAGAGTATAAAAATGTATATTCATGAATTTTTTGCCGAACCTCACAAAATTAGGGGTTCTAGCACATCGAAATCGAAAAATCGTATTGTATTGGAATAACGCCATATGCGCGCAAGCTACAGAGTACAAGTCACAGGTAAGTGCAGAGTAGCGAAGGGCGCTACGAAATAACCCCCAAACGGGAAAACATCGCAAAAAATCGGGGATAGTTTTTCGGGAGTTATTTCATTTTTAATTTGAGGATTATAATGAAATTACACCCAAAATAACTTTTTTGGAGATAGTTTCATCGCTCTTATGCCGGGCTTAAAGATATTCTCCTCTGGGATATGTCCAAAGCCGGCAGAGTGAAGGTAATATGGAGTTTATTTCATTTCTTTGGCGTTTGCGTCATTTGGTGATATTTCATTTACCTTCCTTCATTGTCTAGGTTGATTTTTCTGCCCTAATGACACACATGTCCAAAGGTTGGGTATCGAGTCAAACGACTTTTGTAGGAGGTGTGAGGTCGAGGATTAAAGCGTCGAACATATTCTCTGTCCGGCTATGTATAGATTGTGGAGTTGGTTCTGGCGTCTTCTCAGAAAAACTAGGCCTAGTATGTTCATTCAGAATCTTTGTAGATATTCCAGCTGCCCTTTTGTCTACATTAGTAGGTCAGAGCATTGATGAGCTCTCCAGACTGAGTTGACTGTCACTCTTATATGGATCCCTGGACGCAAATACTTTTATGATAACAAACCAGCTGACGTGAGGGCTAGTATGGAGTCTACTTTAGTGAGTCAAACTACTTTTGTAGGAGGTGTGAGGTCGAGGATTACCAGATTCGAACACTTTCTCTGTCCGGTTATGACTAGAATGTGGAGATGGCTCCGATGCCTTCTGAGAAAAAGTTGATCTATTATGTTCACTCGGCTTCCTGACAGCTTTGGCGTCTTTCAGACGGAAGTCTGCGCAATAAAGGAAGCATGCAGCAAACTTTCCTCTTTAGGCACAATGGGTCGCAGTGGAATCTTTGTAGGCAGTCGATATGCCCTTTTGTTTCTTAAATCTAACCGCATATCATCTACATCCGTAGGTCAGTGCATAGAGGAGCTGTCCAGACTGAGTTGACTGTCTGAAGTCACTCTTATGTGGATCACTGGATACAAGGACTTTTATGAGAACGAACGAGCAGATGTGCTGAGGATGATGGGGCCTACTTTAATCCTTCGAAGACCACAGGCAAGTATGCTTGTTCAAGGTTTTTAGTACTTATAATTGTCCGGATGAGTGATAGTAAACATCAGCAGAGATGATTTATAGAGGACGCTTGGGACAACACAAATTCAGTGGGCGGTAATTCTCTATCCGACCCACTTACCTCCGCTGAAGGCAACAAAATGTTTCATGTAAAGATTCATCCCGAAATTGCTTTTAATTTTTATACCCTCCACCTCCAGGATGGGGGTATACTAACGTTGTCATTTCGTTTGTAACACCTTGAAATATCGACCTGAGACCCTATAAAGTATATATATTCTTGATCGTCATAAAATTCTAAGACGATCTAGCCATGTCCACCCGTCCATCTGTCCGTCTGTTGAAAGCACGCTAGTATCTAAACTAATGGAGCTAGAACGCTAAAAATTTTCCATAAATGCGTCTTATAGTCGCAGGTCGGTTGGGATTGAAACGGGGCGAAATCGGCCCAAAGTGAAAAATTTTCCCTCACAAGGACTAAAAATACCCATAATAATCCCTAATATTTTACCGTATTTAAGTATGTTTTTTGAATATGTCTGTTTATATTTGCTTGATATTTGGTATGCACATTTCCCTTATAGCAAAAACGTGCACGATAAAGAGATTCTTATTTGTAGGGGGTGAAATGGGGCAAAAAAGGGATAAAATGGTACATATTAAACGACAACAGCTAGAAACACGAAATTCGGTGTGTACATTCATCTAATAGAGTAGATACATAATATAAAAGTATTTTTTCCAAATTCGTACTTTTAAGGGGTAAAATGGGAATAGAGGGATAAAAATGGTACCAACCAAACGGTTGTACCTAGAATAATGAAATTCGGTGTATACATTCTTCAGATTACATAGACAAGTAAAATTCACGGATTTTTCAAAAGTCGTACTTTTTGGGGTTAAAATGAAAAAAGGGTATACAAATAGTACCAATCAAATGACCGCAGCTAAAGTCATGAAATTCGGAGTATACGGAGTCCTCTGACTGTGTAGATACGGAAAATAAACTGATTTTTCGAAATTCGTACTTTTTGGGGTTAAAATAGAAAAAGGGGATAAAAATAGTACCAACCAAATGGCCTTTGACTACGTAGACATGAAAAATAATTTTTTTCCAAATTCGTACTTTCAAGGGATATAATGGGGACGGAGGGATAAAAATGGTACCAACCAAACGGCTACACCTGGAATAATGAAATTCGGTGTATACATTCCCCTGATTGCGTAGACACTTAAAATAAAAAGATTTTTCGAAATTCGTACTTTTTGGGGTTAAAATGAAAAAAGGCGATAAATGACCGCAACTAGAGTCATGAAATTCGGAGTATACATTCCTCTGACTGCGTAGAGATACGGAAAATAGACGAATTTTTCGAAATTCGTAATTTTTGGGGTTAAAATGGAAAAGGAGATACAAATAGTACCAACCAAACGATCGCAGCTAGAGTCATGTAATTCGGAGTATACATTCCTCTGACTGCATAGACACGGAAAATAAACGGATTTTTCGAAATTCGTACTTTCAAGGGATACAATGGTACAGAGGGATACAAATAGTACCAACTAAACGACTACAGCTAGAATGATGAAATTCTAATTGCGTAGAAACGTCAAGGGGTAAAAATGGTACCAACCAAATGGGAGCAGCTGGAATCATATCCACTATCTACCGATATTTATGGTATTTAAGCTTTTTTAAAATATAAAATAGGAATATTTATATTTTTATTTGAAATAATTAAAATATCATATTTATTTATAAAATAATTTGTTTAATATTTGTACTTGTTTTGGTTTGGCTATATTAAAAAATTTTTATTTTCCTGTAATATTACTACACTTCTACGTAAACCGACAACCTCTGTGGAATGCAGTACATGTCTTCGGGAAAGACTTAGAAAATTTTCTTGTTTTCAGATGAAACTCATTTTCATCTCGGTGGCTATGTCAATAAGCAAAATTGCCGCATATGGGGTTCAGAGAATCCACACGTGACTATTGGGAAGCCAATGTATCCAATGTTTAGGGTGTAGATTTCGGACTTGCGGCATCATTGGGCCATGTACTGAAAAATTGGGTTGATCGGATGAGGTACTGTTGAACCAGACGTGGTAGTCATATGAATGTTATTGTGTTTCATTATTAAATGACAACGTTCAACATTTCCAATAAAACCAGAAATTTGCAAAAATAATCAATACTTTTTTATAGCCGATTCTAATTTAAAATTTTAAATGGGCCACCCTATATATAAACCAATTTGAAGCTTCTATATTCTATTTATTTGCAACTTTCAATTAACAAATTCATACACCGAACTTGCACTGCTCACGTCCATTTCATCGACGTCTTCTCCAACATTTTCCACATCCAGAGAATCGTCCGAAGTTTTACAGCGCAGCTTCAGGAGAAGTTCACGCCGTTTCTTAACGCTGTCAATTAGTGACAATTTCTTTGGTCTCACCACTTCAACGAGAATACGTTCTTGAACAGCGTGCAATTTTCGGCGATTCTCAAATTTGCTCTTCAACGTGCAACAACCGAGATAAAAACATTTCAGCAAATTATAAAAATCCACTAATATATGCCGGACCACGGAATAGAAGAAGGCTATAATGGAAATGAGACTGATGCCCAGGAACAAAGCCAATGTTCCGCCAAAGGATACTGCGAATAAAATACATGAATACAGTTCACAACGCTTCGGACTTTCAACTCACCCAATAAATCTTCAAAACTAAACACGACATCGCGACGCATCCGCACTTTTGGTGGAATGAGATCCCAGCGAAAACTGGAAGTAACCACATCCGTTTTAGTTTCATCCACGGTACTGCCACCCCAGGAACTTTTCTTCAGTGTGTGTATGCTGTATTCCATTTCAATGCAGGTATTGGGACATTTGCAGATATGCAATGCCCACACGGGCCATTTGAAGTCCAGCAGGCATTCGAAACCGGCAGGATTGCAGCTGGGACCCTCTAAAAAATTAAATGAAAATGTTATTCAACTCAATCCAATTGGTGCCACCATCAATCACTTACCCAGGAATGTATAAAAGAATGGCACACAATTGCACATTTCAACAGCCATTGTAGCGCGACATTTGGCCAAGCATATCGATTTACTATAAATCTATGGAAAGAATATTAAACGTTTGTATATGTTTAGAGGGAAAAAGGAGGTCTCACCTTTAAATCAGAAGTTTCCTCGTCATGAAAGACGCATTTACGCTGATCTACATTTAGATCACGTAGATTACTGGAAGCCCTAAATTATATAGAACAAGTAAGTAAGCTTCAGTCGGCTTAACCGATTTATATATACCCTCACTCTATGAGAACATATGTAAGGAAGTTATAAGGAAATCATTTTTATATAGGGCAGGATAATTAGTGTGGAAGGTACTAGAAGGTTCGTGTCATATGGTCCCAGCTTCCACATTTACAAAACAATTGTAAAAACATGATCAAATATCAAGCCATAGTGGATGCATGAAGCATTAGTATAGAAGTTATGAA